>JAVJGI010000036.1:20513496-20568588 GCA_035590275.1 Ibycter americanus | reverse complement strand
GTTGCTTTGTGGTCTTCTGCATCATCTCTGTACTAGGTCCGACTGGGATGGACATCATAGTCTCTTAGTCACCTTTCTGGCCCCAGGGACGGTGCATGGGAGCAGGGGGTCTGTCAAATGAAGGTGCTCCCCTCACAAGGGGGGCCAGGGCTTTGCTGCATGGGCTGTCAGGGGGGCAGGCTTTCGGGGAGCTGACGCTGATTTCTGTGCCACAGCGAAGGTGAGGACAAACCAAAGGAGAAGCTGAAGAAGACGGGTGAGTAGAGCCAGTGCTGCTGAAGTAAGCATGGTCAAGGCATCCCTGGGGAAGGAGCAAGGGTTGGAAGCGGTACGAGATGGCTGGCATTGTCAGAGCTGTGGGGTGGTGAGAAGGGCAGGAAGGACCAATGCTGTCTCCTCTGAGCTCCTGGGGAAGTGCTCCAAAGGAGCCTTTAGCAGCTCCTTGCTTTGGAGCAATCACAGCTCTTGTCTCACAAGGACACCTTGTGGCATCGTGTCCTCAGTGGCACAGGTTGCAGAGGTTTGGCCATCCACTGCCTCTGAGCTTTCGTGTTGCATCAGTCTCCCCCCTGGTAGCTGTGTGTGCTACCAAACCAGTGGTCCACTCCCTTGAGTATCCTCCTGGGACATCCATGCCTTGATCAGAGCTAATGTCTGCCCACAAAGGGCAGCCAAAGCTCCTCTTCGTGTTGCTGAGGATGTGTCGGGGATGAGTATTTGGCTTGCAAACCTCACCACTGCGGCTGCTTGGATGCCGAGCTGGCAGGGGGACACACAGTCCATGCATGGGTGGGAAGATGGGAGTCATCCAGACCTCGGCATCTAACTGTGTGTCCCCACAGTTTCTGTGCAGAGCCCAGAGGAGGAGAAGAAAGGAGAGAAGATCTACCTGTACATGCACCTCAAGCAGCAGCCGATCTGGTAAAGCCTGCCTGGGGCGAGCTGGCTCCTGCCTGGCATTGGCCTCCCTGGGGAGGGGATTTGTCCTTGCCCACACATTCCTCAGGTGTTCATGAGTGCTTTGAAGCTGCTGCTGCCCCTCTAGCAGCAGCACACATCCCTTGTGCTAGTGAGAGCGTGTTTGCAGCCACAAGAGGAGCTGGTCCAAAAATGGACCAAATCTGCCAGACTTGCTGAGCGCCTCTTGGAATCCTCTCCCGGCCCCTGGGCAGTGGGTGAGCTTGGCCCTGGGGGGACTTGGGGACAGGCTGGGGGAGATGGAAGGTGGCTGTCCCCAGCATCTCCCTCCCTCCCTCCCTGCAGGCACAATCTGCGGTTTTGGAATGCCGCCTTCTTCGATGCCGTGCACTGTGAGCGCAGGAAGCGGTCCCCCACCACCAGGTAGGACATGTCCCCGTGGGAAAAGGAGATGTCGTGTCCCCTCTAGCCCCGCGGTGTTCCCCCAGCTCCTGACAGCCCTAAGCATTACCGACCGTGGGGGAACACTCTGCTTTCTGCCTCTGTCTGCAAATCTGCTGGGGTCACTGGGCTGTGGGCAGGTGAGGTCTGCATCCTCTTAGGGATTTGGGAGCACGAAGGTTCTCTTGCTCATTTTGCATCGGTTTTGCAAGAGCTAAGCCCTGGGGGTGTGCCCAGAAAACCCAGCCAGGATTCAGGCTGTTGGCGCTTAGTTTGCAAGCAGATCTGGGAAAAGATGCTTGGTGCAGCCCTTCAGGGAGGTGCAGCAGATGAGGAAGGGATGCCCCAGGGTCCCAGCTGTCCCCGGGAGGGCTGTGGAAGTGCTGCCAACGTAGCGTGGGGACTGACCCCAAGCAGCCAGCAAGGGCAAGAGCTGGAGAGAGCAGCATGGCTAGCCCCGAGAGCTGGGAGATCAGGATAAACCCTGCGAAAGGAGGGGGCTGCTCATTTTGGAGGGTGGCTGTGTGCGGAGAGTGTCTGGGTGCCCAGGCATGGGGACCCCATGGGGTGCAAGGCTGGGTGAGACACTCGCCAGGCTCATGCCCATCTCTTGCTCCACCACGGAGCTGCCACGAGGGCTCCAGCAATTCACTCCTCCGAAGCCAGACTGTCCTGCTGCGTCTGTGCAGCACTTTGAGGTTTTGAGCTCTCAGGGTGAGAGCCGTTGAGCTCGGAGCATTTGAACAGCCCCTTTTCCAAGCACTGATGGCACTTGTTGAAGCAACCAGCCCTCCTGCATCCTCCCCAAAACCTGAGCTAAGCCACGGCAGCCCTGGCTCACGCCCTGGGATGCTCTGCCAGGCTCAGTGCACCGATCGATGTCTGCCTTCTTCTTTATTGCTTTTCCTTTTTTCCAAGCAAGCCACTGAAAGAACCTATTGAACAGTAATGTAACCATAACTACATTTGCTTTGATTAAGCCCCAAATTAGCAGCAGCAAATAACTCACAAGGACATACGCCACCAGCAGCTGCTCTCTGCTCCGAGTGCCTTTCTCAATTAATCTGATGGCTGAGTCTGCCTCTGCTGCAGAAACAAGCCCGACTAATGAATGAGCTTCAGGAGCTGCGGCCTGGAGTACCCTGAGTATCTTACGGGGGGTTGGAAGGTGGTGGTGACCACCCCTTAGTCCTCTGGAGAAGATAACAGAAGCCACTGGGTGAACTGGGATGCTGCTTGCTGGACTGAGGATTAAAATCCCTGGCAGGAGGAGCTGGCTGGTGAGGGCTGGCATCCCGTGGGCTGCATTGGAAATCCCAGGGATGGTGCCTGGCCATGGCAGGCGTCCGGAGGGTCCATGGTGATGGGGCTGTGACCACCTCAGTGGGGTGACCAGGGCAGCTGTGGGGTGGCCGGGCTGTGTCCTCCCAGGGCTGCAGTGAGAGCTGGGGAGGTGGTTTTTTCTCCTCTTGGTGGGGAGGGCAGGGGATGGGGGGAAGGAACCAGAACTAAATTCCTCTTTTTCTCTCTCTTTCCTCTCTCTGCCTCTAACAACCTTCTTCCATCTCTTCTCTCCTTTCCCCTCCATCCCTCTATCTTGCATGATCTTTCACGCACCACTTTTGTCGGCCCCGTTTCTGCTGCCGCTCCAGAGGGAACACTGGGGAGGAAGAGGAGAAGAGGTGTGTCTGTCCCCGTACTTCAGTGCATTAGTGTCCAGAGGCCAATGCTCGCTTCAGGTCCAAATCCTGCCCTGGGGAGGAGGGGTAACAGGTTTCAGGGGGGGCTCTGAAAGGCCCTTTCTCCACCGAGGAGGAACTGCTGTCGGAGGTTTGATTTCATGTGCATCACCCTCTCAAGAGGGCCAGAAAGGTTCGGGTGGGTTCCTCTTTAATGTGGCTTTTTAAAAAAGGAAACCTGACCGGTTTCCAGCTGTGATATTTTAATGTGGGAATTGGATGCCCAGCTGCTGGGGAAGCTGAGGACTTGTGCCAGGAATGGTTCCCCGGGCAGGTTTTGGAAATGAACTGAGTCTCTTTGTGGAGAAAGCATCCCCTCTGTCCTGTCCTTCCTGCTTGCTCCTGGCTTCTGCTGCCACATAGAAGTGCTGAGGATCCTTTGCCAGCTGGAAAAACTGGTCCTTCTATTTCTTTTTTAATGCACTCTTGTGCTGCCATCCCTAGACAAAAAGAAAAATGCAAATGGGGGCTGTATGTCACGATGGTGAGCATGTCCTTTGGGCTGCAAAGCTCAAAGCCAGCCACATCCACCTGTGCTCCGAGCTGGGATCGGGGCAGGGGGAGAGTCATTGCTCTCTTGCTGGAGCATGGAATATTCGATCTTGGAGCAAATCACTCCAAGTGATGGCATTAACAAGAGGATGAGGGTTCTTTGAAGCTGGGCAGTAAATCTTCCACGTGGCTGAGGCATGCACTGGCAAATAGATAATTTCAATATTGCTCAGGCAGAGCATTGCTCAGGTTAGCTGGGCAGGGTGAAACGCTGCTGCTGAAAGATGAGTGATGCCAAGCGGCCGAAACCACATCTCACTGGCACGGTTCTCCCAGTGCTCAGCCGTGGCAAGGCTGTCCTGGGTACGCTGAAATACAGGCAAGGCGTTCGCACAGCCCGTGGGGTTACACACCCCTGTGCCTGCCCTGCCATGCCGGTATAAAGGTTAAAGGGTTTGAGCAGAGCCACATGTGGGCTTTCCCCCTTCCCAGGCATGTTACTTGCGCTTAACAAGCCAGAAGCACGGCGAATTTTTCTTGGGCACTTTGATAATGTTTTTTCTTTCTCCTTCCTCCCTCAAAAACATAAAAAGGCAGGAAAAAAACCCGCTACAAACATGATCCTTCTGTAAGTGGGCCAGTGAGATCTGTGAAGTTTTGCTTCCAGATTTCAAAGCCCCTTCATTTGATTCTTCTCCTTTCTTTTCAGCCTCCAGATTTGGATGTGGTTTTTATTTGCTGTTGTAAGCTTTATTTGGGAGAAATTACACCTTTTTTTTTTTTTTTTTTAATCCTTTTAAAATATACTGTATAAGTTTTCAGAGCCCTACAAATATAGGCTGCTCACCCCCGGAGACCGAAGGCTCAGCTCAGCAGCGTTCAGACGCCCAGGCTGGACTGAGCTGCGTGAGGACTGGCTCCTCTCCGTGGGG
This sequence comes from Ibycter americanus, assembly GCA_035590275.1. Classification (NCBI taxonomy): domain Eukaryota; kingdom Metazoa; phylum Chordata; class Aves; order Falconiformes; family Falconidae; genus Ibycter; species Ibycter americanus. Next base: position 20,564,066 of record JAVJGI010000036.1, on the reverse strand, counting down.
TCAGCCTGACTGAGCACCCATCCTTTTCCAGTTTCGGCAACACAGACGTGCACTGGGGCTGAGCTAACCTCACTGTATTTACTGTGAGACACCCTCCTCCCCAGCCACCCATTTCCACCTCCTCCCACCCTGCCTGGCGTACCAGCGAGCTAGCACGAGCTACAAGTTTGCCATCCTCTCCTGGTGTTCTCCTCTTCCTTCTCCTCCATAGAGCTATTTTTCTTCTACCTATCCCTGTTTTTCCTTGCTTTTCCTCCTTTTATCCTTGGCTGTAACCTCACCTGACTTCTTCACGGGAGGGGGCTGGTTTCACCCTGGAGCTGTAGTTTCCCCGGCATGAGTGCACTGAGCCCCCCGCCGCCAGCACAGCGTTGCACCACCACAGTGACATTTCTGTGACACAGGCTTTATTCCCTAAGCACCCCCCCTCGGTGGGACACTGGGATGGGGACTACTTCCATCACCTAGACTTGGCTGCAAACATCTAGAGCTTTAAAACCCCTTTCCTTTATGGCAACGCTGCAGTTGCATTGGCCAGGGAGCTGGAGCGGAGCCAGGGCATCCTCAGGGCAGCACTGTCATTTTGGCACTTCAGCCCCCGAGCGGGGCCGTGGGGAGGGGTACGGGAGCCCCTCACGCTGTTGGAGGGGGAGGTATGTTTGGGGAGCGTCTTGCTCAGGGAGCTGGAGCCCTGCTACAGATGGGGGAGAGGTGCCTGGTACTCTCCTGGTACCCCTCCCAGGTCGGTGGGGGCTTCAGCAGACCCCTGCTGGGATGGCCATCCCCAAGAGCTGCAAACCCCTACTGCTTCCCCGCTCACCCCCCTTGCTGAAGCAATGGCACCAAAGGTGAGAGACACGAGCTCTGCGCTGGAGAGGCCAATGCTATTTCCTAGCTCTTAATCAGGGCCTTCAGGAGAAAGCCAAGGTTGCAGAAGACTTCTTCTCCGGGCATCTCTTGCTTTGCCCCGGGGTGAGAGATCTGCAGATGGATGCAGGTGTGCGAGCTCATCCAGCACCGCACGTGCGCTGGCTCTCGGTGCCCTCCTGTCCTCAGGCAGCGTGGCCCGGGGAGGGGGGGGTGCAGGCAGGGGGTCCCTGGGTGACATCGGTGTCAGCCGGGCTTATGCCTTGCAGGGAGAAGTGGTGCCACATGACGCAGGAGGAGCGTGATGACAGCCTCCGCTTCAACGAGAACATCACCTTCGGGCAGCTGGGGTGAGCAGAGCATGGGAACCGTCCCTCCTGCAGGCAGGATCCACGCTGCATCCTTGCCAGCTGTTGGGGGGACACCTTCCAGATGTTCCCTCACTTGGGAACATCCCTTATGGTGCAGAGGATGCTTGATGCTTCCCCCTGGGGCCAGCTGCTGCCCTTTAAGTTGAAAATCTGGGCACTGCAGGGGTCTAGCACGCTTTCCCACAGCTGAGCATCATCCCAGTGCCCAGTACAAGGGGCTGTGGAGAGGAAGAGGAAGGTGGGGGGGGGGAAGGACAGCCTGACCCTTCCCTCACCAAGAGCATCTCTATCCTTCCTCAGCACCTTCATTCACAACATGCTGGCGTTTGGCCTGAACAAGAAGCTCTGCAGTGACTTCCTGAAGAAGCAGGCAACCATCGGCAATTTGGATGAAGGTAGGGGTGAACCGGGGGGATGTGTGCCCCCTCCATGGGGTCCCAGAGGGATGGAGCCTGCCTGCCTGGCCGGGGGGCATCAGCACCCTCCCAGTGCCCTTTTCTCTCTCCTCCACAGAGCAATACAAGCTGCTCAGCGACCATATCGAGCAGATGGCCACCGAATAGTTGCCTGGCCAGCATGCTGCAGTGGAGAGATGGCGGCCGGAGCAGGTGGGGAGCAGAGAGAAACCCATCTCCGGGGCTACCTGAAACTGAAGTTGGGCTACTTAATCACACCCACAAGCTGCAATAAAACCTGCATGATCGTCCACCAAACTTTAGAGCTGCACCAGGGCAGCTGTAGAAATAGGAGCCAAACAGCCTCCCCTTACTTGCCAGACTCTCCCGCATCTATTTTCAGAGTAGACAGTCCCAAAAGTGTATTTTGTCGGCTAAAAAAAAAACTACAAACCAAACAAAAAACAAGAGAAAAGCAAAAAGAGAGTGACTGCTGCAGCCCCCAGGTGTGTTTATGAGAGCTGGATCGCTGTGTCTCCAGCCCCTCCCCGTGAAACACTGCCTGTGGTCTTCAGTGTTTCATAGCACAACGGCGGTGGGTGTGGAGCTGCCAAATGCATTTGCTGCTCGGTGCCTTTCTGGGGCTGCCGTGGACAGTGGTAAATCCGGAGGAATCCAAGGCTGCGAGCTTCTGGCTGCCTTTCCCCGCCAGCACCCGCTGGGTGAGCGCAACGGAGGCTGGAGTTGGACCAGGGATGCAAGACGTGACGGCAGGGACCACATCCAGCTGCTGGAGCCGCATCCAGCCACCGAGGGAAGCCACTGCCGGGGGGAGCAGTCAGCTCTGCCTCCAGTTTGACCCATCTCCCTCCCTAGCCAGGCACCGGGTGTTTGCAGCATGTGGGTTTGTCCTGGCAATGCAGGAGCCGGCTGCTGAGGATGGCGATGCGATGCAGTGGATCAGTCTGGCAACAGGTTGGATTGGGTTGTGTATCCAGGCATGTCCCCACCGGCTGGGGACATGGGCAGCGTGGGGACTCACTGGAAGCAGAGATGGGGCTGGTGAAGTGCTGCTGCCTGCCTTGGTATAAAGCTCCTTGGGAGCTGGAGGGAAATCCTTCCCTTGGGAAACCTTCCCTGAGCTGCCTGTGTGGTTTTGCACCTCTGGGCAGAGAGAAAACACAGTATGTTCCATATCATTCACGTGGATGAGCAGGAAAAAAAGCCACGGCCTTGGGCAGGATTGCTGGGAGAGGAGGCAGAGGAGCACCACCTGAAAGCATGTTGGGAGGAGGCAGCAAAGCAGCAGCGAGGCAGATTCCCCCTGCGCCCACTCCCTGCTGCATCGGCGTCGGGGCTGCCACGGGCTTGCAGCGTTTCCCAAAGCCTCCCGGCTTCCCGCAGCGGCTGCGGGATTAGATTAGCCGCCCTCCTTCCCTGGGCTGCACCTCGCTGCCCTCTCCTTCCCCAGCCCCTCTGCTCCTGCTGATCATCAATCAAACCTGTAATAGCCCTGTCTTAAGTACATCTCCCGTTCTGCTCGAGTGATGGCAGCTACCCGGTATGCAGCGTATCTGGTTTTTCCCCATGGACCTTGGCACGGCGTTTGCAGAGAGGCTGGGGACACGGGGACATCGCTGCTCCCCTCCACAGGGCGCATCCCTGCTCTGAAGGGACCCGGTTGACTCTGCCCGTGGGGTCAGGAAAGCCCAGCCTCACACAGCCAAGGGTCCATCACTCAGTCTCACCCCAAAAATGTTGTCCTGAAACATCAGTCCAGGTTTCCAGGGACCATCAGTCCATTCTTCCCCATGCTGTCAGCTGTATCCCGTAAGATAAATAGCATAACAGAGTTTTCTCCATGTAGCTCTTAGTTTCTGGTGTCATTTCCTAGCATCAAAATAATGCTTTTACCTAAACTGGCCTTCCCTGGCTGCTGGGGCTGGGACTCTGCTCCACGCTGGGTCTTGTAGGAAGGATCGGGTCCAGCACTGGCTTTGCCTTGGCCATTCCCAAACCTGGGCAGAGTTACTGGAGAGAGTTTTTTGTCGGGGCGAGAGGCTGACGGAGGGGACTAACGTGCACTCCATCAGCCTCTCACACCGATGAAAACCTTTCTGATGGAGAGGATGTGCTGGACCACGGGAATCTGGCAGCTCAATGCCGGGACCTGCACCCTGGAGCATCCCATCCCCGTGGCATCCCTGTCTCCATTCAGCTCTTTCCCAAATCCTGCTTTGTTTCTTTATTATTTTTTTTTTCCAACATGAGAAAAAGTTCAGCAGTGAAGTATATATTATTTGCATGTGTATTTTTCTAAAAAAAAAAAAAAAAAAAAAAAAAAATTAAAATATAATAAAAAATGTCCATAAACCCTTCTCAACTGGGACTGTGTGAAGGATGGGGTAAGAGAGAGAGATTGGAATAAATTGTCTTAAAAATTACTTTCTCGCTCAGCCTTTTTCATGTGTTTTAATGAGATGGATCGTCTCCATGCTGCCTGCTTGGCCTCAATGGTCCCTGGTGCCTTACCCAGCTCAGCACCCGCCGGCTTCTCCCTTTTGATGGCCTACTTTTTTAATAGGGAAAAATTGATGCACCTTTTAAAGAAATGTTAGCATTTGCCCCGGAGCCAGCTAGACACACGAAGGAGATTTAATTTTTATTTTCTTTTCCCCTGTGCGCTCAATCTCTGCCAGTTGCTGCTGATCTGAGGATGGAGCTGGGATCCTGCTCTGGCCTCAGGACATTTGATTTCAGTGTATTTAAAAATCAATTACTCAGTATTATCTTATTAAAAACAGATGTTCTCTTAGATTAATGGGCTGGGAGTGTCATCCTCCAGCCAGGCTTTGGAGACCATGTCCCCTCGGGTCTCCCTGTGGCCGAGCTGAGCCTGCTCCCTACACTGCAGTGCTGGTTTCTCAGGTTTCGTGGCCACATTTCTCTTAGGAAGGAGCTTGCCCTGCTCCTTTTTTTTTTTAATTACCCTCCTTGGAGCACTCCACAGACTCACCATTGCAGGAGGGAAACCCATCAGCCCTGAAGCCCATGTTCAGATGTTTTACCTGGGGTTTCACATGGGTACATGCTGACCAGCTATGGAAAACCAGCAGCCACATGCCCTGGGAGTGCTTTCCTTCCCTCCATCTGATGGATTACTTGTCGCCTTGCCGTGCCCAATAAGCTCATGTGTATAGGAAAGGAGGTGCCTTTCCTTAGGTATTTGCTCGACGCAAAGGGGGCACCCCTGGCACCTCCCGGCCGCTGATTTTGCTGGCTGGGTGCAGCCTGCACTTGCACAATGATATAGAAAGGCTATAGGGGCAGCATGCACAGCAATGGGGAGTGAGATCCTTGGCCACTTAATCCTGAGCTGGGAGGACTCCCGGCCTCCCTGAAGTGCTGGGGAGCAGCGTCCCTGTCCTGCTCATCAGGTGGTGGTCGTTGAGCCCGTTTAGCCTTTAATGCTTGAGAAACGAGGTGTGTTAAAAGCCACAAGGGGCAGCTGAAGGATGGACCTTACCCAGGTGAGTCTTTGGTTGAGCTGAAACCACCCTCATTTTAAATCCCCCCGGGTGGGCTAGGCTGGCTGTGATTTGGGCAACTGCAGGAGGAGACCCTGGCAAAGGCAAGAGCAACACTGGTGGAGGGAGGTGCCGTGCATGATGGGCACAGCCTGTCTCCTCATCTATCCCTCCCTGCGGGGTACCGGTTGCCCCCTCTGTGCAACAGCTTTGGGAAAGCCGGTACAGTTCCTGGCTGATGCCACCCATGTGTTAAACCCAGGGGTGAGCTGGTGGCTGCTCAGCCCTGAGCCTTTGAGCCTGAGCGCAGCGAGCAGCTCCCAGGCCCCTCTCCCTCCCTCGAGGGATAAAAAGGATGTTTGCTTGCTGGGCTCTGGGGGTTTTATTGCGTCTCTATTAAAGCTGTTAAAAATCTTTCCATTGTACTAGTGTCTGGGCGTGATAAGTATTCATAACAGAGGGGATTCAAGATGGGTTTGGTTGTAAAAACACCTCTAAGCTGGCTGGATTTATGGCTGTTAAATCATCCCTTTTCTCATCTGTCACAGCCTTTTCAGATGTTCATCACTGAACAACAGCGAAGTTGGGGCCATAATTTGTGCCGCAGTGTGTGGAGCAAGAGGGAAGGGAGTCCTCTCCGTCAGTAACTAGCTCATGATTTATGGACACCGACTCTTATTCTTTTTTGTCTCAAGCAGGAGAGGCTTTGACTCTCGCTACCAGCTCTTCCTTACACACTGCTGCTAGCTTGCTCGGCCAGCTGGAGCCAGGTAAGACCTGGTGGATTTAGAGCCGTGCTGGGAAGTTTGACAGCAGCGTTCAGGGAATTTGGGGCTGGCCCCTGCCCGCAGCGAGCTCCGCAATGCAGGGCTGCGCCTCTTGCCATGCTCGGGCTCTGCGTTGGGGCTGCACCTCCCCATCCTCCCCTTGCTTTGGGGTGAAATATGGGAAAACCCCACCGCAGCAGCCTGCTAAGAGCCTGGGTTTAGGCAGCGGTGAGTTGGGAGGTAGCAAGGTCACCTCGCCTCGCAACAGCGGCATAACGCTTACTCAGTGCTTTGCAGGGCAGCGCTGCCGGGGATGCCTGCTCTCCCTTTCCATCACCACAGTGCTGCTCAAAACAGAGCACGGAAAATCTTTTGGGGGTAAAGCCTCCAGCTTTGTCCAGATGCTGACAATCCTCCCTCAGTCGTAGAGTGTCCAGGGTGCAACCAACGGCCAAAGCGAAGCACCGGGACCAGCATCCCACATGGATGCTGGCAGCTATTGCAGTGCCAGCCTGGTACCTGCAAAGAGAGACCCCCAAAACATCTGGCAGAGGCTGTTTTGCCCCCCGGATCTGCCAGGTGTGCCAGTAATCGGTTTCGTAGCCCCATCAAGTGTCTGCCAAGTGAACTGCATTGCTGGTTCCCAGTTTGCTGGCCCCCAGCTCCGGCAGTGCTTGGCCCGCTGTGGAAAGCTGTTGGTACCTTCAAAACCAGGATGCGCCCAGGAAAAACTGCTGGCAGACGTGGCCCCGTCTGCGCACCCGTTGGAAAAATCATTGGTGTGAAGAGGGGTTCCTGTGCAGCGCGGAGCGGAGGTGGTTTGCTGCCAGGGGACGTCGCCCTGCGGTGTCCCTCGGTACCCGGGCAGCGGTGGGTGATGAAGGTGAGTGTGAGAGGCTGCCGGTGGGGGTGATGTGCCAGGGGAACAGTTGCCCAAGGTGGGGGAGCTGGGTTTTGCAGAACACCCGAAGAAGTAACGTGCTGTGCTCTGCTGTGTACTCCTCTTTAGATTCTCTGATGTCTAATACGGAGTGGCTCAGCTCTGTGATTTGGGGCTCTCTCTACTAAATTCTGCCGATTTTCCTAGGGATTGTAGGAAAGAGACCTGTTGAAATCCCTTTATTCCTCCCTCCAGACACAGAGCATCTCCAGGAAATGCTTCCTCTTGCCCTATGATAAGTATCTAAGAGAACCCAGGGCACTCATCAGTGCCTTTGCATTGGGATCGGGGGGGTGGTTTAGCTTCTAAGCCTCTAAACTTAGAGAGATGGATTCCACCACTAAAGCATTTGATTTTCATCCTTCTCAGAATGATTTACAATTGAAATTGGAAGATACCCATGGAGAAACATGACTTTGATTAGATTTATTTTATTTTTTTCTCTTGCAGGAGCCAGAATTTCCCAAATCTGTTTTACGGCAGCTCAGGGATGCTGCTGGGAAGAGATGTGCTGCAGCTCCCCTTTCGAAAGGGCGCAAAGGCAAGGCTGAGTCACTGCATGCACAGACAGAGCCCCAGATAGGGCCCTGGACAATAACAAAACACATCTGTCCTTTGCGGCCACGTCCCAGATGTGAGTCACATCCTTTTGCTCTGCACTTTCAACCCAAGACACCGTGTTCGGGCAAGGTCACTGCAGCTCCTTGGCTGGCTGGGGAGGCGTGTAGTGGTGTTTTGGCCAGATTATTTTCACTAGCCTTTCACCCAAGCACTGAAATTTTTTATTATTATTATTTTTCCCACTGCTGGCCCGTCAAAGGGCACTGAGCTCAGCTGCAAGCACCCTAACTTGCCCCTCCACAAGCAAAGTAGGACACGCAGCTCTGTAAAGGCTGGATAAACTGGGAAATCCCACTCCTTTCTGGCCAGCATCCTTTCTCTCCTGGCAGATCCCTCTGGAGCTGATTGAGTACGATGCTCCAGGATGCTCTCTTGGTGGAGGGGACACAGTACTAGCAGGGGGCTGAGGCCAGGAGGCAGCTCCCCCCTCTCCCCCTGTCAGCAGCATGGCTGGCGCAGCAAATCTCAGCGCCATGCACCAGTGGATTTGCTGTGCCAAGCGTCAGCCCAGCGGGTGTGGGTCCTGCTGGGGCTCATTTGTGGGTCCCCAGGAGCCACCAAGCATAAGGACAGCATCGGATGGCTGCTGAGCGCTGGTGATGCACGTTGTCTTGGGCAAAGCAGAGCATCAGCTTTGTCACCGCTGTTCCTAGTGCTATTTCTGACAGCACTGCAGGTTTATTCCAGCCCTGAGGCTTTTCCCTGTGTTGTGGCTTCCCACAAACCCCAGGGAGGAGGATGCATGCAGAGCCTGGCTGAGTGGGCTGGCTTCAGGGGAAGCAGGCTCCGGAGCACCCACCAGCAAGAAATCCCAGCCCTGATCCCGGGAAGCTCTTGCAAATGCCTAAAGCCTTGTGTGTATCCTAGCTGGGAATGCAAGTGGAGATTGAAGGGTGATTTTCCTTTTACAAATAGGGTGGAGGCATGTGTTTCTTCCCTGCAGCATGCTGTGTTTATCCGGCAGTGCACCATGCGGGTGGCCGATCTGCCCAGCTGCATCCCCAAGCTTGAGTTTTATGAGCCGTTTCTGCAGTTCCCCGATGAAATGGGACATTTTCGGCTGCAACCATGGGATAGAAACCCCAGGGGGGCAGGTGGGATGCAGGGCCTCTTGTGTCACCTCTGCACAAGGTCACCTTCTCCAGCTCTTGGCTATTAATCAGAGACAAACACCTCTTCCTCCTCCCTGGGGGCTGGGCATTCAGGGTGTGAGAAGCCCTGCAAATAAGAAATCCAGGGATGTGGCACAAAAAAAAAAGATAAGATTGAGGTCCCCACAGGATTACTGTGAGGCTGGCAGCCAGCAAAGCTGCTTCATCGCCAAAGGGAGGCAAAATTGAGCAGTTTGCCTTGGCTGGCCTCTCCTGCTGCTGCATGCAGCTTCCAGGCAGGATGCTTTGACAGAGCAGGGAACAGGCAAGGCCACCGTTTGCTGCCCGCAGGCTCCTGGCTTTGCTGTCACTCAGGCAAGGCTGGAAATGGGTCTGAAATGACCTTTCCCCACTGCAGCCCTATGGGGTTGTTGCTTTTGCCTGTGGGTTTTGGCATCTAGCCCCTCCTGGTCCCCACAGGATCTTGCTGGTCCCCACAGAGGGGTTGCTTGGAGAGGAGCCCGTCCCTGAAGCGGGAGAGGAAAAGGATGCTTGAACACACTTAGCTAGGAGGCCGAGTTTCCCAAGATGGCACTGTGGTGTTTTTTTTGTAAGCTGTCACTGCCAGCAGAAGGGAGGGGGGAAAAAAAAAAAAAAGCTCCTGAATAGTGTGCATCTGGTGCAACTGCGCAGGGCAAATATTTGATGTGCTGAATAAATGAGCAGGAGGGAGACGTCAGGCTCTTGCACCGGGGAGCTCTGACTCATGTTCCCACAGCAAGCAGCACTTCAGACACCTTCCCTGCAGGCAGCTGCCAAATGTCCCCGTCCCTGGAGTGCTGCACGCAGAGGCGAGCATGCCCACACCTCCACTCGCAGCCGGGCATCCTCGCACAGCTCTGGGGGTGCAATTAATACCCCAGGGTGGGCTGGGGCAGCCTCATGGGTGATGGAGAGGCAGCAGTAAGGGGGGTGCCTGGGAGGGGGCTCCTGGGTTGCACCTGCTGGTTCAGTCCCTACCTCTCCTCCGTTTCTTAGGGATGCTGAGCCCTGATCCTGCTGTCTCCCAGCCTTATTCATGCTCAGGATGCCCTTATTGAGCAGACAGCCTGGAGATGCTGCAATCACCTCCCTGTCTGCATGGTGGGCTTCACCTTCCGGCTTTGACTCAGGTTTCGGGTGAAAATACTGGACAATTCCCTCCCTCCCAATATGCATTATAAGCTTGTGCTAAAGCAGCAGTGGTTTTCTGGCCGGTTGCTCGGGTGGAAAGCTCGTTCGTGCAGCAAGCGAGCGTTTAAGCAGAGCACTGTGGTTTTTCTGCCTGTCCGATTGCAGCTGCAGGGGAAAAGCGGAAGATCTTGGCCGAGCTCGTTTCCCATCAGGGCAGCGTTTGTGCACGGCAGCGGGGGGACAACCTGCAATTCAATCTCCAGCACGAAAACCTCCGCTTCGGGTACAATACTGCCTGTGTCCTGCTGCAGACAAGCCATCCTGGCCGGCTGGGCAGGGACAGGCTGTCCCAGCCTTGTGCTGGTGGCACAGCCTGCCTGGAGGGACAGCTTGTGCCTCTGAGGACAGAAAGTATTTTGCGATGTGCTTTGGTTTTGCAGCGTGTGTGTGACTGTGAAATGTTCTCCCCCGCCAACTGCGTCCTGAGGTTTGTGGATATGAAAGTCCACGTCTCTTTCTTCTTTTTAATTGCTGTAATTTGTCCGGCTCTTACCCGTGGTCAGGAGCAAGGCTTGGCTTTGAGCTCCCTCAGTGGATTTATTTTGATTTTGATACTGTGCAAAAAACCTCCCAACCCCTCGTGTTATGCCCTGTACGTGCATCCCGCGCACGGGTAATTTTGCGCGCTGGAGTAATTTCCTTGCCCCCAGTGGGACTTCTCTTGTGAATAAAGCTATGTGGGATCAGCATCAAAAAACCACAGCCTGGGAAATTTATGCAGAGGAGGGAAGGAGGGAGATTGTTCCTAGCAGGCGAACAGCGGGGCTGATTGCTGTTCTCATTGCAGGCGGAGGGCTGGGCTGGTGCTAATTAGCAGGCGGCTGGATGGAGGGCAGAGTGCGGTGGCTCACAAATTGCCTGGGAGCAGAGGTTGATGCCTCCTGCCCTGGACACCGGGGTGGCGGGTGCTTGGGGGGCTGGTGCTGGGCTGGCAGCGCTCCCCGGTGCTGATGCCAAGCATGGGGCACTTGTTCAGCGCTGGTGCTTGGCTCCTGCCCTGGTCTTGTAGCATCCTGGAGCCTGTGATCCTTTTTCCTCTTTTGGGTGGGAAGGGGAGCCAGGCTGTGCTGCTGCCATCGCTCTCCTTGGCAGCAAGTTGAGCATCTCCGTTTGCACCGTGTCCAGGATGAAACAAGGGGGTAAAGACAAGGGCCTGAGCAAAAGGTGCAGGATCGGAGAAGGGAGTAGTGGAGGAAAACACCTCTGTCTGCTTGGAAGAGTCTGAAATCTGAAGTATCCAGGGCAGGAAAAAGTAAAGGTGGATGGTTTTGCCCAGGGCGTGGGGAGAGCGCCAGGCACAGCCTGGGCTGAGCCCTGAGCTGAGCAGAGGGCACGAAGCCAGGGACCAGGGGAAGGGACCGGGCGGTGCTGGGACAACTCTGCCAGTCCCACAGCCATGAGCGATGCGCTCCATCCCTGCGGGGCTTCCCAGGAGCTGCTCCCATCCTGCACCCTCCATGGCAGCACCCACCCCTGGGCATCAGGGACCCCGCAGCCCCCCGGCACAGGGGAGCAGTGTGGCACCCCTCCGAGCCCCGGCAGCAGGCAGCAAGCTGTGTGTCCCCACGCACAGGGCCCGGCAGCAGCCCTGGGAGGCTGCCCTGCCAGCATCAACGCCCCAGGTGGCCTTGTTTTGCTCTGCAAAGGCGGATGGGAGCTACCATCTTCTGAGCGAAGAGCATTTTTAATCTCCTGCTCCCGCTCCGTGCAATTAACTTGATTCCCTCCCCTTGTTTCCTGCAGAGGTTTAATTAAAATGCATTGTTCGCCTCGCCAATTATTTGCTCTGTCCCCCGGATAACCTCTGTGCAGCGGCTGGGTTGTTGGGGCTTTATTTTTCTTTCTTTCTCTGTGGGGTTTTTTTTTCCCCCTTGTTGTTATTGAGGTTTCTCTCCGCTCCCCCCACAGCAGCTCCTGCAGTGTTTACCTGCCCGGGGAGAGCGGGATGGGGGAAGCAGGCGAAGCACGGCAGCCCTGCGCACACAGGGGCGAGCGGGGGGCCGCAGCATCCCTGCGGTGCCAGGGGGGAAGGCGCATGGAGCTCCGTGCCCCCGAGCAGCTGAAACAACAAGACCTTGTTGACTTGCCTTTGAGTTCCCCAGCACTCGGCAGCTGCTGCTCCAGCAGGTGATAATTGAAACCGGGAGCGAACCTGGATGGCGTCAGGGGTTGAGATGTAGTTCAGACTTCATCCCCCCCTCCCTGCCGCCTTCCCTGCCACCACGCTGTAATGATGCTGCTGGTACCGGGGCTGTGCACAGAGCTGGGGACCCTGGGGAAGGTGGGTGGGTGACATTCAGCTCCGGTCCCCAAGGAGAGGGGTGGTGGGACCGGGAGCCGAGCGGCTGCGGCACCGCAAGGTCATACCTCGAGGAGCGATTTCGGTGAAGGGGTGTTCAGCGCTTTCTAAAAATAACCCCATTGCAGGACCGAAATAACAAGCTGCTCTCAACCAGTGCTGTGCTTGAACCCAGGCCAAGGCAGCTGCTGCCGGGCCGGCGGCGGCCCCTCGGTGTGCCGCGCAGCTGGCCTTGGCGGGGGGCCACCCGCCGGTAGTCCCCCCCACCCGCAAGGGCTGGGGAAAGGCCAGAGAGGGGGCGAGCATCGGATGCGGGATGGCTTCGAGAGATGCTGATGGTCAACCTGGAAATGCAATATGGGAGCCTGGAGGAAGGGCAGGCGTCTGCTCTTGCATAGGTCCGTTGGGAAGTGGGGTTGATCCTGCCCCATGGAGCTGGGCTTTGGGAGGGGGGCACAGCCACATGGTTTTCCCCTTTCCAAGTGGGCCCATTTGGAGAGCAGGACCCATGCCTTGTCTGGCTCTGCTGGAAGATGCTGACCTCGCAGGGCGTCTGCAGGTTGTTAGCATCATCTCTGCCTGCAAGGTCTCGCTAATGCACCCCCAAAGGCTTCTCTGTTCCTTTCCCAGCAGCGTTTCCCCCTCGCATTTCGCAGATCCTGCTCCAGCTCTTGGCTTTCCTTGTGGGGGCTCTGGCAAATGTCGTCTTCCTGGTGGTCCCATGAATTGGGATTTATTGGCTCATTGATTTCAAGGTACGGGGCTGGGCTCAGGCTCTGTGCAGCTCCAGGCTGCAAGCTCTGTCCCTATCCCCTCAGGGCTCCCTGATCTGGCATTCTGGAGGGGGATGTTCGGGGTTGTTTCATGTGTGAAATCCCAGAGGATGGCATGTGCTGTGTCCTGGTCTGTGATGAGGTGCTGCGAGGTCCATCCCTAACTATGGGGTGGCTTCCTCCTCGGTGAGGGAGCGTGCTTCCCCCCCTGCTGCCCACTAGGGCTGTGGCTGGCTCCATCCTGGAATGCCTTGTCACAGGCAGGGCTGGATTCAAGCGTCTGGCAGGGTCAGGCCCCACAGGAGCTGGTGGAGGAGGCAGTTTTGCACCTCTGGAGCAGCTGGAGAGGAGCCCAGGTTCTTTATGCTGCAGCCCCAGGGTGAGCTGGCCCCAAGCCCCCAGCTCCTGCATCTCCCTTTTTCTTCCCTGGGAGTGGAAGGGGACAGGGAAAGACAGAGGACAAACCGAGATCTGTCCCTGCTATGAAGCACCTCAGCATCACCCCCAGCCTGGCTCCAGCTGGGTATCACAGTGGCGCTGCCCTCCTGCACGGTGATGGGTGAAACCTCTGCCACCTTTAATTTCAGGCTCTGGACCTGCTTCGTGTCACCATCACCCAGTTGACAGTGTCCATCTTCCCAACGGACTGGGAGAAACCAGAGACCCATTTCGTGAGCACCCACAGGTCACTGGAGCCAGGTGCATGGACCCTCCTCAGCATCTCTCACTTCGGCAGATCCTGTGGGGTGAAGTTTTGGCCAGCTGAAGTCAGCGGTGGCTTTGGCATGGAATTTGGGAAGGGAGGAGAGAAAAATGCCGGCCACCATCCTGTGCCCTCAGCTCTGGGACCACGGGTGCCAAATATTCCCGAATGATGTGGGGTAGGTGACCCCATCGACTCCTGGGTGCTTTGGGAGACCCCCAGCATGCTAAGACCATGCTCCCATAAAGACATGCAGTTAGAGAAAGGCACAGGAGTCATTTCCCCGTGGAGGACAGGACTGGACCCCCTGCCTGAGGTCATGTTGTGGCTGCTGGGGCTAATTGCTGCTTGGAGATGATCTCGGCCCCGGGATAGTTCTGGGAAATCAGCGCCGGTTCGGTGCTGCATCGTGAGACTGAGATTAACTTCAGCTTCGCGCTCTGCTGACAGCCGGCACGGTGCTCGAGGATGAGGCAAATTGAACGCAGCGTGGCATTTCCCCTGCAGGAGACCTTTCCTCCGGCAGCACTGGGAGACCATCCTGAGCGCTGGCGAGCAAGGCCAAATCCGGACTCACCATAGGCTGGGCACGCTGCCGCAGCATCTCCCAGTCCTGCTGCTCCTGGAGGTGATGGGGAGCTGCGGCTCTTGCAGTTGTTCAGTAAATATCTCCTGTGGCCAGCTGGAATGTTTTTCTTTGCACTTGCAATTGCCTCCTCCAGAGCATCGTGCTCCCACGCTGTGCTCACCGTGTGGTGCTGGGCTCTGATGTGAAAGCTGGATGCAAATTTGGTGCAGGTGAGCCCTGGCCCAGGGTTTGGGGATGCACAATGGGGAGGATGGGAGGGAGAAAATGGGAATAAACCTGCCACGGTGCCAGGCTGCTGGGGATGCTGAGCGGTGAGATGCCGGAGGGAGGGAGGCCAGGCTGTGTTTTCACGCTCCCTGGGCCAGTTTTGGGACCTAACACTGCTCTTCCTACAGGTGGTGGGGTTTGTTGGCATCTACAAGGGGTTGGTGGGGGACAGGATTCAGATGTTCATGGACCTCTGCTCCTTGAGGTTCCAACCCAGCAACCTGGTTGAATCTCGAAGAGCCATCCCTGATAGATGTAGGTTGAAATTCTTCTTAAACGGAGCAGGGACAAGCTGCTCTTGAGGGTCCAGAGGCAGCAAGCATCCCTCCCAGGGTGTTTGCTCGGTGGTGTATGTGAGCCCAGCAGTTCTGAGCTCCCCTCTTCTCCCACTCACCTTTCCAAGTCCACTGATGCAACTTGGAGCAGTTTCCAGTCTAATTGCAGCCCTGAAGTGGGAATCCCCAGCCCTGCAAGGAGGATAAATCTTTTATCTCTCTGGAAGAGGGTACAGCAATAGCCTGGGGACCACAACCCCACTTCACGCATCCTTCCTGTGCATCTTTTGAAGGAAGGGTCCAAACCTGCCCCATGTTCCAGCTTGAGTTGAGCCTTGGTACCTCACCAGCCAGACCTATGGGGCTGGTTTTTGGGGAGGGAAGGGTCAAGCCCCATGTCACGAGTTGTTGCCATTGAAGTTGGATCAAGCATATGCATGGTCTTCGTGGTCCAGCGGGAACGTGGCTGGCCCCCCAGCGCCCAGCCAAGCAGAAGATGGTCTCTTTTGGGGCAGTGCGTCCTTCTGAGTGCCCCTGATTTTGTGGCTTTTTTTTGTTATTATTATTTTTTTTAGGCTTAAAATCCATATGCCTGGTTGTTGCTACCTTTATGTGCTTTATAATTGAAAAGTCTCAGTTGTGCGCTTCTCCCATGCAAAGCGAAGGCTTCAAAGCAGCAGGTGGAAATTGAGCGATATCTCTGCTGCCAAAGTGAAAATTTGAATGAAAATTTAATTTTTCCTCCACAAAGCAGGGAACTGGGTTCCCAGGGTCCCGGCCAAAAGCCCGCCATGCCCTTGCCTTGCAGGGGCTGTGAGGCTGTGGGAGCAAGCCCCAGCTCTGCCCCAGGTGTGCGGAGATATGGGCGATGCTGTGAAGGAGAAGGTCTTTCTGGAGCGTGTCTTGGCCGTGGAGTTTCAGATGCTGTATAATGGCAGTGCAACTTCCCAGTGGGGTTCTGGGCTGAGAAGAGGGGACTGAGCATCACCTGGGCTTTGAGCATTGCCAGCGAGGCTCAGTCCCCTCCTGCAAGGAGGCTTAGCAGCCTCGGGGCAAGTCATGAGCCTGTTGATGGTGTTGAGCACTGCTCCATGCTCGGCGAGGTCTTGATGTTTCCAGACATCCAGGTGTACTTCAGCCAGGTGCTTTTCTGCAGCATCGAGCTGTCCTTGATCCTCTTTGACACCCTGCTCTTCACTGTCATTGACGTGGTGGCCCAGGCCTTCATGCTGGCTGCGGTTGTCTCCTGCAGAAGGCAACGATGACCTGATGCCGAAGGGTTGTTTGCTGCCGTGAGCATCTGCTCCTGGGCTGGGGTCTTTTGGGCACCCAAAGGCTCCCAGGGGTGCAAAGGGCTGGCTCCACCGCTGAGGGTGCGGGGCAGGAGCTCCCCATGCCCCTGCCCTCACTCGGGGACCACTTGGCGAGGCAGTGCTGGCAGCACGGAGGAATGGCAGGAGGGGGGAAGCGAGGAGGAGAAACCTGGCTGTGAAAGCACTGGTGGAAAGATGCTATCTGGGCTAGAGCTGTGCGAGGGAGGAGTGTTCCCCCCCTGGAGGGGCTGGGGGCTCTCGGGGGGCACACAACCCCGTGGGAGCGTTTTCTCGCATCCCACGTGGATTTGATTTCTCAGCCTGTGGATTCCTTTCCGCTGAGCAAAGCCCATGGAGCCGTCTGCGTGAAGGAGCCGCACGGCCACAGCAGGCGGGTTCCTCTTGTATATTATTTTTTGTTTGTTTTTAATTGAAAGACAAAAGGCCGTGTGCTGGAGGGAGCCTGCCTTTCCCAGAGCCGTTTTGTCTTACGTCTTCATGGGAAGAGGAGAAAGATGTGAAGGGAGCAGGGCAATCCCCAGGCCACTGATCACTCCCCATCCCTGGGGCCACCATCCCCCATTCCCATGGGAGGACCAGACCCCCCCTACGCACCAGCTGCCCCTTTCCTGGGGAACCGGCTTGAGATGGGGGTGAAGGGGGAGCAGCTGCAGGGCACAGGGTTACACCACAGGCAGGTGTGCCTATCACTTGTGCTCTCCTGAGCTTTATTTCTTTCTTTTGTTTGGTTTTTTTTTTTTTTTTTCCTTTTTAATCCCCTCGAAACAAAGAAGAAGGGCAGCTGCACCCGGCAGAGCATCCCACAGCAGCCTGCGGCCGCCTGGGCAGCACTGGGGCTTCACTGCCGCGCTGGATCTCAGCATTGCAGGTGATTCCTGCCCCATCCCTTTGCCAAAGCAAACCCTCTCGCTGGCCCAGGGGGTTTCCAGGCGGGTCAGGGCGTTTGCTGGAGCAGGGATGTTTTCGGGAGCAGCCGCCAAGCTGAGGAAAGCAGCCCACCCCGCAGCGCCCGGGGCCGCCCAGCGAAGGGGTGGCTATTTATGGGCTGAAAAAGGAAAATTGTCCAACTGCTGAAATTGGCAGCGAATCCCATGACTATAATAAACAGCTTCCCGGCCAAGGTCCCTGGCTATTTTCTCTCTGTTTTGGCTTGGAGAGGAAGATTTATTTTGTTTGTCGCTTGGAAATTTTCCCCCCCTGTCTTTTTTTTTTTGTTTCTCTTCCTTGGGGACACTTAAAGACAATGAACCCCCCAAGCCCAGGCTGGGCTCGCTGCTGCCCTGTATGTCTCTGGGTCAGAGGTGTCAGTGCCACCAGCTCCCATCGTGGCACTTGAAGTAGAGCCTTTTGGGGCAAACGCAAAGCCTATCCCTTACAGACCTGCAGGGCATTTGTACTCTCCAGATGACCCTTGATATTTGAAACAAAAAAAAACTTTTTAAAATTTTAAAAAATCAAAAAGCCCCCAAAAACCAGGAGAAAAGCCCCCACAGGCCTCTAGGAAGTGTTTTCCTGGCTGTGGAACCGACCAGCAGGGCAGGAGGGTGGATTCTCTGTGCAGCCCTTTCCTTCCCCATTTTTCCCTGGGGAGATGTGGGCTGCCAAAACCCGGTTTGAGAGCCCGCACGTTGCTCCGCTGTCCTTGGGTGCCCCTTTCCCCATCCCACAGAAACCCCTCAGCTGCTGCATCTCATTCCCATGGGATGCAAAGGGCATCAAGCCAGAGAAATCAGGCATAAGTGACTGGGTGCGTGTGCAGCATCTCGGTGAGGTGATGGCTCCAACGGTGCAAGGGACCGGCAGCATCCCAATCCCTGTGCTTGCAGCAGGCTGGAGCGGTGGGGTTGAGATACTAGAGGTTGAGACCCATGTTTTGGGACAACCCTGGCTCTGCACACACAATGCAGCAGTGGTGGCAAGGGACCACCAGCACCCAAGCCCATCAGGAGCTGGGGCAGCTCCTGGTGCAGGGCTCTCCTCACAGCCGGAGCAGGAAGATGTGGTTCGCAGCTTGTCGTGGAGGGGATTTGGCAGAGGCTGCTCCCCTCTGTTTATTGATGTAAAAGCTAGGTTTACTCTCTTGGAACGACTTTTTTCCCCCCAGCTAATGGTTCCTGTCAGTTTTCCTGCGGCACTATTCAGTTTGCTCTCCAGCCTGGGAAGCAGGATAAGGTCCAGCTGTGTTTTACCTTATACTGAGCCCTCGAGGTGCTGCCAAGGATAGGTTCTCGCTGGGCGAGCAGGAGGGTGATCGCAGCTGGGCAGGGATGGGCCAAAGGCACTAGGGAAAGCCTGCAAAATGAACAGCTGATTTAATTGCAGCCTGCAGCTTTACTGCCTGAATATTAGCGCCGCTTGACTTCAAAGTGGCCCTGGCCGGCTCTCTGGAAAACCTTGCACCCCTGGAAGGTTTTAATCCCACCTTTGCATCACCAGGAGCAGCACAAACGTGGTGCAGGGGCAGCCGCACCTGGGGCAATGAGGTTTTGGGCAGGGTTCGATGTTGCAGGGTGCAATGCTACAGCCAGCTCCGGTCCCACAAAGCCACCACCTGCAGCAGAAGGGTCCTCAAGGAGGGATCCCTTAGGATTTTTTATGGGTTTTCTTTCTTTTCCCACAGGAGCCAAGCTTGCTGGCTGGCTGTTGTCATGCCAAGCGTGAGCACCTCCAGGGTCCTTTCCTGATGGAGGAGCAGCATTTGCCCATCAATTCCCCCGCTCCAGGGCCGTGCCGAATGGCAGGGATGTCTGAGCTGATGCATCCTTGAATTAATAGGGATCAGCCCTGGTTGGAGGTGAAGGACAAGGCAGGATGGGGCAGCTGGGGTCGACAGCGTTTCCGCAGGGGTAGCAGCTCCCTGCAGAGAGCCCCACAGGGCATGAGGTGCCGTACACAGTGAGCGGGATGCGCCGGCATGACCCACATCTGGCCGGCGTTTCTGCAAGCGCTGAAAGCCAGCTGGGAGATGTGGAGCGCTCCCAGCCCCAGTGAGCAGCTGCGCTCCCCGCGCTGGGAATGGGGCCGGGCTGAAGCTGTGCAGAGCACGTGCAACGAGGAGGCCAGGTCTCAGCGCAGTGATGGGAGAAGCTTGCCGGGGCTGGTGTTTTGCTGAGCTGGCTGTGCTCGGAGCTCTGGTTTTGCCTCTGTTGCAAGTGGATATGGTGCATTTGTACGGGCAGCTCATCCCTCGGCGCCCCAAAGGCGTACCTGCAGCCCCTGTAGCTGCTGGCATCAAGAAGCAGACAGGATCCTGGCGGGATGGCAAACTGGAATTCCCCCTGTGAAGGCAGGAGGATGAGAGCTGGGGCTTGGATAAGCCCTTGCTGCGTTTCCCCAATGACAGGGGCAATGAACCCACAGCCCCTCGATCCGTCTGACGCAGGGAGCCGCAGAGGGGCCGGAGGCTTTTGCGGGGTATACGCCTGCACCCCAGCCTTCGCTGCAGGATCAGCCCTGCCTCGGGTCTCCCCATCCCGGTTGCCATGCCTGAACCCGCAGGCTCCGCAGCACCTCTCCAGTGAGCTGCAGCCCCCCGGGAGCCGGCGCTGACACGAGCCAGATTTTGGAGCACGGCGCAGGAGGCTGGCGAGGGCTCGCCTTGGCAGAGCGGCGAGGGGAACAGCTTGCGGCAGCCTCTCTCCCCCTCCGAGCGCCTGCTGGGGTGCGTTCCCTAACCTTTCCTGCCTCCGTTCCACTCCTGTGTTTCTCTCTCTCCCCTCTTTTTTTTTTTTCTTCTTTCCCTTCCCCTAACTGTAAATGCGCCATAAAAATGGATCAAATTGCTTAAATCACTGTCATTAAATCAGTGTGAGTCCCCCCTCCGCCCCTGTGCTCGAAGCCTGGCAGAGAACATTTGTTCCAAAGGCTGAACAGCCGTCTTATTGCTCTGAAAGCATATTTGCTGCTTGATGGAAGGAGGAGAGGGGGAGAAAAACAGCCTGCAAGGGAAGGAGGAGGGGGGTGAAACCACCGGGGGCTGTTTCTCCTTGGACATGCAGGGGGAGCGGAGCCATATCCTGCGGGCTGGGTCCTCCCTGCTCAGCTGGCTGTCACCGGCAGGTGATGGGGTGGCAGGGCTCAGGGGACCAGGGACACCCCTGTGGGTTGGCTTTGATGCTGGAGCGAGGGGTTTCATGTTCTAGGAGTGGGGTCACAGGGACTGGGGAGAGCAGTGCCGGCACAGACCTGATGGCCCCAGCCGACTGGGAGCAGCCTGCAATCCTGCAAACCTCAGGTGAATTTTTGTTCAATATTTTCAATTCTGAGCGGATTGAAAGCCAGCAGCGAGCTGGGGCATGCTGGCTGATGGGCTCGCCGCTGCAAAACCCCTCAGCTTTGGAGTGACCGGGGCTGGGGGGCAGGGGGAGTTTGCCCCCAGGGCTGGAAATGCCATCGTACAGGTCAGTCTGGTGCATGCATGGGAGAGAAATGTATTCCCAGTAAACAAGGCAGGTCAAGCTAGTGAACCATTCCGAGCCCCTGGGTTGATTAAGCCCTGCCAGTCCTGGCTAAAGAGCAGCTTTAGACCTGCTGGTGTTTGCACATCCGAATAAAAAGCTTTTGCAAACCCTCAGTATGGGCCCCGCTGGAGCCGGCAGCTCGGAAAAGCTGGGGAAAAGCAACTGCTCTGGAAATTCAGCTTATTTTAGGGGCCTGGTTTGGCATGGGAGAGCAAGTCAGCAATGGAGGCAGAGACCAGGCTGACTTCAGGAGCTGCTGCGTGTTCCCACGCCAGCACTGGGCCACTTGAGGGAATGCAGAAATGCTTCTACTCAGGTGGTCTGGAAAATCCCTACAGAGAGAAACCCGGGCAGCAAACACCAAGGAGAGCCAGGAGCTGGAGGCGGATCAAAGGCCGGGGCTGGGGAAGGGGCTGCCACAGGTGGCAGGAGCCGGCAGGGCAAGCATGTCTCAAAGGCATCATCAAGCACATCTCAAAGGCACCATTACACCAAGCCCTCCTGTTTTTACAGAGCTCCAGGCCAGTGTCTTGCAAAGCTGTTGCACTCACTAGCAGCTTTCTAGACCCGTGCTTTGTCCCCAGGAGGGTCTCCAAGAGGATGCATGTTCCCTCCTCATCCATCATCCTCCCCCTCACTAAGCTGGGATGCCACCTCCCGTCCTGGGAACAGCCTCCCGTGCTTTGCTTGAGCAATAAGGACGGGACTGGGGTTTGCCTCCAAGACCAAAATATGACCCAGGGGATGCTGCGCGGTGCGGGGCTGCCCATGGACCGCGGCAGGGCTGGCAGAGCAGTGCGGCTGTGGGTCACGGTCTCCTGATGCTGCACCAATCTTTGCTCAAAAGCCTTCAGGAAAGCAGAAAGATTAGATGCGCTGGCACAGAGCCCCACGCATGGGGCAGAGCCGGTGGGGACAGGCAGCCTTGCTCCTGCCCCTGCCCTGGATGCAGTAGCTAAAAGCCAACCGAGCCTAAATGCAAAACAGCTCAGAGGGCTGGAGAGCTGCCCAAATTTCTACAGCGCCAGATTAAAAACGCACCAGCTTGCAAAGGCTGCCCGGAGGCTGGGGGGGAGCTCAGCCTTCCCAAGGCACGGCATGCTCCGGCTGCCCACCGAGGCGGCCGGCACAGGGCTCAGCTTGCCTCTCAGTGCTGCTCCTGGGGAGCCAAAGTGGTCCTTCCCATGCCCGTGAAGCCTCTGTACATGGCAAGCAAGGAGCACCCTGCCATGAGATATGGGCTTGCTTTCAAGGGTCTGCCTTGGAAATGGGAGCGTGGAGAAGGCAACGCAGCCGTTCCCTCCTCGAGGGCTTTGCAGATTAATTATTCCCAGGGTAAGGAGCTGCTTAATGGCTCTTCCCCTCCTCCCCCCTTCCCATGGGAAACTGCAGGGACAGCTTCTCCTTGTCCCTCAGGGGCGATGCATGTCAGTCTTAATCCCTGAGCATCCTGCTGCTTGCTAGGGACACTCAGAGCTGATCCTTGGCCCTGGTGTAAATCAGGAATAACTCCCTTAAAGGCAGTGGCAGCGAGTTAGCATCTCCTAGCACTGTGACACACGAATGCTCCAGGTGGGACCATGTGGGAAAGCAGGGCTGATAGGAATAATCAGGTTTTGTTTAACTGTATTGAACTCTGGGGAGGGGGGCACCCCCTGCCCCGTTCCTGGCTTTTGGTCTTTGGTTTCCAAATGCCTGCAGGCAGCAGATCTGTCTCGCCAAAAGTGCTACTGGAACAAATAGATACTAATTCTGGGGAAGTGTTTTCAGACAGGGACTCATCTCTGTAACCACCATCAAGGTACAGGAGTCTTTTAGCTCAAAGTGGCAGCAGCGATTTTCCTTCTGGCTGCATGCTGGACCACAAGGATGCTGAGGGACATTTTGGGCTGGTGCCCTCTGTCCTGGTCTTATCCGCTCTCTTCCCAGACCAGCTTTCCACCACATGGAGCTGTGTCCTGGCCAGGGCTGGGCAGAGCAACCTTGCTGGGCTTACCTGGATCTGCTTCAGACGGGTGCCGTAGAGCTTCAGGGGCTCAATGACCTTCACATCCACCCACTCCATCAACAAGGAAAGGGGACGTTGGTCTGCCAGGTAGAAAGGCAAAACAAGCATGAACAGAAGCAGGCCAACAGCCAGCATGGTTGGACCAGATCCAGACCTGGAGGTCTCCCAGCTGGTGATGCCAACCAGAGCGTCTAAAAGGCCCGCTTACCTCCAGGTACCACGTACCACAAGGTGGTACAGAGGAGAGGATGGGATTTCCCCCCTTTCCACCCCAAAATGCTCTGAAAAGCCGAGACGGATGATCATGTCAGGCATCATCCAACCCTTGGCTTGATTTCTCCCCAGTGGGCTGAAGGACCCAGCTGGGCATCACATGAGCAGGCATTTTTGCCCACAGATGGTGAGGACAGGAGGGAGCACATCCCTCCCCAGCGAAGGCAGTCGCTACCGCGCTGCTGAGTACTTGCAGCTCACTTTATTGCAGGTGTGTGTTTATTGCTTCCTGATGGGAAGGCCCACATCTGGGACCTATTTGCTTAGGACCTTGTTAGGGGGTTGTGGTCTCGACCGCTCTTTACCTCAGCCTGCCTGTAACCCTGCACTTTGGCTAGCTCCCCAGCAAAGCCCTTCACGGCATGAGGCTCTCAGTACCGGCGTAGCCTGCAAGCTGCTTCACCAGGAGGTCCACCTCATTGCGGAGGTTGACCACCTTCTGCATGCAGGAAGCCATCAGGGTGCAGAACTGGCCAAGGACTTCTCTGCGCTGGCCGCCATCCTCTCCATGAGCTTCACCCAGCTGTCCTTGGTGGGGACACACATAGGGGTGGTGACTGGAATTGCTAGCAACACTGGGCTGGGCTGGGAATTTGAGCCATGGTGTTCCTCAATGCAGGTAAGGAACCCTCTTTTCCACATCCTCGATGGCTGGGCTGCCGTTCTCCTTGATCACTTGCTTCCCAAGTGGCAGTGTCCATCTGCCAGATGGACTGCAGAGGCTGCAAAGCCAAGAGTCCAGCAGATCCACACCTGGCCGAGGCTGGCAGGAGCTGTGCTCCCTCCTCCCAGCTCCCCAGTGCTCCTGCCCTTCCCCAGTGCACAGTGCTGGTGGTGCTGGTGGGCTGTGGGTTGATGACTAGCAGGACCTTACATTTCTCAAGTTCTGGAGCTCCAGTGATCTGCTGCTCCCCCCTCCATGCTTTCAGTGACCCTCTGCCAAAAATAAAGCATTTGCAAGCCGTGCTGGTGTGCTAAGAAATGTGGGGTCGTGCCCATTCACCTGGATGAGCTGGGGACCATGGAGAGGAGGGAATTGGGACCAATAAGGAAGAGGTGGGAAAAGCTGAAATGCAGGCAAAGGGTGAGAGAAAGCTGGGAGAGCTGAGGACAGGTCTAGGAGATGCTCTTGGCTCCAGAAACGAGGGATGTCCTCGCAACAGCAAGAAGATGCTGAGCGGCTTAGGTGCTGGTGGGAGGCACTGCCTGAAGCCGTGATCTCTCAGGAACACCACCACAGCCTGACCTAGCAGCTCTCCCCACCACAGCCACCCGTCAGGCAGCAGGGTGGTGGGGATGGAAAGGGCCTCTCTGCCAGGAGGAAGACCTGGGGGAGGAAGGCGGCTGCAGCCCGGCTGTAGCTGCCTGGGAACCTCTTGGGTTGCGGTGCTTTTTCCTGATGAGGCCCCACAAATCCCACAGCGAGATCTTGGCTCCGGTTGCACGGCATAACGTATGGATCCAATACAGTGCAAGCCGTGCTTGTCAGAGCAGCCTCTGAGCTCCAGCAGATGCGAAGTTTCTAGGAAATTGTGGTTTCTGCATGTGTCTTTAAGTGCCGAATCCAAACAGGGTCTTTCTCCTCCACCTCTCCGCTCTTGCTGGGAGGTAGCAGGACAGCAGGCTGCTTCTCCCACTGCTTCCCTCCCTTGAAAGGGATGTAGGAGGGGCTGTGTTTCCAAACACACAGCTTTCCTCGGGAGGGTGTGCTGCCACTTATGCCAGTGGGAGAAAAGAAAAAGCTCATGTATTCGGGGAGCGAAGCTGTAGGACAGCCAGCATGACAGCCAGTTCGCAGCAGCAGCATCACGCAGGTAGCTGTGGACGGGCATGATTGCTGTGCTCGTTTCCAATTAAAAGCTGATTTGCTACAGACCTCTCCTGACCTTCAGCCTGGCAGACGGCTGTTTTGCAGGGGAAAACAGCCCCGCTCCCCACCTCCCTCCCTCCAAGCTCTTGTTTCCTCCCACCGTGCCAGTGATAACACCCTGCCTTGCTCTGTCATCATGTCTTTATCTTAACCCTGCAGATTTTTTTCCTTCCCTAGTGGGCTGGATGCTTTCTTAATGCTTGTTGACAGGGTTTTGCAAGCAGGACATAGGACTGGGTGTAGGACACATAGGATCCTGGGTGGTGGCCATCGCTCCTGTCTCAGGGAAGGGAAGGCTGTTTGGGGCATCTCCCTGCAGGATTGGCCCTGGGGGGTTCCCAGGGCTCAGCACAGCCCCATGCCCAGGGGACCGATGGCAGGAGGTACCATACATACACAAAAGCTTCAGCTCACCTAACTGAGACCCACGGGTGTGCCCATCCCCAGTGCCTACGGCCGCTGCTGCCAGTGTTGCTGCTGCATAACCAGGGTCCTGAGAGATTCCCTTTTCCTGGGGGTCCTAAGGCGTCTGCCCTCCCACAGCTCCCGAAGCATCCCTCCTCCCCATGTGCTTTGGAGATTTCAAGGCCATCGCATGGCCAGAAATTGCCAGGCAGGGTCTAGCTCAGTGTCCCTGGTGCCATGCCTGGGGACCCGCAGGCAGGGCAGCTTTGGCCAGGCCCTCTGCCAGTGCTGCAGCTGCAACGACAGCTTTGAATTTAGCAAGCTGCGGACTTTGCCTTCTGGTCGTCAGCCTCTGAGTACCTCCCATTGATTTGTTTATGAGAGGGAGAAATATTGAGCTTGCAGCAAGGAGAGAGTTACCTGTTGGGATGGAGACCTACTGCCCGGGAAGGGGGTGGAGAGAGATGGGGGGGCGAAGGCAGGGGCCCTGTGGCAGCAAAGGTAGGTTGCAATGCCCTAGGGATGAAGATTCGATTTATTTCCTGCAGATTTGATTTATTTCCCACATGGGACCCATCCCCTAGCTCAGCTGAGTGTCCCTGCAGGCTCAGCCCATAGCGGTGGCTGTAAGAAAAAGATGTAAGAAAAAGCCTTACGTGAGAGACCGCACCGACCGGGGACCAGGAGGGCTTTTTTCTGGCAGGAGGGACCCAACAACGTGCACACCAGCTTGCCGAGGCGGTGGCAGGCTGGCTGAGCACGGGCACATTCAGCACACAAGGGACAGCAAGGGACAGCAGGGTCCCCGCCAGCTGGCGTGCCCTGCCCCGGGGTGGGAGCCGGGCTGGCCCCGCTCTCCCTGTCCCCGGACCAGCAGAGGGCAACAGTGACCTTTGCAACCGGCTGTCCCCAAAAAATCACCCTCCCTGCATCAGGGGTGCTTGGGGGGTGCAGCCCAGCTGCAGGGGGATCCCAGGGGGTCTCATGGCAGCGGGTGGGTGCACTGGTCCTTCCCCGTGACACGTGGGCTTTTCTTGTCATCTGCTCTGCAAAGTGGTGGGGTTCGTGCTTGACCTGGCGTGGTAACTCCATCAGTGGGCTCCAAGGTGGGATTCATCACCCCATTGGTGGGCTCCAAGGTGGAAATTGTCACCGCATTGATGGGCTTCAAGGTGGGAGTCATCATCCCATCAGTGGGCTCCAAGGTGGGAATCGTCACCCCATCAGTGGGCTCCAAGGTGGGCTACAAAGCAGGGAGAGCCGCTCTGTGCCCAAACCCTGGGCCTGAGCAGGGCTGGCTCTACTCCCAGTACTGCCTTGCAGGGTGATGGTGTTACTGGTAGCAGAGCAGTTGATCTTCCCACACCGTGCATCCTCCGGGTGGACGTTTTTTCAGGTAAGGACCACTATAGCACTCGTGCAAGGTCAGATGCTGCCTGGGATGTGGGCGGTGGGACCTGGATGTGGTGGGTGGTGGAGCAGCCCTTGCAGGGGTGCTGGAGGAGGGCTGAAATGTGGGAGATGGTCACAGTGAGACCCAGCCCAGCTGTGTTTTGGAGGCTGGAGCAGGAATAATGCCGAGGAACCTGAAACCTAGACTGGATGTGAACCAGCAACCCCAATTCTCAGCTGCCAGCCCCTCTGCAATTAGCCTCCTGAACCAGCCAGCAGGCTGAAGTCGCAATTTTCCTAACGAAATAGCTCAGTACCTTGGCCCACATGAAGGTCAAACCCCGAGCGGTCGTTAGCCATCGCATCGACTTCCCGTTAACGCCCCTGAGCTGCTGGCAGGGCGAGCCTGGCAGCCGCAGTCCTGCCACCCTGGCCAGCGGAGGGGTGGGCTGGGGGGGGCCCCTTCGATCTTCCCGCAGACGTGGGAGTCAATCCATTTGCTGAAATGAATGGGAAATGGTTGAAAGGCTAAACCTCAAATTAGGTATTGACTATCTGCCGAGCCGGGCAGTGCTACCTGCTGGAAACTGAGACACGCTTCCCATCACGTGTGTGTGTGAGTGCGCACAGGGCGGCTGGACCCCCCGGCTGTGCCAAGGGGCCGCTGGCATCTCATCTCTTGGCTCAAAGGGATGCTGGAGCAGGTATCAGCTCGGTATCAGGTTTTGCCCTGCCTGCTGGACCCGCTTGTGGGGGAACCGGAGCCTTCGGCGAGGCTGCGCGCTCCAAGGCGAGACAGTTGGGCTGAAATCCTCCCGTCACGCTTCGGTTAATATTAAACCATTAAATGTGCTCAGCTCTTAATAGAGGGGCTGGTTGGAGCCTTAACCCTGTGCTTGCCGGCATTTGCGGCTCATCTGCCTCTCCTCCCACAGGGATGGCAGTCCTGGCCCCGGTTTGCGTATCCTTGCTGCCAAGGTGTGTTTGCTCTGCAGGCGATTTTCATCTCTTCTCCCCCCAGATATTCTCTTGCCTCCTTCCTCAGTCACAAATTCAAGGCCACCCCACAAAACATGTTTTTAAAAGTCTATTCATTCAAAATCCAGTGGTACTCTGCAAAAAATGGTGTTTGAACAAACTCTAAATTGTACTTTAAAGAAAACACAGCTGTTTAATTACAGCCTGAATGCAAAGCAGCCTCCATCATGTGAGTAGTAGGAGCTGGGTGCTGACTGTGTGTTTGGCCTCTGATCCCCTTTAATCTCTGCAGTCAAAGGATTTTGGTTTGATTTCCTTTTATTTCCCCACCCGGCTTGGAATCTGCAACCAATTTGTTGTTGTTGTTTGGGAAATAAACCCCAGGGAAAAGGTCTGGATCCGGCGCAGCCAGGCTCGCACTGGCTCTGCCGTGCTGCCTCCCGGTTACCCCAGTGCCAAAAAAAGAAAAAAATAAAATCTGTTTTCCCTTTGCCCACCCCACTCTGCTTTTTTTGGCCCATCTCTCCCCCGCCCCGAAGGAGCCGATGACTTTCGCATCTGTTGCCGCATCTGTTTTACCCATCGGGTCCGAGCATGCTGATAACTTCAGCTGGGAATGGGAGCCCACAGGCGGGCTGGGGGGAAACGCTTCCTCTGAGGGTCCCTTGCTCCAGGAGGAATTAAGTGTGAAGAAACGAGGGGGTATGTGAGCGGCTGGGTGTCCCGCTGGGGGCTTGGACCCCTTCAGAGGTGATAAATCCAGCCTGGGGTTTTAGGCAGTGAGGAGAGGATGGGGATGCAGGTTGCACCGAACCAGGCTCCTTCCAGAGCATCGATTTTTATATTTTTTGGGGGGATGGGGAGCACTTGGAGGGGGCTGCTAGGCTGCTTGGCTCAGGAGGATGCGGTGATGTTATTGCAGACTGTGGCCTCAGGTTCATCCCTGCTACAAATCCATCGCTTCCAGGCTCTGCCTCCGCTTCGGCTCTTGCCTGAGGGGGATCCAATAGCAGTTAGCAAAAAGGCAAATGAACCCCTGGCCCTGGATTAAAGCATAAAGCTCCCAGGCAAGTCCCGGGTTTGCATCACTGGTGGGGTGGCTGGGGGCTGTCCCCGAGCTGCAGTGGCAGGGGCTTGTGTCCTGGGGGATTGCTGGCTGTGGACCGGGACCCCCAAGGCAGCAGGATGACCTCCCCTCTGCTCCAGCAGCCAGTTGACCGCATCTTGTTCAGGTGAGCAAAGTGGGAGGACTGAGCATCCCCATGATGTCTGGGGACACCAGTCGTTGGGGACAGCAGGTAATGTCCCCTCTGGCTGCTTTGGCCCCCCGGGGTGACCCTTTGCTGCTGCATTAAGCCAGGGCTGGCTTTGGCCAGGCTCTCCCGCAGCTGCAATGCTTCAAGCAATGCAAACCTTTCCCCTTGCCTCTCTCCTTGTCCTGCTGAGCTCTACCCTGAGCCTCCAGCCTGGTCGGCTCCAGGCTGGTGTTGCCTGGACCCTGCACCCCTCCGTGGGCTCTGAGCTGTGCTCAGCACCCATCGCCGCCTTTGATTTCCCCTTGGAGGCTGCACCAGCCTTTCATTTCGCTCTCCTTCACCGCCGTGCCTGTGTCATAAGCCTTTTCAGGCGAACATTAAAGCCTTTGTCTGGTTGGGAGCGCGGAGCAGACCATTTAGGAGGAATTAGTGGTTACATTGAAAGGGGAAAATAAGGGCTCCTGGGTTAAATGCACTTTAAATGTCTTAATAATTGCAATTGGCCAACTCGTTCCTCCCCGGAGCCAAAAGCCTGTAATATGGGAAGCTTTTCTCTAATCAAGAGCAGCACTGATACCTTATGTAGGAAGCCACATAGGATGGAGAGAATTATTTCTCAGAGCTCAGCAAGCAAAGCTGCCTGTCTGTCATCCCTCAGCCACCAGCCGGCCCATCTGAGCCCACTGGTCACCGGCACAGCCAGGATGGGGCTTGGGATGGCTGCGTGCCACCCCCATCCCAGGTGATGTGTCCCCATGGGACCCCACTCAAGCTCTCCGCTCCAAGCGAGGGTGGCTTACCCCTTCCCGGTGTGAGCCCCCCCAAGGACCTCAGGTTGTCCCCCTGCCCGGGAAGCACTACAAAGCCCCAGCAGCCACCAGGTTGCTGGCAGGCAGCCGGTTAGTGCCATCCAGGTGGCTGGCTGAACCCCTGCGCAGACATATCCTGGCTCCCTGGCTCCAGCCGCCGCACGGCCACGTCATCCATCAGCGATGACAAGCTCCTTTTGCAAGGAGCCTTTGTTGGCACCCTGTGCCGAGCCAGGGAGGGGGGGAAAAATGGGCTCACTGGTTTGCGGCAGACCTCCAAGGCGAGAGCATCGGCCCCGGCGAGGAGCAGCCCCCTCTCTGCCAGCAGCCGGGGGAGGGAGGTTAAAAGGTGCAGCTTGGAGGAGGTTAAAAGCAAAGCAGCTTTTAATTTATAACGTGGCCGAAAGAGAAATTGTAGCCAAAAAAGATAAAGATGCTGGAATAGCTGGAATTCTCCAGCCGCAGTGACTCCGAAGGGTAAAGCCGCTGGAATGTGTGTGTGTTGGGGTGGGGTGGGGGGGTCTGCTCTGTCCCCCCCACCCAGGGTCTGCTGCACATCCCCTCTGTAAAAGCAGTGGGCTGCCCAGGGACTAGCAAGAAGGGAGCGAGGGAGGTAGTGATCCCAAGGGTGCATACGCACCCATGCAGCTGCATCAGCGATGGGGTGCAAGCCTGCCCTTGCCCCCCGCCTCTGCTGCTTTCAGTGCTGAACTGGGACCTGCTACCACGCTGCTGGGACGAGGGCAGGCTGGGAGGGATGGGGGCCAAAGTGCCTCCGTATTTGGGCTCAGAGCTTGGCCCGGGGTTTCAGTGAAACACAGGCAAAACTGAACAACTGTCCGAGGAGGATGGTCTGGGCTGCTCCTGCCCTGGGAAGCAGAGAGCAGGGGCTGCCACCCAGCCTGCACCCTGCCAGGCTCCCGGGGCACCGGCACAGTGGATGGCAAAGAAGAGGTGCAAGCCAAAGGGGAGGTCTGCTCCTTTAGCGGTGGTGAGGGGCTGTAAGGGTGGGCCTGCCCTTTTGCAAGGTCTTTTGCATCTCAGGTTTCTCTGATCTGGGTAACCTTCAAGCAAGGCTGGCCTTTAGCACCTGGCTGCATCGCTCAGGGCTCAGGCCACCAGCCCGCGACGAGGACGAGCCCGCTCCCCATCTGCTCCCTTCCCTCTCCCCTATCCAGTTACAATAGCCCATTCACAAATCCATCCCAGGTTGTAGCGAGGCGAGGAGGGAAAGAGCCAACAATGCCCCTCCAGATGGGCAAAACACCCACAAAAGGGGGTTGCAAGCATTCCGCCCTCCCACTGCCACACTTGCAGTGGTGGGGCAAAATGCATCCCTGCTTGGGGGATGAAATGCCTCCAGCGAGGAGGCTTGAGACGGATCTGGTGCCACCTCCCCGTGCCATGCCATGCCATCTGCTCTGTTTTGGGAAGGCTGGCTGGAGCCTTTGCCGGGGTTTGGGGACCAAAAGAGGACAGATGTCCCCAGCACACCATGTGCGCACTGGCATGCCCACGGCAGCACTGCCCTGAGGATGCTTGGTGAGAACTGTTTGAGTCCCAGCTCAGTGCTGGGGTGTCTGTGGGTCTCCCCAGACCTGGCAGCATCAGCAGAGGCGGGTCAGGGGGAGATGGGGGCTGTTGGAGTTGTGCAAAGTGCAGGGCCTGGGTGGGGATTTATCTCCCAGCCCCTGGCAGAATAAGGAGCCCCTGTCTGCCCCTGGCAGTGCAGAGCTGGGGCAGGTGGCTCAGCCAGAGAAACCAGTTGTTTTTCTGTAGGTGGCTCTGATCTGTTCTCCTGGGGGTGAACTGGGGAGCACATCCGTGCCCGGGCTGGTGGACCAGGGCTCAGGCAGGTCCAAGCCTCCTGCCCCAGCCTCGCCGGCTCTGCCTGCACGGATGGATGCTCTGACCCAGTTATTGGCTCTTTGCTCTTGGCAAACTCCAGCCAGGCATAAAAACCAGAGCTGGGGCTGCCTTGACAGAGACACAGCAGCTTTTGGGTTTTGTTTTCCATACAGGGCTGGAGCAAGGTCAAGCCGGTGGCTGGAGGCAGAGCCAGTCCTCCCCAGCCAGTTCCCCTCCTGGTAGGGTACCAAGTCACCCTGGGCATCCCGGGTGGTGCCGACCTGCCCAGAGCTGGTCTGGGTCGCTGCCACTTATTTCAACTTCCTGATTTCTCCTTTTCATAGTTTATTTCCCTTCATCTGGGAGACAGGACAAGAAGCTTCCTTGATTATTCCCTCCCACCCCCACCCCCTCAGTGTTTCTAACAGCAAATCTTGCACTGTGGACATTTAATAGGAACGGTGTTAAAGCAACAGGGTTTATTTGTGGCTGCACCTCCAGGCTGCCCAGCATCCCCTCCCCAGCAGGGCTGGAGGCAAAATCCGGGGTCAGCAGCCAAAGTATCCATGCTTTGTGCAATGATGGGCAGCATCCCCCAGGATGGCACAACCCCGCTGTCAGGGCAGAGCAGCTCGGGACACTCTCCTTTGTGATATGGGTTTTGCAGGAAAAAAAAATAGCATACATTTCCTACTTTATGCGCCAGTGTTTCGCTCCCAGCCTGGATACGGGGAGCAGCACCAGGGACCTAAGGCAGCCCCCTGCTCCCATGGGTGCTTAGGGAGCAGAGGTGCAGCTCAGAGCTTTTGGGTCCGGGTGGCAGCCCCCAAAAGGCACTTTTCTCCCCCAGCTGCTCCAACGGCTCAGAAAGGGACCACAGTAGACATTTGGCATCATGGTTGGGTCCGAGTGCAGCTTTGCACAGCATGACAGAGCTCCTGGGGTGGAGGAGACCCCGCTATTGCACTTGGGAAGGAGGGGGTGAGATTATATCCCTCTCTAGGGAGAAAAAGTCTCACTTTCCAATGACTACAGGGGAATGTGAAAGAGGGGGTCTGTATTTCTCCCCCTCCCTGCTGCACTTGCACAGACACAGCTTCCAGCACCCTCCTGGCTGGCAGGGAGCCTCTCCCCCCACCTCCCCTCCAGACCCAAGCCCAGGTCTGTCCGGGCTG
Organism: Ibycter americanus; assembly: GCA_035590275.1. Classification (NCBI taxonomy): domain Eukaryota; kingdom Metazoa; phylum Chordata; class Aves; order Falconiformes; family Falconidae; genus Ibycter; species Ibycter americanus. The sequence goes on along the minus strand of JAVJGI010000036.1, from coordinate 20,531,540 downwards.
CGTTCATCCCAGGCTGGGCTTTAATACAAATAAGATCATTACCAGAAACTAATGGGGTGTGTGTGCCACAACTTCCCTGCTCCACTGCTGCACCTTCCTTATTTACTTTGAGTTATTTAGGGGAAAAAAGAAGTAGAACAAGGGCTGAGCCCTCCCCCATTGCCACTACTGCATAATTAGTGTTACAGCGAAACCACTAATATCATTGCTGGAACAGGAACTCCTCCAGCCGCTGGCCTGGGAAACAAAAGGGATTCCCCCCTCCCTTGGCTGTATTGTTGTGGGAATACCCAGCGCCCCAGCTCAAAGCCCTGTCAGGCAGATGTTGTCAGCCTGCCTAGGTCCTGGCTCCTGAAATCCTGTCCCTCTTGCTCCCAGGCTTCCCTAGTCTTCCCTTCCTCTCCCCATGATGGAGTTTTGCCCCTGGCTGGCGGGATGAGGATGCAGCTCCTTCCCCCGTACCCATCCCTGGTGGCTGCTGGTCCTTGGTAGCCTGAATCAGAGCGGACACCAGAGGAAACCTCTGTGGATAAGCCAGGGAAGCGGTGACAGGGATGGTTGCTTTCCCTGCTAGAGGCTTGTTTTGCTGCTGAAAAAGCTGCGTTATTTTACCCAGGGTGAGTAACACCTGAGAGCTTTCCTGCAGCAAAAACTCCAGCTGCACCAAACCCAGCAGGTCCAGCCCTGGGAGGGTGCCCATGGCCCAGCATGGGGAGTTATTTCATGATAAAATTAAAGCAACTTAGCTCTGCTCTGTTTTTGCCCAGAGATGGCTCGCAGACACTGCTGAGCTTTTCCCAGCTTTTTAAGCTCAAGTCTAAGCTTTGAAATGGCAGCGCTGTCCCTGCGCTGGGACACCGGGTAAAAATAATGCTGGGGAGATGAAAGAGGATTTGCCATTTTTAGTTTAACTGCTGGAAGTTCTGCTTTTTGGCGTGTCGTCAGGGCACTGCAAGGGGGGGCAGTTCCCTTTATTCCCCCCAGCGCGGGCTGTTGGGTTCGGCGCAGTGTAGGCATTGTGCGTGTGGAGCTGCCTTAGCAAAAGCGAGCGGTATTTCCAGATGGGAAACGTGTTGTTTTGCAGCCTATGTTAAATAATTTCTAATCTATAATCTGTTAACAAATAAGAGCTCTGTGGTACAGGGTAAGGTGATGCCCCAGGTGTTGTGTCAGGAGTTGCCTGGGTGCTGCTCTGCTGAGCATCACTCGTGCATTGCAGCGTGCCCGCAGGCTGCAAAAACCTGCTCTGAGGCTCCTCTCTTCTTATCGGTGGAGCAAACCCGCTGTTTTTCCAGTGGTTAGGTATCAGGATGGCAGTAGGAAAAATTTACCTTCGCATCTGACTGGATTACGGTTCTACAGGCTGAGATTCATGTCCGTGCTTTTTATCACGATAATTGTACCCACAGTTGCTCTTGCTGTCCATATAACTGCCTAATAGGTATTTATTTGTTGGAAAAGGAATTGGTCCATGACTTTAATCGCATGGAGCTGCTACCTTTGCTGCTATAGAGCGGTGAGGAGTTCCCCAGGTTAGCGCTGAGCTCTGTTTGGGGGACAAAAGGGAAGTAATTTTCTTTCTGTGGGCTGGCTCCCCATGCTTAATATTTCCTCTGCAGCTCTTCTGGTCCCTCTTCATCACATCACCCAAGGGTTTCTCCTCCTTTCCCTCCCTGCTCTTGCATTTCTGCACTCAGCTTTGCTGCTGGAAGGAGCAGCCGGCAGCGTTGGGTGGCAGGGCTGCCTGCTCTGCCTGCTCTGCCTGCTCCAGCCCCTCCTCCTCCTCCTCCATCGCCTTTGCTTCCTTTCTGGTTGTGCCTCTCCCTGCTGGCGTGCAGCGAGCCGAGCGGTTTGCATTGATCCATCTGCCGCCACACTTAGATCTCCTTCCCGAGGGATTTCGGCTTGTTTCGAGCCCGGCAGCATGCAGGAATTGCTTGCTCCATCTTTCATGTGCCTTCCTCAGTGCCGAAACTCATCTGCTGCTGGCTCGCCCAAGGCCCTTCCCCAAAAGCCCGCAAATGTGCTCAGTGCCGGCCCCACGGCCCCCTCCAGCATGGTCCTGCGTGCTTGGCTGGATCAGGCCTCAATTCCTTCCCTCCGGAGCTATTTGCAGCCCTCCCAATGTTGCTGACCTCTGCGGAGGCTGCGGCAGCATCTGGCAGTGCTCTGCATCCTTTCCCCCCTCCTCCCTGCTTTGCAGCCTCCCGTGCCCCCCGCCATGCACTGGCTGCGGCGTCTCCCTCCATGCACGCATCCTGCTCAGCCCCTGGCGAGCGCCAGTGCCAGGAGCCGTTAGTGGGAATATCTTGGCTTGGCTAGCCTCCCTAATTCAAAGGTTCTCATCCAACACACCCGTGTTGGCGCCCAGCGCTGCGTCTGGGCTGCTGCGTGGGTGGTGGGGAGCAGGTTCAGATAGTTTCCCTTTATGCAGGGGGAAGAAAAAAGGCTTTCCTGGGGATTTTTCAGCCATAAAGCTGCTATTTCTTTGCCACAGACTCTCCAGTGCTGATGGAACTTGGGACATCCTGCTCCTGTAGAGCAGTAAGTGACGGGGGAGTGGGGAGCCCAGGGCATCCCCCTTTCTGCAGCCACCCAAGCACCCTCTCCCAGCTGGTGACGGTGGCCTGAGGTCCCTAAGTGTGGAGGGGGAGCCTGGGCCACGTTTATCCAGGCGTTTCCAAAATGTGGAAGACTTGCCTATGCGTCCCATCCTCTCTCCCCAGGTGTGCAGCTGCCTCCCTCTCTGGGAGTCTTGGCCCTGGAGGGATGCTGGTGGTCCCAGCAGGGAGAGTTGGCTTGAGGTCTGGGGTCCCCTCTGCCCCTGCTGGGGTGAGGGTACGGGCTGATATTTATGGGAACTGGCTGTCTCAGCACTGGTTTGAAAAACCCCACGTAGCACCGGGCTGGATCCGTGTTCTCCAGGACTTTCCCTCCTGCATTTGTCAGTGTCAGCAGGAGTAATTTCATAAATATGCTGGGAGCAGGGGTGGGGACTTCACCCAGACTTTACGTCAATGTAAACAGCCCTAATTGGTGCTGGAGCCTCATAATTCCAGGATTTCCCCCCCTCCTTACCCGCGTGCATCGAGGAAATTTGCAGTGCCAAGGCGAAGCGTGTTTTCATTCATAAATCCCGGGGGGTGGGGGTGGGGGAGCAGGGGCTTGCTGGCGTGTCTTGCCTGGGGGTGCTTTTTTATATCCCCTCACCCTCCCAAATCTGACTTATCACTTTCTTAAAGCGGTGGCGGAAACGCATGCATGTTTAATGGTGTGAGTGCTGGGAAGAGAATATAGCCATTTACTGCTCAAAGGCCGCGCCAGGGGCTGCTTTACGGCCCCTGGGAGTCTTCCTGCCTTCTCACAGTTAGTCATTCGATGGCGTAGGAGCTAGTTGTATGACTATAAACATATGGTCTTTGTTGGGAGGTGGACTGGCCTGCCTGCACCCAGACTGGGTGCTGTGGGGCCAGGATTGCTGGGGGCTGGTCCCCAGGAGCAGGCAGCGATGTTTGCTGGCTGGTGTGCATCGCCCGGGGGCTGTTTGTATTTGCAGCGAGGGGCTTAATGCATCCTCTGCTGGGAACCAGCTGGGGTGGGGGGGAGGTTGGTGGCTGTGTCTGCAAGGGGGTCACAGAGCTGGGAGCATCCTGCTCCCGCCCGCATCCAAATCTCTGTGCCCTGGCACGACAGCGAAGCCGCCCGGGTTATCTGCACCCACGCAGGGGCTTGGAAAGGCAGGTCAAGGCTCTGCACGGGTGTTTGTCTTGCAGAGCACTGGCCAGCCGTGGCTGATGCTGCATGGGAGGGTGCTGGGCTTGCCAGCGAGGGCAGAGCTGAGGGCAATGCTGCTGTCCTCTGCCAAGCATCTTGCACCATCTTCAAGCTCCTGAGCACCAAACCAGCCAAGCTGGGCAGGTCCTGGCGTGAGCTCAAGCAGACATCGACTGCCCACTCCTCCTCTGCATCTGGTGGGGCATGGGTATGCGATCTGCCTATGATTCCTGGGGGATCCAGCTTTTTCCATGTGTGTGGGGTTTTTATTTTCTTCCAAAGGGCTTGGAGGAGGAGCTGTTTCTGTGCCTCCGCTACAACCCGGCAGCGGCTGGATGGGGAGCTGAAGCAGAGAAAGGGGCTGGGGGCTGCCAAGGAGGAGGTTCCAGGGTTCCCAGGAGCCGGCTGCCAATCACCCACTTGCATTAAAGGCTCTTTCCTTCTTCTGAAATTAGGCTCATAAAAGAAACAAAAACAAAAACGAAGAACCAAAACAAAAACAAACTTGGCAGCAGGCAGGGCAGAGTTCTGCTCAGCAGCAATCGCACCCGGCGGCTGCTGCATCCCCCTGCCCCACAGTGAGGGTCAGCAGCCTCGGGATGCGGCTTTGATGCAATGTTGCCTGGCTGCTCTGCTGACCCCGGGCTGGATGAGTGTGGTTTTTGGGGGTCCCCTGAAGGGTAGCATAGACCCTGCTTCTTCTTTCCAGGCTGGGAGACTGGCTCGGTGGTCAGAGTGTGGTGTGTGGGAGGGATTGCCGTCCCTTTTCTGCGCTGCTGTTTCACTTCTGGTGCCCAGAAATAGACTTAAATCTTTCCCCCCCCACCAAGAGCTGAAGTGAAATCCAGAGGAAATAAGCCATGGTGGCCACATCTGTGGTCCAGCACTGGGGGCTGCTGCCAAGACCCTCCGTGCCCCAAGCCCGCTCCCATCACGGCTGCCTTGCCGGCACGGGGCAAGCTGTGGGGATACAAGGAGGGGTGCTGGAGCAGGGGATTACACCCCAACAAGGATTTTGCTCTGGATGCACACCCAGCTTTCAGCATCTCTTAAGATGGCAGAGATGGGCTTTGCTCCTCATCCCTCCTTTGTCCTGGGAGTGAAGGATTTGCCCACTCATGCAGCAGGTCCAAGTGGGAGCAGATTAACCCCTCCAGGGTCCCTTTTGGCTTTTGCAGCCTGGACAGCCCGGTGCTCACATGCCCCGGGGGAGCTCTGGGTCTCTTGTAGGTCCCCTTTCCCTCTGGGTGCCAAGAGGAGAAATGCTGGCTCTGCCAAGGAGTCCCCGAATGGGACAAGGTGTTAATGCCACTGCAGAAGCTGAAGATAGCTTCTCACAGACCAGCAGTGGTCCTGGCAGGGCTGCAGGGAGATACCTCATAGCCTAGTGGGCTGCTGCTCAGGAGGCGGTTGGGTCTAAGGCATTTTGTTGAGGATGTGTAGGAGGGATGATGACCACAGTCCTTCTGGGATCCAGTGGGTGTGATGGGAGCTGACTGCTGATTTAGGCAGGAGATTTCCGTGGTCCCCTGGAGCCAGACTTGTCCTTAGCTCTGCCCTCAGTGTGATGGGGCCCAGCTGAGCGCACACTTGAATTATAGCTGTGCCTTGTACAAGGTGCTTGCATGCACTGTTAGCAATGGAGATGCTGTTGCATTTGCACAGCTGGCAGTCAGGCCCAAAATGTTGTCCCCAGCCTGGGGCATGGGCACCTTTGTCCTGGTGCATTGCTTCTAGGCAAGGCCTGCTTGAACAGAAAATTCCTTTTCCATGGTGGGATTTGTTGTTTGCTCCCCAAGGCAGTGGCTGCCCTGGAGCCAGGGGTCTGTGCATCCCACAGACCCATCACTGGTGTGAAGCGATCCCACTTGCCTGCCACATCCCAGTCCCTGGGGACCGTGATGGACGGCAAAGCCATGCAACCAAGGTGGGGGACCCCAGCTAGCCCTGGGGGGCTGCATATGGGTCAGACCCCTCCGCTGGCAGCACTTGCCTGGGGCCAGTGCCAGGAGGATGTGGGTGCAGCCGAGATATTTCCGACCTGCTTTCAGTATCTGGGATGCTGCTGTGGGTGTTGGATTTGGCGGGGGCAGGAGGGCTCGGTGGAGCCAGGGCTGCAAGCAGGGGACTGCTGGGGATGCGCCCACCCACATTCCGGGCTTGCCAGGGTAAATCCAGCATTAAACCAGAGCTGGGCTCCATCCTCCCTAACTAGCTCTGGTGTGAAAAGCAGCCTGTTTATTTAAAGCATGTTTTAGTACCTCTCAGCTCTGCTGCTGGAGGGGAGAGCCCTGGGAAGGGCAACGGGCAGGATCTGGGCATCCTTGAGTGGGACCGGCTGCTCTGCTGCCAGCGGCTCCTGCCTGGCTCAGCCGGCGCCGGGCGCGGGGACGTGCCGGGACTCGTGTCGCCCTGCCCTCCGGCACACACGCTTATTTACGCCTTCGTCCCTCTTGCTGACTTTGACGTATTGCAGATGTTTTCTTTTCAGGCTGGTCAGTGGAAGAGGAATGGCTTCGTATACATCGGAAGCGCTGTAAATCACGGCGATGGGTTTCTCAGAAGGGCTTCCAGCCAGGACCATAAACATATTGCCTTCGGCCAATATGACATCCGTGGAGCTCCCCGGCCGTCCACCCGGCCGGCGTGCAGCTCAGCGGCTCTCTCGCATCCAGCTAGCACTCAACAGCTGATAACTTTTCCTTTTTTTTTTTTTTTTACCCCTTCTTTTCTTCCAAGAGTTGAGCTGTTCTTCGAACTAAAAAGCTCGAAAGGGCCTGCAGCCAACAGCTTAAAACCCAAGATGTAGGTTTTGTGAGCTGGGTGGTTTAGCGGTTACAAAACATGTGCGCTGTGTTCAGGTTGCTCTGGGACCCCCATCGCGGGCCAAGTCCTCCCGAGCAGGAGCGCGGTCCCTCCCCAGCGAACAAAGGGTCTTGTAACTCTGGGAAAAGCAATTTATTTCTGCTGGCCACAACAACTCCCACTTCCTTGGGGAAAAAGGTAAAAAAAAATAAAACAAATTCTTTGAGTACAATTAAATTTTTTTAAACCATAGTCATCCCGCTCTATTCACAGTGTTTTCTCACCAGCAGGGTTAGGAAATCATGTTTCACATCACTTTGGCCGCTGACCCTTGCGAGAGATGTTGGATTTCAGACAAAAGAGCTGGAAGGGGTCTTCTGAGCTCACCTCAGCCCGGGGCGGGAGGAGTCGTTTCACAAAGAGGCTTAGTAAGCAGCTCGGTCTAGAAGAAATGGCATGGAAAAAAATCCTGGACGATGGATGCCCTGGTTGCATTGTGGAATATGAAGTCTTCTGCTGGGGAGAAGGCGCTTCCCTGGGAGCGCTGCTGGTCTGTGCTTCGGGGCCACTGGGTCCTTCGGGACCTTCAGGGGAGGGTCACCCCTCCAAAAAGTCTGCAGTGGATGTGGTCTGATGTGGGAAAGAGCAAATTCAAGGAGATTCAGGGATTCAGGGAGAGAAGGTTCTGGGGAGACTGTAGTGGTCTTTCAGTACTTAAAGGGGGCTTATAGGAAAGAGGGGGACAGAATTTTTAGTGGGGCTATAGGACAAGGGTGAATGGTTTTAAACTAAAAGACGGTAGGTTTAGATTAGATATTAGGAAGAAATTCTTTACTGTGAGGGTGGCAAGGCACTGGCAGAGGCTGCCCAGAGCAGCTGTGGGTGCCCCATCCCTGGCAGTGTCCCAGGCCAGGCTGGATGGGGCTGGGAGCAACCTGGGCTATGGCAGGTGTCCCTGTCTGTGGCAAGGGGGTGGAACTAGGTGGGCTTTAAGGTCCCTTCCAGCCCAAACTATCCTATGATTCTGTGATTTTAAATTAAACTTGTCAATGTTTAATCACTGCAAACTCAGTGTTTTCATCCACAGGTCGCTGCAGCCTCAGCGGGATGGCCGGTGGCACGGGGGACGTGATGGGACTGGGACCACTGTGGGGGAGCAGGAGGGTTTTGCAGCCCCCTTTTCCGAGCATCTGTGAGCCCTGCTGGTCTTTGCCACAGGGTCTGGCTGAGATTTTGTCCAGGATCCCCAGCGGGTCTTTCCATATGTGTGGCTGCTTGGCATCCGCCCCTGTGCGCCGCAGAGCCGCCTGCCCTCGGGATGCTTCCGAGAGCTGTATCTTGGCCCCTAGACAGGTGTTCGCTGCCTTTTAAAGGCAGGATACTGGCTTTGATGCTCTGCCCTCCTCGCCTGCAGCTTCTCTGTGTGCATTGACCCCGTGGGGTCTGGGGACCGCTCCGTGGCTGGTGGGCATTGCACGCAGCATCCTCACTGCTGCCGGCAGCCTGGACCACGGCTGGTGCAGGTGAGCTGCTGGCGGCAAAGCAAGCCGGGAGCTGCTCCCTGCTCCTGCTCTCCCTCCCTCCCTCCCTGCGGAGTGTTTGGACAAATAAAGTTCGGAAAAAATCCGAGCTGGAGCTGCTGACTCCTTGTGCAAGCGGTTTAAAATAGGCCACGCTGTTCCAGGCCGGCGGCAGCCAGCTGGCCCCTCGGCCTCCCCGCTGGAAAACAACCGGGAACAGTAACACGGGAGCCCCACGCCGAGCCTGTCACCGCGGCACAGGCAGCGCTGGGACGTGACCTGCGGCCACCCTGCCTCCCTGCACGGCCTCCCGCCCGAACGCCGGGGCATCGCAGGGCTGGCAGGAGCAGAAGGGCTGCTTGTGGCAGGGGGGGACAATGTGGGGACATTAATGAGACGTTTCCCTTTGCTGTGCAGGTGGGATGTCACCAGGAGAGGGAACAGAGACACCAGCACTGGGGAGCTGGGGGATGCGGAGGAACATCCCCTGCAATAGCATCTCCCCCTGTCATGCCACTGGCTGTGCCTGTGTCTCTGCCTCCAGTGGGGTCCTGGGCAATCAACCCACTGCTCCCATTGTATTTCTGTATTTTTCATACAAAGCAGTGCTGCTGGCTGGGAGCCCGGGGGGAAGTGGGCCCCAGGTGGGCTGGAAAGCGAGGTGCAGTGGGGTAGGATCATGTCCCCCTGGGGCCAGCCGGTGCCATCAGCCCACGGTGCCTTTTCCGTGCTCGGCGGTCCTTCGGGGACAGGAAGGGCTGCATTGTAAGATGGCCTTCCAGGATTTCCTCCAGCAGCCCTTCGAGCAGGATGCGGCCGTGCACTGGCTTCCAGGGGAGCCTGCATGGATGCTGGGGTGGCCTGGGGACCCTCCACTGCTCCTTTGCAAGCCAGGGCAAGCCCAGGTGCTTGTGGTCCTGGTATTCCCAAGGGGACTCTGCAAAGCATGGGCCAGTTCCCATGACATGAGGGAGGGCTGAGAGCCAGCAAAATGGTGGGAGCCCCAGCAGCCCTGGCCTGACCCAGCACAGCCAACAGGCTCATTCACCACCTGGCCCAAAAGTGTTGTGTAAAGGAGACAACAGCGTCCCTGATGGAGGTGGTTTAGCTCATGTCTGCTCCTAAAGATGGTCCTCAAGCATCCTTGTCAGTCTCATGGACCAGTGTGGCAGCAAGCGCTTGGCCAGACACAGCATGAGAAGCGTGGTCCCTCTGGGGTAGATCCTGAACCGCAGGCACTGCCATGCAGCTTGTGAGGATGTGAGCAGTACACCAGGGTTCCCAGGAGGCTGGGGACATCACTCCATCCCAAGCCAGCATTCAAACACGGGGAGCACCCCTGGCTTGTTTCCTAGTCCCTGGCCACCACTGCTGGCACCTGCTTTGCTTCCCCTTGTTGCTGTGCTTGGATCATTTCTGATCTTCCTTCCAATGTGGGCTGGGAAAGTGGGAGAGCAAAAGCACCCATCCGCGGGGATGCAGAAGCCAGAGCTGCCTGCGCCGGCAGCACCACTCAGCCCAGGGTCAGGGCATCAGTCAAAGCCTGTCTGAGGGGTGCAGCATCCTCCCCCGGCACTGATGCCGGCCGTGCATGGCATCCACACTGCTGCTCATCCTCTGTGCCCGCTCCCTCCGTACCGGCAGCACCAAGAGCAATTCCTTGTTGCAAGGATTAATGGTTGCGTGCAACTCGCCTTGAAGAGCTCAGCACCTTGGCTGGGGGGAGGAGAAGGATTTGGCAGCCGGGAGCAGGGGGATTAGCAGAGATTTGTTGGATCTCAAGGAGAGAGGTGCCAAGTTTTATCTGCCAGAGTAGAAGTCCTGCGGCAGGGGACCCTGAAGGATGCTGCGTGTCCCTATCAGCTTGCTGCAGCGCCCTGGGCCTGCCGAGGGGCACCAGAGCTTTCTGCATGGGGGACCCCATAAGCCAGCGCTGTGGGGAGATGCCACAGAGGTAGCTTTTGGCTTGCATCATTTTAAATAGATACCGCAGGCCCCTCACCGGCACGGCCGGGGCCACGGGGGTGTCCATGTGCCTGCAGTCCCTGAGGATGCAGCTCTGTGGGGCAGCGAGATGGAGCAGGGATGTGCAGGAGGTTAAAACCAGCTCGGGTTTAAGATGAACCCGTGTGGTGCTGGTGCTAAAATGCCCTTGGGAGCACAGCCCCTTTGCTGGTGGGGAGTGGGGAAGGGGGTGAGCTCATACCCCCAGCGCTGTGCCGGGTGGCAGGGCGAGCCTGCAACATCTTGTGTAACAAGGAGCAAGCATCAAAGGGAAATGCCTGAGCGAAGCAATAACCCACGCTAACAACAAAAAAAAAAGCCCCTCTCCCCTTTCATTTCCCTCCCTCCCCTCTTGACCTTGAAGAATGCTGGAAGGTGTCATGTCATCAGCATTTCCCAGCCGCTGGGAGCTGGGGGGGGGATTTTTTTCTTCCTTCAGGGCACCCTGCCAAGAATAACAGCCGACTCCAGCAGGTCGGCACAGGAAGGGAACGGCTGGAACCTGATTTGCAGTCAGACGCTCGGAGAGCCAGAATGCGTTTTATTGAAGAGGTCTCCAAGGAGGCATAAACCTTTCCCAAAAAAAAAAAAAAAAAAAAAAAAAGAAAAGAAAAAAAAAGAAAGCCTTTCCGATGAAGCTGTATTTTTTTATATGTATTTAAAAAAGCCCTTAAGATAAACTTGCTTTTAGTTCATGTTGCTGGTGTTGATTTATGGCAGGGGCAGGAGTGAGGAGGAATGTGGAGAGGCTGAGGATGGGGACCCCATCCCTGCTGCACCCTGATTTGAGGCCAGGCGTGTGTGGAGTGCCCGTGGATGAAGGCACATTTGCCCGGTGGGATCAGCTTCATCGCTGCTGCCTCCAGCGGGGTGAGCACATCCCTTGGGATGGATGCATTCAGCAGAAGTCAGAGGGAGACACGCAGGAGAAATTCCTCCTGGGAAGGAGATGTCACTTGCCCAGCAAACAACCCAGGCACAGGTCAAGAGGTCCAGCGTCCCCATCGCAACCGGTTCTCCTGAGTCCAGCCGCACTGCCAGTTAAACACCCTGTGGCTGGAGGTGTGAGAAGGTCCCCAGGGCAGGAACCACTGGGCACTGAGAGCATCCACGTGACTGGAGGGGGTGAATCCCTGCTGGAAGCCCACATTTGGTTGGGAAAGTGATTAGCAGGACACAGGGACACACTTTAACCAGACAGACTGGACAGGAGGAGGTGCCCGGCCCACATGGATGCTGCAGGAGGATGGAGAGCTTCACGGCTGCAGAGGTATGTGCCAAGCTGGGGAGGGGGCTCTTGGGGCTGGTGATGCCTCTTCACAGGCATGGGGGCAGAAGGGCTTGATACAGGGAAGGGATGAACTGGTGGTTATGGGAATTTAGGAGGTCTGGTCTCATGTTCCTGCCGATTAGTCCCTCTGCCTCAGTTTCCCCAGGCGTGACGGCTGCATCCTGTGTCTGAAGGGATGTGTCCATTGCGGCTGATGGGATCCAGTGCCACACAGGGAAGGCGAGCCCGCAGCGGCAGGGATGAGTGCCTGCTTCGCCTGCACAGCCAGCACCTTTCCCGTGCATCGGTGCTTGCCACAGCGGGGCCAGACCCTGCATGGGCTGTGCTTGCTGCTGCGTGGCCACAGGCTTCTGCCCTGTTATTGCCAACAAAAATCTTTCCAATACAGAAGCTTCTCTTTTCACCCTTTGGCTGGAGAAGGGACTATTGATCCCTGATCCACTCCAGCCTGTGTTTACCAACCTGCCTTCGAAAAAGAAAGAAAACAAATCCTGTCCATCGCTTGGCCACCCGAAGGCACAGGAGAACCTCCCAAACAAGCACTTCCACCAATTCTTAGAGCGAAGACACTGGCGGCAGCCCTTGATCTCCAGTCCCGGTGGTGAACCTGCTGAGCTCCCAGCCCTGGGTCTGCTAATCTCCTCCCACAGCTCGCTAAATCCTGCAAGATGTTCCCAATAATGAGCACAGGCCGGGCTTGGTTTGTGTGCAGAGCTTCATCCTTGGGGACATCTGGTACCCTTGGCTTGCCTGAGTTTCAGATAAGCAGCAGTTGGCTTCGGGAGAGCAGGGACTGCGGGTGTTCACGCCCCAATGAGACATCACGGGGTACCAGCAGGATTGGGGTGACAGTGGGTCTGGGGTGACGGCCACCAGTGCTGGGATCCCAAGATGCTGCTGGCCAGGTGCTGTGCTGATAGCTTGGCTCCTCCTGGCCGATCCGCATCCCACTACCAGGAAGCACCGGGAGGAGTGGGGTCCTTGCTGCCGGCTCTCGGCCGGGGCCGCAGGATGCTGTGAAGCGGTACAACACTCCAGCTCCTTTTTAATTCCTTTCCCAGCTGCGTTGCCTCATTGCCATGACCAGGCTGTAACCAGAGCGGGTCAGCGTTTTGCTGATGGAATGTTTTTCCATCGGGAAATACCAATTTCTGTGGGAACATCTCAATTTTGACCAAACTTCTTTTTTTGAGGGGGGAGAATATGTAAAAACCAGGCCTTACAAGGAGGTTTGCCTTCCTCCCAACATTGCTTTTGAGACGAGCACGGCAGAGTGGGTTGTGGACTGCGCAGGGTGCGTGCTGATGCGGGGGTAAGAGCAGGGCTAAGGAAAGCCCAAGGTGCGCTTCAAAAATAGTAAGCTAGAATATTTTTTAAAAGCTTGGAGTAAACCGGTGTATTAACCTCAGAAAGAATTTCGATCTGGATTTTGGAGAAAGGTTCACCCTTTGTTTATCTGTCCTTAAGCTCCCTTTGCCTTTTCCCGTGCTGTGCTTCTTGGGTATCCCAGGCACCACCACATCCACTTGGGTTTGATATCCTGGGTACCAGATATCGGTGAGGGAGGGAGAAGCAATGCCGAGGGGGATTTTCGGCTGGGCAGGAGCTGTAACCATCTGCTTCCCAGGAAGATGAGGGCACCTAACTCCCTTGGGCTCTTTTGGAGCTCCACCAGGTGGCCACCAGCCGCGAATCCAGCCCTGGCTCCCTGCGGCTGCCCGGTGGGGCAGATGGCATCTTCGACTGGTGAATAACGGGCTGGGAATAGAAAGCTGAAACCAGAGACCAAGTCTTCCCGTTGCATCTTCAGCGTCATGTGAGAGGCTCCTTCCCTCCCATCCCACTCAGCAGCAGCCAGGGCTTGCCTAGAAATAGCTCCTGGCACTCATGGGGCAGGACCTCGACCTGCCCCGCCGCGTGCCGGGGAAGCGATGCCATGCACAGCCCCGCCGCGGCTCCCTGCCTCAGGGCTCGGAGGCTGAGCGGGAGCGCAGCGGGCTTGGAAAATACTTTGAGCTTGGAAAACACTTTGTGCTGCTCGCAACAGGGGGATGCCAAGTCGCTGGGACTGGTTTGTGCCCTGGGCTGCTGGACCCCGGGGAGGACACAGGGTGCAGAATCCCTGCTTGGCACAAGCCCCCGAGGGCACTGCAGGGGCCTGACTGCTGCTCCTGAATTTTTACTGCTGTGTAGACTGTTACTATTTGCACTGACAAACCTTTTCTTCCTTTTTTCCCCCCCCCTCCCTCTCCTCTCCACCCTTTTTTAATAGCAGCCTCTAACAGCCACACTCATTCTTCTTTGTTGACACGGCCCTTTGGCATCAGCACTTGGCATTTGCAGAGCAGCTCGTTCTGGAAAGGAAAAGAAAAAAAAAACCCTCTTAAAAAAAAAAAAGCAACGCGGCCCTTGTGCCTTGCAGGGGACGTGGCTCCCTCCTGCCTCGCAGGGCACGGTGCCACGGGGTGAATCAGCGCCCGGCCCCGGTGGGGGTGAGCCAGGAGGTGCGGTGCGAGGTTAACGCTGCCGGATGCCCACGCAGGCACTGAGAGCAGGGGCTGAGGGTGCTGGGTCTTCACTTCGCTTCCATCTATGTTCATGCACTCATGCAGGCGTGTGCACGCTCATGTACACCTCCAGGCTGGCCCTGGGGCTGCTGGATGGACCCAGCCACCAGCAACCACCGGGCCAGGCGCGGAACGCATCCCTGCGATGGCTTTGTCCTCTGGCTGTCACAGAAGCAGCAATTTCTTTGCCGCAGCATCTCCGAAAGCGGTTGGCGGAGCAGGGTGGCTCAGGCTCAGCTGCAGCGTGTCCCTGCAGGGCTGTGGTGGCAGCCGGTGGCCCCCTCCTCTCCCCAGAGTCACCTTTCTCCATCCTGCCTCATGGCGACCATACCAGCAGCATCCCTCCTTCCCAGGCATGGACCACCCTGCATCCTCCCGCACTGCAGACCCTGTGCTCCGGTCCATGGCTGCGGTTTCAGCACAGGGTGGCTGCCTGCTGTCCCCTCCGCTCGCCCCACAGCTCCCTGTCGCCTGTGTGCAGCTTTTCTTGGGTCATCTCTTTTTTATTTCAGGTTCCAAGCCACGCAGAAGCAGATGTTCCTGCTCACACCAGCCGTGATCTTGGCTGAGAACATCCTTGACTCACCTGCATGGCCACACGAAGGACCGAGGGAAATAGTTTACAAGCAGGAGAAAACCTGGCTGGGCTTTTCCAGCAAAAGGAATAAAGAAAAAAAAATCAATTAAGAAAGTCCAAAGGTTCAAAGAAAGGTGAAAGCAGCAAATAAAGGATATATCCCGACTATTTCCATGAACCAGCCCTATCTTCTCTGACTTAAAAACCAGCATCAGCCAAGTACAGAGATCAGCCTTTTTTTTTTTTAAAAAAAAAAAAAAGCCTGCAGAGAAAAATACAGCTGTGGAGAGCAGAGTTCAAGGTCATTGAACCCCAGGGCAGTGCCCCAGCATCCCACAGTGGCCACACTGTCAGCTTTGCTCTGGGCAGGTGACACCGTGGCGCTCAGGCTGGCCACTCCGTGCCTCAGTTTCCCCAGGTGGCATAGCAGGGACCACCTCCCGCTCCTGCCTGTGGTGGCATTTAGATGTTCCTTTTGGATTTTGAACACGGATGGTGGCGGGGCTGGGCTGCCTGGTGCAGTGCCCTTTCCCGCCTGGGCTGCTCTCCGGCAGGATGCTGGGACCCCATGGGCAGAGGTGGGAGCCTGGTCAGGCGCCGTGGCAAGGCAGCGGCTGTTCTGCCTCCCCGGCCACGCACGGCTGGGAATTGCCTCCTTGGAGAAATATTCCCTTTTCAAACACCAGACCCTGTGGAGGATTATCCGGAGGGGGTGGCTGGGGGAACAGTCATGCTGTCTCGAAGGCACTGTGTTGTTTGAAATGCTCTTTAAGGCACTTGATGACTCACAGCAACAGCTGGAAGGAATAAGCAGTTGGTAATTTCCATATTAACCTCCCGGTCCTGGGGACTGGGGGGGATCTGCAGCACGTGCCCGCTTGTCAGGGTGCAGCGGCACCTCATCGGCGTGCTGCGGAGTGGGTGCTGCTGGGCACCGTCCTGCCGTGCCTGAGGGGCCGCAGGGATGATGGGGATGAGGATGGGGATGGGGATGGGGACAGGAATAGGAGAGACAGGGATGGGGATGGTGGTGGTCCGGGGACGGCCCCAGCACCAGGCAGCCTGCTCGTGTATCCATCCCGAGCCCCAGCCCGATGCAAGCCATGGGAGCACCGCGCCACGAGGCTGCTCGGGGCTGTTTGTACAGCACCTTGCACAACCAGCGCTGAGTCCTGATGAGTCCTGACGCAATACGGTCACGCAGCGGCTGTCTGGCCACTGCCTTGGAAGGGACATCTGTCCCTGGGGCTTGCCTTTGTGCAAGGGGACGATTCTGCATGGCAAGCCAGCCAGGAGGTCTGAGTGGGGCGCAGTGAGGATGTTTGCCTCTTGACCCTGGCCTGCAGCCGTCCAGCTTGAGAGAGGAGCCATCCTGCACCGCATCCCGCTCCGTCTGCATTGCATCCCGCTATCCCCACGGCGCCGGGCTCGGAGGAGCGGACCTGGCTGTCACCATCCCCAGCCCTCGGGTTGCTTTAAAATGCTGGCTCTGGCAGGAGGGCTGCGCGCCGGCGGGAGCCGCGGTGGAAAATCCTGTGCTAGGCTCGCCTCGATCCCCGCGCGCCCCAGGGGAGGCGTTTGCCGCCAGGGCATATGTTTTCAGTTCTTGCCGAGGCCGACTTGAGAAATTTTCTCTCCCTCCCAGCTTCTCTGTTGCAAAGAGCAACCGCAGGGCCGGGGCGGCACAGGATGATAAATGAGCTGCTCTGTCCATGTGCAGCCAAGGCCCGGGAAGCCGCTCCGAGGCAGGCTGCATCCCGGCGGGGCGCGGGGGGAGCCGGGGGCTCACGGCGCCTCCGGAGAGGCCGAAGAGCGGCGAGGAGGGCTGGTGTTTTGGGGCAGGGTGGGGAAGGGGGGTCTGGCCCTGCTAAGCTCTGGTCCTTGAATGCAGCGCGTTGTTTTCTCGCCCATCTGTGGAGCAGGCGGGAGAGCATCTGTCGGCCGCACTCGAAGGGTGGGCTGAGCCGGTGGCTGCGCCTCCCCGGGGAGCTCCGGCTGGGCAATCGGGAGCAGCCCGAGACTGTTCCCCCGGGAAAAACCCAGAGGCAGCAGCAGCAGCAAAGGATGTACAGACAGGGCGAAGCTTTCCCCGAGCCGGTGCTGCTGCCTGGGGTCAGGGACCCCATCCCACCCAGATGGCCTCGTCCCAGCCAGAAAAAGGGGTGACACTGAGAGACCACATGCACCTTTAAGGAACATCTGATTCATGTCCACCCCGATGCGCGCGGCTCTCCCAGTGCCCTCGGTGCATCGAGCAGCCGCCACATCAGGCCTGTAAATAAATAAAATATAACAAGGCCCGGCTGTCTTCTGGAAACCCTGCAAAAAACCCCGTGGAGCCAGTTCTCCCAAGGTATCGTGTTCCCCGCTTTGTGTGTCGCCTCCCACCCCCCTGCTTCTTTATTGCCGGAGCCATCTGCGTGGAAACTGGATCCGGGTCCCTGAAGAGCCCTCCTGCCCCTGCCCGCGCTCCAGCTGATGTCACACAATCTGTTTGATCTCACGGCCAGTTGCTGGGGAGCGCCGGATGCCGTCACCCGCGGTCCGGGTGGGAGATGACACGAAGGGTTGGTCAACCCAAGGGGGACGCAGCTGGGGGGTGCCCTGTGCTCACACCGGGGGTGATGGGGAACGGGGACCGTGTGGCTTCTCCACATCAGCTGGGTGCCCTGACACGTGGCCCAGGCACTCAGCCCGCGGTCCCGCCTGTCCCTCCGTCCCTGTGTCCTATTGCAATTCCTGACCTTGCCTCTTTGGGCTCGATCCTGCACAGCACCCTCCTTCAGCAGGGCAGGCTGAGGGCTTTGCAAGGACAGGACCGGGGATGTTGCAGTGACTTGCCATGAACTCAGACTCAACAGTACTGCTGGGTGCAGGCTTCCTCCTAAAAACAACTGCTTGAAAAATATCCTTACAGCCTCTAATATATATATATATATTGTATTTTTTTTTATTGGGAGAGCTGTGCCGAGCCGGTGGGTATGCTGACTAGATGCTTGGGTGGTTAATAAGTCAGGTTTAATTGTGGCTGGACCTCAGTACAGTTTGCACTTCCGCGGTGCCTATTGTCCAAGGACAGCAAAGTGCTTTACAAGCATTAAATCTTATCGCAGGCTGCAAGGCAGGTAAGGATATACCGGGATTATTGCATGCGTCGCTGAAACGCGGCCAACTCCGGCTGGGAACACATCAGCTATTTACCAGTGAGTGGCAAAGCGATGCAGCATTTTAGGACCGAGCGGGAAATAGAATCTGGTATTGAACTGGAACAGCAGCAGGACTTTTGAAATGTGAAATAAATTACCGGGGCTGATCTGTGGTCGGGACACGGAGCTAATGGCTGGTGGGCAGCGCTGGGAAGGGCAGGGATGTGGCGGCAAAGCGCCGTGGGAGCCGTCCTGCCGGGGGGAGGGGGGCTGCGCGGGGGAGGGGGCGCTGCCCCGAAGGCCGGGGCGGGGGGAGGGGGCCGCGGGGGGGAGGGATGGGGAGGGAACCACGCGTGCGGG
>JAVJGI010000036.1:20493318-20512298 GCA_035590275.1 Ibycter americanus | reverse complement strand
GGCGGCGGCGGGCAAGCGGGGGCCGCCCGGCTGCTCCTCGGAGGAGAGCGAGATCAACATCACCAGCGAGGAGGAGGAGGAGGAGGAGGAGGAGGAGGAAGGCAGCGAGCGGCCCGCTTGGGCGTCGGGCACCGCCTGCTACATCTGCGGCAGCCCCTTGGCACCCACCACCCAGCACCGCGTCCACGTGCAGAAGCAGGAGAAGACCTCGCCGGCACCCTTCTTCCCCTTCCTCTGGCTGCACAGCCCCCCGCCCGGCGCCCAGCCCCTCTCGCCCGCCGGCAGCACCCTGGTGTGTCCCTGCTGCTTCGCCTCCCTCATGCAGCAGTGGCAAAGCTTCGAGCTGGCCAACGTGCCCGTGCTGCAGCGGCTCTACGTGGTGCCCCTCAACGCCGGGGCCATGCCCGCCAAGGGCCGGCGAGGGCTGAAGGAGGATGGTGTGGGCGCCCCGCCGGTGCCTGAGGCTTGCTACCTCTGCGGGGAGGACTGCGGCAAGGAGGCGAGGCCGGTGGCGGCCAAGATCACCAACGGCAATGCGAAGAGCACCATGCATTTCCCCTTCCTCAGCCTCCTGCCTTGCCCGCCCGGCGCCAAGGGGCTGAACAAGCACTGGGAAGTGAGCAGCTGCCGCAAGTGCTTCGGGGTCTTGCAGGACCTGTGGGCCATGTACAGGGCCTGCCACAACGAGGAGCTCATCACCTCGGTGCAGAGCTTCCTGGGGAGGTACCACCAGGTCTTCTCCGCCGGTGACCCCGGCGGCTTGGCCGGCCACCCCGCCGCTGTCAAGCCCGGTCCCACCTCCGTCTGCTACATCTGCGGGGCCGAGCTGGGAGCCGGCAAAGAGTTCCAGCTCAATGTAAACCCGCCGGGGCGATTTGGGGAGAAGGAGCCCTTTTTCCCCTTCCTGACGGTCTACCCACCCGCCCCACGGGCCAGACCGGCCGACTCCACCGGGCTGGTGGCCACCTGCATCCTCTGCTACCACGACCTGCTGGGGCAGTGGCTGCAGCACGAGGGCAGGAACTCCCACCACCCCAGCAGCGCCTGGTCCCGGCAGTACAAAGTGGAGACCTTCGTCTGCTTCTTCTGCCGGCAGGAGAAGAAGCGATGCCTTGGATTAAAAGCGGTTCAAGTGGCCAGGCTCCCCGTCTTCCTCTACACCCTCCGCGTGGCCAACAGCTTGCTGGTGGATGATGGGAAGCAGCTGACCATCGGCGCTTGTGCCGAGTGTGGTGCCGTGGTCCTGGCTGGCAAGAGCATGACCCCGCCGGAGCTGCTGGCGGTGGCACCCCCAGCGCTCCTCCCCAAGGTAAGGCGGTTGGCCTGGACCCCATCCCTCCCCTCCCAGCGTTTCCCGGCTCTGGCATCGAGGAGGAGGTGGAGCGCTGACATAGATGGATGCTCTCCTTTCGGGTCTGGTCCCTGGGGGTGAACGCTAATGGATGGGGTGCCTTTAGCAATGAACTTTTGGAGCTGTCAAGCTGCGAAGGAACAGATAAAAATCCTTCCAAGAGGTGGGGAGAGCCAAGACCTGTCCTGTTGCAGAAGCGTGTGTCTGTGTTACTGGCGCCTGCTTGCTCGCAGCCCTGCACGAGGGAGGTGGGGGCCAGCACAGAGGAAATCCTGATCCCGTACCGCTCGCCATTAAGGGTGATGAGCGGGGCCAAAGGGGAGGGAGGGCTGCCTGGCCTGCCCTCCGCGGCAGCATCCTCGGGAAGCTCGAAGGAGTGCATGGCCTCCGGCTGCCCTAGGAAACTTCCCAAGTTATCTCCGGTTGTATAAGCTGCCTTAATCAAAGGGTTTCCCCTTGGAGAAACACCGGCTCTTCCCGCAGCTGGGGGGGCTAAGTTGCAGGCTCAGGACTGGGTGCCCCCCACCTGTGCCGCTCTGGTTATCCAGCAGCGAGGGACCCCCACGCAGCATCCCCTGGAGCCGCCGTGACGGAGCCCTACGGCCCTGAAGGGTGTCGTGGGTGTCATCGCCCGGGTGCTGCCAGATTCCCGGGTTGCTCTTTTCTGTACCTCCCGCCGGGGTTACGCAGGGTGCTTCGGGGGCATCACCTAGAAAGCAGCACGACAGCACAAAGGTTTACTAGTCGCAAGCTTGCCTTTCTCGCGGGATGGGGAAATAACTGCTTTTACCCTTGAATTTCCAGCTTGCAGGAGTGTGCTGGAGAGCCGCTGCTCTGTATCTGCAAACCAGGCCCCAGGCTGGGCTCCGTAAAATGCCAGCATCCTAAATCCCTGCGTTCATTTTCAAAGCTTTTCGGCTCTGTTCGTAGTCAGAACCCTGCAGCTCTCCGAAGCACTGGCATTTTCTTTAGAAATGTAAACCAGCCCTTCCAAGACAGCACTCCTTTTCTCTCCGGTTGCTCTCCCCTGGCTGGTTACAAATATAATTTTCCGTTCAGCTGTGCTGGCTCCCGAACTGGGGGGACACTGCTTGGAGAGCCACCGGGCTGCACACACTGGAGGGTCAGTGTGTGGTGCTGAGAGTGCCGGGATGGCGCGGGAGGTTGGGTTGGCACCGGCGATGGGAATCCTCCAGAAGCCATTGCTTTTTGGTAGTTTCCCCCAGGCTCCATCCAAGCTGGACAGCCCCAACATCATTGCAGGTCATTCGTGGATGCTTTCTGATGATTTATTTTCAGGCTTGCCCACATGGGAGTCTGCTTCCAGCCAACACGACTCGCTGTGTGCTGAGGGTCTCAGGTGGTGGAGACTTTCTGGGTAGTGGAGCTGGTGCGGGGCTGCATGAGTTGCGATGCCCACGTGGGCACGGCCACGCTGCCCATCTGTCCATCCCCTGCTCTGTTGGCATTTGCAAGGTGCTGGAGCCCTTGCTGGCTGGCGGCCGTGGAGGGCTCAGGAGTCAGGCGAGCATCCCGCGGTGCTGACCCAAGGGAGGATGCTGGAGTGATGCTCCAGCAGAGCCCAGGCTGGTGCAGCTGGTGAGGGGGGTGGCATCCGCATGTCCCCAGTGGATGTTTCACGCTTCTACTCCATTAGTGTCCCCAGGCCACGTCATGGGGACATTATGGACAGAATTCTGTCCCAGCTTGCATGCTGGTGTTGCATGCCTAGGGGTGCATCCCATGGGGTTCCTTAGTGACCCAACCCCCTGCCCCCCGGAACCCAGCATTTCTCAGGCACACCAGTCCTTGTCCCTGCTGGCCCCAGCCTCAAACTCCCACTTGGGCTCCTGCCTGCAGCCCTGTCTCTGACCCAAGCAGCTCTGAAAAGCTTTTGTGTGGGGCTATGAAAGGCGGAGGAGGAGGAGGAGGAGGCAGACAGAGTGGCAGGGGGCAAGGCAGAGCTGCCTAGGGAGAGCATGGCCGGTCCAGGCACTGTTCCGCTTTGCTGGGCTCTGCCATGTCCTGGTGGTGACTGTGCCTGGCCAGAAGGTCCTCTCGCCTTTTCGCTCCCTGTCTCCACATGCTTCCCATCAGGCTGAGACCTCACAGATGTCAAGGTTATTTAAAACATGGCTTAATGCTTGGGTAGGGTTCTTGGCTAATTTAACTGTACCCTTGTTCAGGCACGCTTGCTGCTGAAAGTCACCCTGGGCGAGCCTTTCACTCTTGTGTGACACCCAGGTCCCTGCTCAGATGAGAGGCAGGAGGGAATGAGCCTGAGAGGTTAAAACCATCTCCCTGTTCCTCCTTGCGGCTCTGCAACTTCATTTTTTTGAACACAGGTGCTTTTTCACACACCCAGGATTGACACCCTGCTGCACTTAAAGCTGGTGGTTTGCTACTGTCCTGGCAGCAGGTGGTTGACTCAGATGGCTCAGAGTTTGAGGCAATGAGTAAATGCACTAAATGTCACCAGATTTCCCCCCCCAGCATCCCCCTCTCTTAGCAGGACAGCAAGAGCAGGGTTCAGGTCATCTCTTATTACAGCTTGGAGGTGGTAATGAGGGAACCCCACACCTGAGGCTCGTGAGGAGGGTGGAGGCTCTGGTATTTTCAGTGGGGTGGTTCCCCTTCTGCTGGTTTGGTGTTGGGGAGCAGTGGGGTGGGTGATGCTCTGTGGAAGAGTGGTGCTGCTGGTGGTTCTACCTGCTGCAGGAGGGTCTCCCAGAGGTAAGCTCTGCCTGGCAGAGGGGCTGGCGCAGAAACCCTGTTGTTGTTGGCTTGTGTGGGGTGGGTTTGGGTTCTCCCACCAAGGAAAAATGATGATGCTGAGTTTTGGTAATAGTGCCCTGGCATGGGTGTCCTTTGGCTTGTCACCCTTGGTCCCCTCCAAGGTGTGCAGGTGTGTGCTGTGAGAATGCATCTTCTTTCCAGCTGTGTCCCTTGCAAGGGGAACCTGTGCAGATCTATGTACCCATCGGTGCAGGGCTCCTGGGTTCGGGGTGGCTGCTGCCACCAGGTATGATGTCTTGCCCTTCTGATCCAGAGAAACTGCCTGTGCATCCCACTGTCGAGCCCTGCTGCCGGCTGGGAGAAGCTGGCTCCCTGGGGCTCTGTGGGACACGCAGCCGCTGCGAGCGGAGCAGGTGTTGAGGCCGATTGCTTTGAATAAACCATAAAACACCCAGGCTTGGCCGGTGTCCAGAGGCGATGCTGACCTGCATCCCCGGCTGGCTATGCCTGCTGAAGTGGCCACTGAAGCCACCCCTCGAGCCCTCCTGCCCTCTCTAAAGGGGCAAAGCCCTGTGTCACCGGTGCTCCCGGGTCAAGGGCTGTTTGTGCTCGACCTGGCTGTTGTTTTCTGTGCTTGCCCTGAACTTCTCTCTCTGCCAGCACTGGGAAAAGCTTCCCCTGCCTTTCTGACTCTTCCTATCCTCGCCTGCCACTGCTCTTGCTGCAGTTACATACCTGTAAAAGTGAGCTTTGTTGGTTTTCTTCCCTCACATGCAACTTTCTGCAAGTACATTCAGGTTTCTGGAAAGCTCACGAATCCCACCATAACTCGAGCAAAGCTGTTCAAGTTTGTGTTGGGTGCAAAATCTGCAGCTGGTGCTATCCTGCTCCCTGGGAGCACCCAGAGCTTGCTGCGATCTCTCCAGCCCTGTCCTCAGGATGGTTTCTGAGCATCGTCTGGTGTTTTCCATGTCTTGTTCCTGCTTTGCAGGGGACACCTGAGTCTTGTTGCTTGGGGCTGTGCCTGAGTTCACTGCATTTATTGCTTGGCAGCAGTGGTGTTAGCTCAGCTGGGGATTTGGCCCCTTTTTCAGGTTACAAGCTTCAAAGGTCATGCTGCGTTTCCAAGATGCTGCGTTGAGCTTACAGCTGTTGGTGGGCATTTTCTTTTTGGCTTTTGAAAAAGGGTTTGGGCCAACATCAAAGGGTTCTGGTCTTCTCAACTGAACCTTGTCCTGCTGATGCTGAGCAGCAGCTGAAACTCCTGGATGCCATGAAAACAAACCCAGAGGGTGACACCTGACTGTCCTCCCGCCGAATTCCTGGTGAGGGTGTGGGTATTCGGGCATATTGCGGCATGAGAAACAAGGAACCTGTGCAGGAAGGGTCCCAGGTTGTACTCAGGCAGGCAGGATCTCTGGCTTCTTTGCATCTTTTATTAATTTTGAAGCAAACCTAAAGTGTTCTGGTGACTGGGCGTGTTTTGAGTGGTTGCGCTTTCTCTGCCAAGCTGATGGCTCTTCAATGCATCCCCAGCCCAGGCTTCATGTGTGGGCTCCAGAGGGGTGGCATGGGCTGCACTGGGCTTCTGCTGGTCCCTTAAATGTAAGGGAGGAGCAGAGCTGGTCTCACCGCAATTTTTTGGCTTCTAGCTCGGCTTGGCTTTGGTGGTTTTATCTGTGCCAATTTTTGCCATCACTAATTCTAGCAGATACAGAGCAAAATCAGGCCAAGGTATTTTAAGCCAATGTTACTGGGATAAACCTGTTTTGTTTGCAGCATATGTCTATGTAAAGATGTTTTTAGCAAGGGTCACGTTGCCTTTCAGCAAAGCAGCTTCCTCCACAGTGCTTGCTGCGGCTAACACCGACCGGGTCTGGCATTTTCGGATGAGATCTCAATCCCAGCACGGAGGTGGCAATATAATCATGATATGACTTCATGTCTCGGGGCACGGCCTCCCGCAGGATCGTGTTCCCAGATGGCAAACAAAGAAACAACACGAGGAAAATGTGCCGCTTGCTTTTTCCTGCCGATGAGGTCAGGGCGGGTTTGGTATGTACCCAGCCAGGCTAGAAACCCGCACCCCTCTGTCCCTCCATGCCTCCTCATCCTCACCCACTGCTTAGATTGTTTCAGGGACACCCCATGGGCCAGTGGCTCGTCCTTCCGAGGTCTCCAGCCGGGGGTCCGTGTCCTTCAACCGTGATGGCGGGGGACGGCAAAGGGGCCTTTTGCTTTGGTCAGGCTGACCTTGCAGTACCAGCTGTCCAAAATACCAGGGCTCCCGCGCCGCTGCCAGCCGCCGTGTCCTCCAGACCTTGTGCTGACTCCACAGCTCACCAGCTGGCTGCTATATATTTATTTTTTACCCACCCACCCCCTCCCTGCCCCTTGTCTTCTCTCTGCCTTTCCCAAAAGCAGCAGCAGAGGACTGGCAGCTCAAGCACTGCTGCTCTTCTGCAAGCACCTGCCAAAAAGGCTGGCCTGAAATGTGTGCTGCCCAGGAAACCCTGCCTGCACCCCCCAAAATATCCCCCGCAGCCTCCCGGGGAGAGAGACTGGCTCTGCTCTGGTCCCCTGCAGTGCAAATGCTTTCGCAACCGCTGGAGCATCTTGCAGCAGCCTCCCTGTCTGCGCTTTGTGCGAAGCCCTGGCCAAGTCGGGAGATGGGGTAGAGGGATGGACGGCTCTGGCTGTTGTGGACAGACAGATGTTTTGTCCAGATACTTGGCCTTTCCCGGCTGTCCGGGAAGCACGGTCACGGAGGGCAGCCCGCGATGCTCTTCAGCCGCTTCCCAGTGAGGAGGAACCTCCCCGCCGTAGCAGCGTGGGTGCCTGGTTTGGCAACTACGTTGGTAATGGCATGAGCTGGCTTTTCACTGCCCTATGCCCCACAAACATGCCAGCTAGGTCCTGTGCCAACACCCCCGCTGTCATCGACCTCAGGGGCTGAGCTGGGGCCAAGGAGATGTCTCCATCTCCCGAGCGGGTTTTGGGGACCTCCTGGGCACAGGGCACAGCTGTTTTGCCAGGAGCCTGTTTGCACCTTGCTAGCTGCAATGGGTGCCTGCTGTGCCCTGGATCTGTTCCCATGCTGGTTTTTGGTTGCGGGGGGGGTGTTGTTTGCTCCCTGCCAGCACCTTTGGCACATGCTGCTCAGAGCAGGGTGCTCCCTGGCTTCCCAGGAAGCTCCTGCTGGTCCTGTGCTGCTGGGCAGCATCTGGCCAGATGTTGCCCATCCTCCCTGCATCAAAAAGCCTGTGCCGTGTGCTGGTGTCCTGGGCTTGAAGGGATGACATGGAAATGTCCCTCTGGTGTGTTGGGGACACTGCCCTCCTTGGGCACTGCCAGGTTGGGGGCTTGCGGGGGCACATCTGTGAGGGTGATGAGGCAGGAGCATCCTGGTGCTTGGGGAGCAGGGTGGGAGCTTGAGAAGGAGCCACTGGAGCTCGGCCGGTGGTGGCAGGCTCCCAGCCGCGCTGGGCTTTCCTCTGCTGTGAGCAGCTGGTGATGGGAGACCTTCCAGCGACACAATCCTCCCGGGCCCCAGCCAAGGGCTCTGACAGCTCTGGGTCCCCCCGCCGCCAAGGCAGGCAGCAGCAGCACCTCGAGCGTGCCTTGGCTCCTTGCAGAGCCGGTGCTGTGTGTTGGCAGGTGCCAGCCCTGCTTTCGGGGATGCGGTGCTGCTCCTCGCTTGCACCCCTGCTTGCAAAACGCATCGCTCCCGGCTGTCAGAGCCCAGTTCCCCTCCCTGTGCCGTGGAGAGGATGCCGCAGCCCCGGTGCCAGCCCGGGCCACCGCGGGCAGGTCGTGGTTTGCTCCTGCTGCCGGGTGAGCAGCTGCTCCGGCGCAGCACTGGCAGCCCCGGCACACGCGAGCCTTGCTGCGGCATGGCTGGATAAACAGCCTGGTGCAGCTGGCCTGGCCTCAGCGTGACTTTTTCCCTCTCTGGATCTTCAGTAGCAGAGTGGGGAGGAAGGGGATGGCTCCAGAAGGGACTTTTCGCTGGGCTGGGAGGAAGACGGCATTACCTGGGTGCACTTTGCAGCCTGGCATGAATATGATGCTCCTTCTCCCTCTTTATTTTCCTTATTTTCCTCCCCGCTTCCCCATTAGTGCAAGTGCTGCTGGGCTTTAGTAGCTCTCGGGAGACTGAAGTCATCTGTTTACCCGTGGAGCTGGCGTGCTCGGAGCAGCAGCTGCCCCGGCTTTCCTTCTCTAACCTGCCGGCCCGCGGCGAGGTGCCTGTGCCGAGCGTGCCGTGACCCGCGCCGGGGCAGGGCAAGCACCGTGGCTGCCTCGCATCGCACACCGGTGGCACGTGTGAAATGGGGCTGGGGGGATGTCTGTGCTGTCGTGTTGCAGGTGTAGGAGCTCCCTCCAGCCAGGGAACTGCTGAGACACTGTGTTTCAGTGCCTCTATAGAAGTATGGGTGCTGGATGGGTCATTCCCGGTTGCAGCAGGGACCCACCACAGGATTTACCGGGGGTTATTCAAACCCTTGCACACAAACTCAGGAAATCACCGTCTGGCCCGGTGCTGCCTCTTCCCGTCGGCATCCGGCAGGGCTGGCCACAGCATCGCCTGCCCTGGTACCCGGGGAGAGCTCGGTGCTGGCAGGGGTGAGCAGCAGGGTGCTGGGTCTTGGGGCTGGCTTTGAGTGGGGGGGGTGCGTGGGGAGGATGCTGGCACCCCCTGGGAGTGGGGCAGGAGGGCTCACAGGGACTGGTTTGCAACCTGTGCTCTCTCCCAGCTCTTCCCAGTGAATTGTTGGCTTCTAGTTTAGGGCTAAATCAAAGCTGAGAGCCAGCTGGGATGGAAGGGAAGGTCATTAGGGGAGATGGGTGGTGGTGACCCTGCATCCAGGAGCATCCCCCCTTTGGGGGGACGGGCAGCTGTCTGCTGTGGCCAGAGGGCAGGAGTGTGGTGGTGGTGTCCAGCCAGGGAGGATGTTGGGGCTGACTTAACACAGAGCTCAGGCTATTCCCAGGGTGCCTGCCCCCCTGTGACCCCCTCAAGGCTGTGTCCCGGCGTGCTGGCACCCAGTGTGTCCCCAGCATCTGCTGCTTTTGGGGCTGGGGACTTTCATCTAGGGACATCTCACCTCTTCAAGCCCCAGCCGGGGCTGGGCACCTGTCCCTGCAGGACCCACTGCACCCTGTGGCACAGCCCGGGCTCTGCTGCAGCCCTGTGCAGGGTGGTTTCCCCTGTTGACCCTCCAAAACAGTTTTGATTGTGTCCCCCCTGCTTTGCCCCCCTTGGAGCATCAGCTGATGGCTCCGGAGGGGACAGCAGCAGCTGCCTCCATCCCCAAGGAGCTGGACGCGAGGATGCTGCGGTCGCTGGCAGGGACCTCGGAGCTGGGAACATTTTGGTGACAGCCAAGGCGTCAGCCTCTTGCTCGGTGGTTTGCAGCCGTGGCGGGCTGGACAGACGGAGGGAGGGAGGGAGGGACAGACAGACAGCTGTGCAAGGCGTCTTGGGGGCCGTGTGCGGGGTCTGGGGCGAGCTGCAAATTGCCACCATCACCTCCCATCTGCTTGCAGCATGTTTCTGGAAGCGGGCTGACTTCAGTCGGCCGTGAAGCTTTTCATCGGGTGATGATCGAGTGCTAGTGATTTCAGTTATTACCCTGGCCAGGAATAAATATATATATATATATATGTATGTCTCCTGCCCTCCCTCCTTGTCTTCACTGCTAAAACAGCTGCGTTTTCTTCTCTCCATCTCTCCCCCCGTTCCTCAGAGCAGGCAGCATGAGTTATCCCGACGTGAAAACATGGTGAAGACAAGGCCCTTCAGTTTTCCCGGGAGGTAACCATGCCAAGGTCAACTGGCGTGGGGATGGGGCCCTGGCTGCCGCTGCCGCCCGGGCTCTTGGGTGCGGGTGGGCACCCCAGGGGGCTCGGTGTGCCCCGGCCATCCCGGGTGCGGAGGGCTCCCCGGGGAGCTGGGGGAAAGCCGCCTCTCCTGCCTGCAGACAGAGTCCAGATGCCCTGGCTGCGGCGTCTCTGGAGGGGGAGATGAATTCGCTCCTGCCGTCTTCTGTTTTCAGTCCAGAACATCTGCACAGTAACTGGGAAATCTGGGCTTTCTCCTGCTTCTCGGCCAGGTCCTGTCAGTCCTTTCCTCTTCCAAAAAGGGGTTTGGTGGTGGTTGTTTCTTTTTTTTTTTTCCTGCCTTTCCCTCTGTTGCTTGTGCTGTGTAACCTGCTCCCTGCTGTGTATCCTGTCAGGACTGTGCCCGGATTTTACTCCATGCAGCTGTTGCAAAGCAGGGCTGGCTTTTGGGGGACCCCCATCTCAGCCACCCTCTTGAGCAGCCGGTTGGGGATATGGACTCCCCTGGGAGCAGGTTTTCCCACAGGGCTGTCCCAGGGTGGGTGGCTGGTGGAATGCACTGGGGTCACACAAGCTGCTGCATCACTTATTTATTCCAACTGGTTTTCCCTTGCTGATCCCCCCGCAATCCTGCTTTCAGCCTGATCCTGCATCCCCAGAGCCTGGGTGCTGCTTGCAGCGTGCTTGGGACTGTACAACCCCTTTGCTGCCCATGGCTTTCTCCCAAGAGCTTGCCCTGGGAAGCACACAGGGCTGTGGTAGGGTGGGGGCCACCCTGGTCCCAGCTGCCCCCTCGCCCCAGCTCCCCGTTATTTCCAGCGGTGAGTGGCTTGGCAAGCCTGGCCCTGGGCTGGCCGGGGTGGCTCTTGGCTTGGCAGCATCCTGCGCGGGTGAGGTTTCTTCTGCAGCCCTGCTGCTGGCTCGGGCTCTTGGCAGGGCTGTGCCTGGGTGCTGGGCACCCTGGGCACGTCTTCTTCGTTCCTCATCGCTGCTTCTACAATGCAGCTATGGGGACCCTCAGCAGTGCATCACCCCAATATCTGCAGCCCTTGAGGAGGAATAAATCCTGCTGTGTCTTGTGTCCTTCCTCCCTGTGCATGGACAATCCTTGCTTTCAGCAACCTGACCCTCCTGCACCCGAGCTACTGGTGTCTGGCGAGCCCTAATCCCGCTGCACCCTTGGTCATACCCCCATCTCCTTCATGCACGTTTTTCCCCCTTTTGCTCGCCTCTTTGTCCCTTTGCTGTGATTCCCGCCCTCACCCTGCTTGCTGCCCTGTTTCTGGCCACACTGGCCCCGTGCCCAGCACCCGCTGCTCAGAGTGGAAGGAAGGGCCCTGGGGGAAGGAGGGCAAAGCCTGGGTGATGCCAGTGGGGGTTTGACCCCAGCTTGGAGAAAGGACCAACCGATGAGAGGGCATTTGGGGCCATGGATATTTTGGGTGCCATCTCCTTTGCGGGTCCCCATGTGCAGAGCCTGTGGCTGGGTTGCAGCCAGGGCAGCCCAGGGTGAGCTGGGGTCTTGCAGCACCCGAAGTGGCAGTGGAGGAGGGAGATGCCACCCCTCTTCTGGCACTTTGGGGACCTTGGGGCAAGTGCCTAAGTATGCAAGTGGCGCTGCCTCCCCTTGGGTTTCCTGCTCCTGGAGAGGGGGCAACCCTCAGGACAGGGTGGGCTCGAGGGCCAGCACGCTGCCTGGAGGAGGTGGCTGGGCTGGGAGCTGGGCACCCCTGGGCACCTGGTGGTGACGTGCACCCGATGTCCCCGTCCTGGGGACAGCCGCCTGGCTTCGCAGCTGCTATTTCTGGCCAGTCCATGGCCTCTGTGCCGCAGTCACCCGTGCCAGGACAGGCAGTGTCCCGCTGCCGGCAGCTGCTGCCCTTTTCCTTTTCATTCTCTTGGACCCGTGGGATGGATGGGGATGGGATGAGGAATCCCCCCCGGTGTGGGCAGCAGTGGAAAAGCTTGAGACCTCTTGGGATCTCCCCCCGCAGCCCTGTTTTCCTCCCGTTTAAACCCGGCATACGTCTCTGTTTGGTGGGCGGCTGTAAAAATAGCACTTGGTTTGAGTTAGGAGGGTGGCGGGGAAGGGCTGGGAGGGGGCCGGGGTGCGGGGGGGAGGTCCGGTTTCTCCCTTTCCTGGAGGAATTAGGGAGGCCACATGCTGCCAGGAGTGTTTGGCTGGTAGAGGCAAGCGGAGGCTCCGAGGAGGCGAGCAGGCGTCCGCACAGATGGAAATTTGATCACCCACGGCTCAACAGATTGTTTGATTTATTTTAAAATCAAGCAGATGGCTGCAACAGGAGTTTGTTTAAGTTCAGCTCCGAGCTGGGCCAACGGCCAGGATACTCGGGGGGTAGGCGTGCCAAAAAATGTTCAATGACTTTGGTCATCACCCACCTCTCCTCCTCCTCCTCCTCCCCACTCCCTCGCTCCAGCGCACACACCCCAGCTCCCCCTCTTATCGCATCCTTGTCTTCATCTCTTGGCTCTGGCATCTCGCTTTGTCTCTCCCGGGTGGGTGAGCAGGCTTGCCCTCCACTTTTCCTCCCCGTTGCGAGGGTTTAACTCTTCCCCATC
Source organism: Ibycter americanus (assembly GCA_035590275.1). Classification (NCBI taxonomy): domain Eukaryota; kingdom Metazoa; phylum Chordata; class Aves; order Falconiformes; family Falconidae; genus Ibycter; species Ibycter americanus. Next base: position 20,499,787 of record JAVJGI010000036.1, on the reverse strand, counting down.
CATCCCCTTGCCCCAGCTCTCTTGTACTGTGGGGGTGCAGGGGGGTCCCGCAATAGAGAAAGGGAGCAACTCCTTCTGTGAGCTCCTTCCTCGTCTCTTCCTTCTCTGTGTCCGACTTGGGGTGCGGTGCAGTGGGTGGGGGTCCTGGCTGGGTGCCCTGATCCACATGGTCACCCCTCCATGGTGGGGAGGGGCTGGATGGGTGCTGGTGTCGCCCCACCCTGCCCTGAATCAGCGGTGGCCTGAATGCACACAGGGTCCCAGCAGCATGTGATGCTGCCAGATGTGGGGGGACATTGAGTGCTTGGCCTGAGTCCCCTGTCTTGGGGTGCGAGGGGTGACCTGGGGATGGAGAAGAGACCCTGATGCAGCGCGTGGTGGCTCTGGATGTATTCCTGGCCTTGCTGCCATATGGCCGGCAAGGAAGGGGCTGGAGGAGCTGGTGGGAAGCAGCCTGGTATGTGCTAAACCATCATAAATGGGCCAGGGGAGGCTGTGCTCAGGGCTTTAAACAGCTCTGCGCCACCGGGCTGGCTCTGCGAGGGGGGTCCAGCCACCCCAGGGCAGCACGGGGTCCCCAGCACAAGTGGCCGTGTCCCCTTGCCCTGCCAAGGGGCATCTTGGATGCTCTTGGTGGCAGGCGCAAGAACCTCTCTGCAGCTCCTGGGACAAGCAGGTGGGATGCTCCAGGAGCACCAGGCATCCTACTCCTTGGTGGCCTCGGGATGTCCCTTTGATCCATGGCAGCCCCGTGCACCTCCCAGCACCACGGCAGGTTCGGTGCATGGCTGGTGCACACTCTCACTGCAGGTTTTCATGCTGGGGAATTGCCCATCATCCCATTTCTAGGAGCAGGGCAGCCAGGTGGTGGGATGAGGCTTTTCCCCAGCACCCAGCCCCTCTCCACGGCCGGGCTGGGGGGCTGCAGGTCCCGCTGGGGAGAGGGGCTGGGGCTGGAAGGGGTTAAGGCAGGCAAAGGAAAACAAGAGTGCTGCAGGGCCTGGGTGGCTGACAAGCCAAACAACTGTTTTTGACTCACTGTTGCTGCCTTGCCAAGTGCAATTGCTTCCACATTCCCATCCCCTGGCTGGAGGGGCGCGGGGAGATGTTGGCTTTTCGCGGTCAGGAGGGGAAGGGGGATGCCGGGGGGAGCGGCAGCGGGAAGGGCTGGCTCCACACCACTTTTTCTCGGCTCTTCTCTCTTTTATTCCCCTCCCTGTCGAGCGGCGGGAAGGGGCAGGGGGTGATGCTGCCGGTGGGGGGTGATGCTGCTAGGGTTGCTCATGCCAGCTCCTGGTGGAACATCCCTTCTGCTGGCCCTAAAGGTGGAAGAGGGAATGGGGGGGGGGCTGAAATGCACCCCCAGGGTTGGGCTGTCCTGCCTTCTCTTGCTGTTTGACTGCAGGGGGGACCCTGAAAGGCGGCTGCTTCCCTGCCAGGGGGTGCTGATGGGTGTCGGGGGTCAGCAGCATCCCTTTGCCCCTTCTTCAGCTCCTGTACCCCCTTTCCCACAGCAACCAAGGATGGAGCCCCACAGCCTTGACATCCCTATTGCAGCCTCCCAGCAGGGATGGAGAATGACCCCTTTGCAAGAGACACGGGGTCTCGTGTGGGGCTGGGCCCCCCACTGTGCCTGGCTGGGGGCAGTGAACTGAGTGTGCTGCGGGGGCGAATCTGTCAGCGGGGTTTTGGAGCGGGGGTACGGACACACTAATAAAATCCCCAGGCCTCTGAGTGCTGGTGCTGTTTTGTTGCAGGCAGCAAGAAATAAGCCCTTGGAGAAGAGGCTTGGTAGTTACAGTGAAGATTTGAGCTACTCGGGGTCGCTGCTTTGTGGAGTTAATTATCTTCTGAGTCTGGGTTTTTGGTGGTGGTTTTTTTTTTTTGTTCCTTGGGATTATTTCTTGGCAAACAAGGCGTCGTTTTAAAGCACTGAGCTCTGCTCCCTCTGAACTCCTGGCTGCTAAGTGGTATGTAGGAGATCCTGGTCTTAAAAAAAATCCAAAAAACACACCCTCAAAAAAGCCGTGCTGCCTTTGCAGTGCAAATACGGGGGCTGGGGCAGCTCAGGAAGATTTTGTGTGTATTCCTGGAGTCAGTTCCTTGGGGGAGCTGGAGCAATAACCTCTCGTGGGGGCCCCTGCATTGCACATCCCTCTTGGGCAGCGCTGGGTTGGAGCATGGTGCTTCCCTGGGAGCACCAAGCAGCTCCGGGCCAGCCGGGAGCCACCGCACTGCTGAGGGGCTGGTGGCAGGGGAGGATGCGGAGGTCCCCTGAAAACAGCATCCAGGGGGATGCTTGGTCCTTGCAGGGCTGGGGGCTGTTTGGTCCCCCCTACAAAGTCCAGTCTGGATTGGGGTGCCTGGGAGGGAAACCCCCCAGCCTTTGGGAAGGTTTGAGGGTGTTCTGTGAGCTGGCCGTTGGGCGAGGAGGAAGTTTTATGGATCATCTGGCAGCTGCTTCCCCTGTTGGGATGCTGCAGGGTTGGGACATCACTCTGGCATTGCATCCCCCTCGCTATCCGGTTCCCGGGGCTCTGCAGCCGCTTCCCCCCACTTTGCAGAGGTCGTTTCCACCCTCCTGTCTGTGGCGAGGGTCCGTGCGTGCCTGCGGAGCTGGGGTTGTGATGCAGGGGAGCTGGCCTGGATGCTGTCAGCTGCACGGGATAAACACGGTCCCCTGACAGGAGGGAAGACAAATGCACACCTGGCTCCCGGTCTGGCCCCGGAGCTGCTCCCGTGGGATGCGACACTTTGGAGTGACTCCTCTTGCTCCTGCCACTGGTACCTGTTTAATCTCAGCCTTGCATGCTGAAACCCCGGGGGAAAGGATGCGGTAGCAACCTTCGGGCGTTGCAGAGCAGGAGCTGGCAGCAGTGGAGGTCGGGATGAAAACCCTTTCCCCTGTTAATGCTGCAGGGAGGACTGGCACAGCTTTGCCTGAAGTGTCCCACATCCGCTGGGGATGTGGGAGAGCCGGCTCGTGCTCCGGTTGTCAGCCGTGATGTTACACCACTGGGATAAACACACTATCCATCATCCTTGCGCCAGGAGGGCTGTCTGGCCAACCTCTGCCTGTCCCCCACGTGCATCCGTGCCACCGTGCGGGGTTCATCCCCCCTGCGCCCATCACCCTGGCATCGTGTCACCCGAGGCAAATCCTCCAAACTCCCCGGTGGGGGCTTTACAAGGGAAGCAAAGGGCCCTCTCGGTGCTTCCCAACCACAAGTGGCAGGGGATGCCCGTGTCCCCCTTGTCGGACACCTTGTCGGCTCCTAATCTGGACATGAGAAGGCAATTAGGGGCTGGGATCCCCTTTCCGAGGCAGCAGATGGGGCACGGTGACGTGCCGTGGGGCTGGGGAGCAGCAGCGGCGGGGCCGACGCGCAGCGGCTCTGCCTCCTAATGTGTTTGCAAATCCTCACCAGCTGAGGGGATTAAAGCCGGCATCTGGCTCGCTTTATAATATTAAAACAAAGGGAGTTGTAGGCGCCATGATCGGGGGCAGGCGAGGGAGGGAGGGGGGGAGCAGGCGAAGGGGGGGAGCGCTGCTCTGCTCGCCGTGCTGGGAAAGTCTGCAGGACCACCACCCCCAAGTCCTTCCCAGGAGATTTTCCCCAGGGAATAAAACAGCTCGGTGGGGGTGTCCTCACCCCCCCAGCCTGCGCAGCCCATCCTGCAGCGCGGTGCAGGAGCCAGCTCCCACCCCAACCGCCCCGGGATGAAGGGCAATGCTGGGGATGCTGGAGGCGGGTGGGCTGCGGGGGCGCTTTTTTTTTTTTTTTATGGGGAAGGGGGATGTTATATCTGCTTTTTTCCACCCCGTTGCGCTGTTCTGGAAGCGGCAAGAATTCAGGAAGCCGGCGTGCGGCGAGTGCCAAGTCAGGCTGTACCGCAGCCAAGCCCCTGCTTGTTTTCTCGTCTTGCTGGAGCCAGTAAGTGACCTTATTAGCTTAGGGGGCAGCTGCCTTATTAACACACATCTGGCGGTGAGGAGGCCGCATAGTCCCTATATTGTCTCCCTGCCTCCTCCTAACCCGGCGGTACAGTGCTGGGGGGGCTCACCGCACAGCTTCTCCCACCCCCCCAGTAGCAGGGCTGGCACCCAGGTGGCCCCGCTCCCCCCATCCAGCACATCAACCCGGGAGAGGTTTATAGTGGGGAGGTGGCAGGATTAGGCAGATGGTGTTTTGGGTCCGTTGAAGATTATAATTTAAGATTATAATCTGTGCAAGGTTATAATCTGCAGCAGATGGGTAGGGCCCCCCCCTCGGTGTGGGGGCTGGGCTGCTGGCATTCCCATGGATGCTACGCCGTCTCCCACAGCCCTTTCTTCTTTCCTATGGGGCAGGCTCTGCTTTTTGGGGTGCAGCATCACCCCTTGGGACAGGAGATTACTCTGAGGGGCTGGACCACCCATGCAGCATCCTCGCAACCCTGCCAGCAGCTGAGGTGGGCACTGGGATTTGCCTCCGGTGTGTGGTAGGGATCAGCGGCGGAGCATCCCACAGCAAGGAGAGCCTCCAGTGCGCTGGCTTCGGGGCTTTTCCAGCAGATTTGGCTCTTGGAGGGGGCAGGTTCCTGAGGGGTGCGAGCCGGGAGGCTCCCGCTTTGCCAGGACAGGGGGGTGGGGGCCTTGCCATGCACCAGATCGCCCTGGGCTCTGCTCCAGGCTGTCCTGGTGAGTGCACATCCCACCCACAGCCACCCATCGTCCTCATGTGGGACCTGCCCGCAGGGCTACCACCAGCCCCACGCCTGTCGCCCACCCTCACCCGGCACCGTCGCGCTTCCTTTCCCCAGCTATAATTAGAGCCAAGCCGGAGGGGGCCCCCACGCCGCATCGCCCCGGCGCTGTGCATCCCGGAGGACCACGGGTGAGCCGGGATGGGGGAGAGCCGGGGTGCTGGGTGCCTGCCCGCACCTCTGCTGCGCAGGGATGCCCTTTGTCCTTCTTGGCGTGTGGGGGAACTCAGCAGCTCTTGGCTTCTCCCTCCTGTTTTGGAAATTCAAAACATTTACAGGGCGGCCCACTCGCGCCCTGCCTGGCACGGAGCGAGGCACTTGGCTGACTCCTCTGCTTTCCTTGGCTGCTTCTCCCTCGTGTTCGCGCTCGGGGGGGCCTTTTCTCCACCCCCTCTGCCCCCCCCTCCTTTTTTTTTTTTTTTTTCAATTTTATTTTTTTCCTATGGTATAAGCTTGAAAAAACGCCACCAGCCTGCAGGAAAGGCCATCAAGGGGGACAGGAGGCAGAGGCCAGGGCAAGCGCGGTGGTGCCGGTGCTGGATGGCCCCTCGTGCTGACCTTGCTCTCCGCCGGGAAGGGCGGCCGTGCCGGGCAGCCAGAGCAGCCCTGCGTTGCACCAGCACTAATGAGCTCTGCCTGAGCAGAAGGATTAATTAGCTGCTGGGAGGGGGAGGGCATCTTTCTGCCGTGACTCCGGTGCCGCTGGGTGCAGCGGTGGAGCCTGGCACGGCACGGTGCCCGGTGCTGCGGCACTGGCAGCACTTTTGCTCGTGGCCGGGGACTGCCGGGAGGATGCTCTGGAAGGAGCTGTGGTTCTTCCCGGAGCAAATGCCATGGGCCAGGCGGGGAGAGGAAATCCCTGAGTGAACCAGTGCCACTCTGGGAAGCTGCAAGAGCTGCTGCTCACCTGGGCTCCAACCCTCTTTTTTTCCCAGTTTTTTGTTTTAAAAACACCCTTGTGGGTGAGGGTTTTGCTGCATGGTTGTTCTTGTGCCATTGTCCCGTTGGGAATGGAAACTGAGGGTGGGACCTGGATGTGGCATGAGTGCTTAAATACGTCCTGTGGTGTCTAACGTGACCCTAATGGGGATGAGGTGACAGCCGGTGCGGAGCTGTGCACGGGCAGGCTCCGGTGGCGTGCCAGGATTCAGCCCTGGCCCCGGTTCTGCTGCAGCCGGGCCAAAATCTGAAGGGCTCGAGGATGCTCGGGAGCGCTGTGCTGGGACTGTCACCCTCCCATCCCTGGAGGGGGATGTCAGACCTGGCCTGGGACTTTTGGCATCCCATTTAGCTGGGGGGATTGTGGGGGTGGTGGGGCTGCTCTGTGCCCCATCCTCCCACCAGCCGAGGATGTGGTACCCATCTCCCTCCGGCATGCAGGAGAGCCAGGCACGGGGAGGGGACGACACAGCGGGGGGGCCCCCGGAGAGACGAGCAGGGACATTGTGGTGAGGCCGGGAAGGTCGTGAGGACGCGGAGCTTGAACTTGAATTAGATGATAATTGCGACGTGCCTAATTACAGGGAAAGAGCAAATCACTCCGGTGCTTCATAAAGTGTCTGACATGGAATAACGAGGATAATTAGCAATCAGACGGGAAGCTGCTACCTCCCCGCTCGTGCGCCGTCCCCCCAAAGCCCCGGGGAGCCCCACTCCCCCTCCTGCCTCGCAGGTCCCGCTCTGCAAAGCCTCTGCCCCTGCATGGGGGGGGGGGGGGTTGGCT
>JAVJGI010000036.1:20473810-20487393 GCA_035590275.1 Ibycter americanus | reverse complement strand
CGGGCGGCCAGGGTGGGTGCCAAGCCGTGGGCCTGCCTTGGCGGTGGGAACCATGTGCCGGGCCAAGCGCTGGGCTGGCGGCAGCGCACAGGCTCTCCCTGCAGCCACACATAAGGTCACCGTGACCGCCGGGGAGGTGGCCCTGCCAGGGCGTGCTGGCTCCGGCGGTGGCTCCTGCGTGCTGGGAGCCACGAGGCGGTGGCAGGAGCCCATCCCGGGGCCAGCGAGCTGCTGGCCAGGTGAACAAACGCCCTTTCATGCTCGCTGGAGGCAGCTGGCTGGGTGACTCGTCCTGCCGCTGGGCACGCTGCCTGCCGTGGGGGTCTCTGGGGGTGGACGAGGGACCCCTCGTCCCTAGGGGGCTGCCGGGGGAGCCCCATCTCCTGGGGTGGGACGTGGCACCGGGGGACGGTGCCAGCTGCGGGGGTGATGGCACGGGGGCAGCGCCCGCTGACCCACACACGTGTCCTGGCAGCGAGGTGACGTCTCTGCTGTGTCCCTTGCATGTGGGGCTGGCTGTCCCCATGCAGCTCACGGTGCCAACCGGGCTGTCCCTTTTCGGGATTGTTTTCCACCGGCCGAGTGTGGGGAGCAGAGGAGGGGCTGTGCCGCCGCAGTGGCTCGCGGCAGGTGGCCGCTGCCACTGTCTCGCCAGGGCCTGTCCCCATACAAAGCCCTGCTCCCTCCCTCCCTCCCGGCCCCACGCTGCGGGGCCGCTTGCCAAGTGAGACGCCAGGGCTCAGCGCCGCGGCGGGTTTGCACTGCGTGTCGCAAGAAGCAGCCAAAACGCGGGGCTGGGCTCCCCCGTGGCTGCCCAACCCCTGCCCGTGCCCCAGGCATCCCTGCTAGCTCCTGGGTGTTGGGGAAACTGAGGCAGCGGGGCAGGAGGTGGCTTGCTCGAGGGAGCCAGGGCTGAGGAGAGAAAACAGGATTCTTGGCACAGGCTGGCATTGCCGCGCTCTCCGCCTGCGGGTGAGGGTTGCTCTTTGCCGGGTGTTGCAGGCTGGCTCTCCCGCCGGTGCCATGGCGGGGCTCACTGCTGTGCTTCACCCCTGCTTTTGCAGGGCTGCTCGGCACGGGGAGCCCCCCTGGGGACCGTGGCTCCATTCCCGCAGGTGACACCCCCGCCTCGGCGCTGGTGAAAGGGGCGATTGTCCTCCCCGGGGGTGGCCGGCGCCCGGCGCGGTGTGTGGCAGGGCTGGCACGGGCAGCGGGTTGGCCTTGGCCCCCTGCCCGCCGCTGTGCCCTTCTCCAGTGGCAGCTGCCTGTGGGCACGGCTTGGCAGCCGTCCTGCCTGCGGGCTTGGCCGGGGCAGGACCCGTGCTCCCCTGGGCCACCGCATCGCCGCTGCGCGGGCTTGCAACACCCGGGGCCAGTGCCATGGCTGTCAGGAGTTTGCAGTTCTCAGCCCAGCAGTGGCTTTTTCTCTTGGATCTCCGTGCCAGCTCCGTCCCAAAAGCAGAGCCTGGTGGGGATGGGCTCAGAGGGGATGAGCAGGGAGCCAGTTCTCCCTGCACTCTTGAAAACTCCCTCTGGAGAGGTGCCCGGTGGCTTCACCCCTGCAGAAGTGATGTGTCAGCTCTGAAAGCCCCTGGTTTTCCACCCTGGAGCTGTGTGCAGGAGGGGGCTGTTCTGCCCCCCTTTCCTGGCCACACTGGAGCTCTCAGAGGACCAGAGCATCTCTCCCAGGGGGTTTGTGGGCACCCCGCAGCTTGTGGGGTGGTGAGATCCCTGCTCCACACTCGGTTCCCCCACACCACTACTGTGCATCCCTCCCCTCCCAGCTCGCTTGTCAGCTAATGGCGCGGCTTATTCCTATGGCTTTTTAAGTGCTTAATGGTGCGCGGGGCTAATGATGCGGCTCCCTGTGTTTGCGCCGCGTGGATAGATGGATGGTGTCGGGGCTTGGCGCTGCCCGAACCTGCGGGGATGGGGACAGGGATGAGAAGGGGCCGAGCAGAGCTGGGGGCTACGGGCGGGTGTCCCCATGCCCACCTCTCCTCCCTCCTCTGCACGGCTGCTCTGAGCAGTAATGTCACCGTAAACGATATTTATCACGAGGTGATAAAAATCTATTTTCAGCGACCTCTTGGAAATGGCCCTCGTAAAACCAGGCAGCAGACGGAGGCAGGAGGCAGACAGCGGGGAGGGGGAACAGGCAGGGAAATGGCTGTAATCAGCTGCGGAGCAGGGGCCGGCTCCGCTGGCGAGCCAGCCCTGCCATTCCCAACCCCAGTAAATTGATGGCAGCTGCCCGGGCATGGCTGGGAGATGTTTGGGCATCCCGGGGCTCCAGCATCCTGGGATGCAGCATCCAGGCCATGAAGGGAGGAGCAGAGCCATGTTAGTGTTTAAATGAGTGGGATGGGGGACTTTTGTGGGCCATAGCTGCATCCTGGGGCATTCCCAAAGTGACACCTCAAGGGACCAATTCATAGATGCTGGGACAGAGCTGATCCCAGAGCAGCAGGTCGGGAATGGGATGCTGAGCCAGCCGGCTTTCCCCCAGTGCTCACAGCTGTAGGGCTGACCTTCCTGCTGGCAGACACTGCTGGGTCACCCATTGCCCCCTGTATCCCGGGGGGCTGCTCTCAGTCCTGCAGCCCCCCCCCAGCTCGGGGCTTCGTGATCCCTCCTCTTCCAGCTCTGTCCCTTTGGTGTGGATTGCTGGGTGCTGATTCAGCCATCTCCCTCCCGGCACTAATTACTCAGCCCGTCGCCGAGTCCTGGCTGTAAATCCTCCGGCAGGAGCAGGCCAGGAGGCGGAATGCCTCCTTGGCTCCTTTCCCTGCTGACCTGAGCAGGGACCTGTAATCCGGTGTAATTCATCGGGGTGCTGAGTCGGCAGACGGGTGCCTCATCCTCCCCCACCCACCTTTGGGGTGCACTGTCCCCTGCCAGCATCCCTCCTCCCTCCCGAGTGGTACCCGGCATCCCTCCTGCCTCTGCGTGATGTTCAGCCTAGCTCCATCCCCACCATTGCCAGGGACAGTCCGGTGTCCCTGCTGCACCTCGGGTGATGCTGCTGGCCTGGGTGTCCCTAGGGGCTTCGCTGAGCTGTGGGGGCAGAGGGCATCTGGGCCACCTTTGAAGGGGTTGGAGAGGTGGGATTTGCTTCTAAAAATGGGGACAAGGCAGGGACCCCCCATGTTGTCCCCTGGAAGAGGAGGGATGTAGGGGAAGACGGCTCCCGGCTGCAGGGTCTAATTGCTGTCCTGATGAAGGGACCTGTAATCACTTAAAGTAATTAACTGGGTGGGGTGATGGTAGGACCTCCCCAAGTGCCTGGGGGGGCTGCCCCAGAGGGGACACAGGGGCTGCTGGGGTGGGGGCTATGGCGTGGGTCCTCATGGGGCTGTGCGGGGGCAGACGGACAGCGGGGAGGATGGGGACATCCAGGTTGGGTACCACTCACATGTGCGAAGACCTCCAAATCCCTGCTGAGGGGCACAGTGACGCTAAGGGTCTTCACGCCACCACGGGGACTTTGTGCCCACCTGCCTGGCATGCCAGGGGCGCACGGTGACATGGCAGAGTATGTGCCGCAGGTATTATCCTGCATTAAAGTTTCACCTTGCAGATGGTGCGCGTTTAATCTGCAGCTTAGCGGAGCACCGGACCTGGCGGTTAGTCCGTCTTTAGATGGCAGGCGGGAGCTGAGAACCGGCGCGCTAAGCTGCCTGGCTGGATGAAGAAGGGGGACACGGCGGGGATTGAGGCTTTAATTCCGCCTCGTCACAAGCTGATTGCCCAGCCGGCGTGTGGCCCTCGCCGAGGCAGACGAGGGTTTCTGCCATGTGTGCGATTGCTGTGACGTACCCCTCCCCGAGTGGGGTAGGGTCCCCCAGCAGGGTCCCCTCACCTGACACGGCGAGCCTGGCAGAGCCTTGCAGCGACCTGGCTGCTCCTCCCTGCCTCAGTTTACCGCTGAGTGCACAGCGGGGCTTCGCACGTGTGGGAATGCCCCGAAAACCTGAGCCGCTGTGGGGTGGGTGGGATTTTCCGGAGTTAAAAGCCCCTTGGGGCAGCTGCCTCTCCCTGTGGCAGGTATTTAGGGTGGCGGGGAGGGGACGCAGGTATTTAGGGTGGCAGGGAGGGGACAGCGGCTGCAGACTGCCCGGCCGCTCTGGAGCTGGAGGTGGGTGAGCTGGGTGCCGTGCTGGCTTGCAGGGTCGTGGTGTCTCCCGAGATGCGGATGGGGAGCGCAGGGGATGGAGCAGGGTCCTGGGGCTGAGCAGCAGTGTGTCCTGCGGGACCTCTGCAGGATATGGGTGGCCCGGGGCCCTGTGATGCTGGGGGGACAGAGGCAATGCTGGCTTGGAGCCAGGGCTGTGGCATGGTGGCAGAGGGAGATGGGAACTGCAGGGACAACTGAGGCCAGGGGGTCACCGGTCCGGCCAGGTTAGTTTGTCTCGGTGCAGAATAGCACTGTTTTTTCAGCTGTTTACTCTGAAGTCTAATGATGACAGTGAAGGCTCTGCGCTGCACAGCCTTGAGGAAATCCTTACGGATTTGAGAGGGCTGGTTGTTCCCTGCAGGGCCAGCTCCCCTTTCAGCGCCAGGAGCAGAGGTGCTGCTGCCAGCCCTGCTGTCTGTGCCTGGCTGGGATGCTCACATCCTGCCCTGCCTCAGTTTCCCTGCCTTGAAAGCAGGGTGGAGGGAACATTTCCCCAGGGGCTGGCAAATGTAAACAAGAGCTGTGTGTTCCCACAGTGGGACAGGGGCTGTTTCGGCACGGAGCAGGGCGCTGGGTCCCATCCTATGTACCCAACCCTGGGGTGATGGGGTGGCGAGCATGGGGGGCTTTCGGTGTGGGAGTGGGGCGGCGCAGGACCCGGCACCGCCTGGGCAGCGGGGTGGGGGTGCTGGCAGCCCCCAGGACCTCGTGCACGGCCACCAGCCATGGCTTATCCCACAACCTGGGGAAACTGAGGCACAGGAGGGGATGTGGTGTGGCCAGGGCTGCCGAAGCAGCGAGCTGCCGCCCGTCCCCATGCCCAGAGCCCCAGAGGAGCTTGAGGAAAGCCGGGAGCGAGCGGCTGCGTGCCCCTCGCCTCCCCCTCCATCACCTCCTCGTTTGCTGGCGAACAAATGTCTGTTCTTGCAAAAAAAAGAAGTGACAGGGGTCGGCGCAGCGCTTTCCACATGACCTGCCCGGGAACAGAGGACGTCTTTGTTAATCCAGCGAGCTGTCAGTTCAGCCTCTTCACAAAAGGCATAAACCACTTATTGCTGCTCTCACCCCTGACCCCGGATCCGCCTGCGCGCCCTCCATTGTGCCGTCTCGAGGAAGCTGGCAAACAATTTCGGCTCCGGCTCCCCTCCCCGCCGGCGCAGCGCCTCTCGCCCTGCCGGCATGGGGAGCCGCCGCGGGGGACCCCCCCACCATCACCCCCCCAGCCGCATCTGCGCGCCCGCCGCCTCGCCTGGCAGCTGCTGCGAGGGGACAGGGGCTGCCACAAAGGGATGGGGGCCGGCGGCAGGACCACTTCCCTCCCTCCATCCCTCTCTCTCTCCTGGGGCTGCCGGAGCAGCTGGCCGGAGCCCACGGGCTGCAGCGAGGGGGTGCTGGGTGCTGCACCCCGCGGCCCCCCGGCTGAAACCCCTTAATGAGAGGGGACAAAAGCTCCTTAGGGTCCCTGGCTGGGACAGGCTGGGACGGCAGCTTTAGCCAAAGCCGCTTATGGCCCGGCACAAAGCCGGTGAGAACAGCCCTGCTTCTCGGGGCTGGCGTGGGATGGGGCGATGCTCGTGCCCCGCCAGCCTCGGGGGGCCTGGGATGGGGGGGGGGCTGAGCACGTGCCGCTCGCCCCGTCCCTCTGCGCCCAGCACCCGGACCCTGCGGCGGGGCCGGTGCGTGCTGGAGCAATTAGATGCAGTCACTTTGGGGCTATATATAACCCAAATTGCTGCCTGCAGCTCGTTAGCTGGCTGTCAGAGCCGCTGCGGCCGCGGTGGGTGAGGTGGTGTCACCGGGGGGGCGGGAGGGTGACGAGGGGACCCGCTGCTCCCCAGGGCTGGGGGCACGGGGAGGGGGGGGGGGATGCAGCCGTGCTGGGGTGGGTGCAGGATCAGGCCCTTGCTGGGGATGGGCTGCTGGGGGCCGCCGCGCTCCACCCCAAAAGCAGCAGCGAGCGGGGCGGTGCTGCACCCGCTTCCGCACGGCGCTTCCTCCGCCATGTCGGCGGTGGGTGGCTGCAAACCTGCTTCGCCGGCACGGTGCAGGGTGGGCTGCGGTGACATGGAGGTCAGGGTCAGGCCATTCCCCCTGCCCGGCATTCCCCAGGCTCATGGCACAGCCTAGCCCCTGGGTCAGGGTGCTTGGGCATGGTGGGGGGGGCCACCAGCGCATCCCTCCCCGGTGCTGGTGGCATTTCCAGCATCGTCTCCCCACGTGGCGTCCAGCCTGACCACAGTCTCCAGCGCTGCCTGTCCAGCCCCCTCCATCCCTGCTTGCCCCGTTGCCGGTGGCTCGCCAGCGCGCCGCGGCTCTGCCGGCACACACGGGCCCCCGCGCCGGGGAGGAGCGCAGCACCTCAGGCTGTCTGGGGGCAGCTGCGAGATGAGTGCGAACATATTGTGTGGGCTCCATGCAGCAGGCGTCACGGTGTCGCTACTGGAGAGCGAGCAGGAACCGCAGCCCCGCCGTGACAAACGGCTCCGGCACAGCCGCAGCCATGCCCACGCGGGTGCCGCCGGCAAGCTGGGCCATGCCACGGCACAGCCGGCTTCACCGGTGCGCCGGGACCCAGAGTGGGAATCCGGGTGGGCAGTGATGGCTGCAGGGATGGGCTGACTCCCGGCACATGGTGTCACTGCTGGCTCCCTGCCACCGCAGCGATGCATCCCTGCAGCCGTGTTCATTTTCCGGGGGGTGCCACCTGGGTTGGGCACATCCCCAGCTTGGGAAGGGTTAACGGCACCATGTCTCTCTCTGGAGCCTTTTGTTTCTTTCCAATTTTTTCTCCCCCCTCTTCCCCTTGTTAATGAGGGGTTAGCACAGCTGTAATTGCAGGTTCCAACTTCCCACCAGCAAACACGGCTGAGAAACTTTAAACACAGTGGCGGCGGGGATGTGGGGATCCGGCCAGCACCCCTCCTGCGGGCACCCACCGGGGTGCCGAGCTGTGCCACCGGCAGGGACCCTCGCTACACCAGGTCTCCGAGCACAGCCTGCTTTTGGGGGAAAACCCTCTGGTTTCAGGCTGCCAGGAGGAGGGAAGGCTTCCTGGAGGGAAGAGCAGCTGAAACCGGCTGGGTGAACATGCGGCAGGGGCTGTGCCTGCGGTGGCCACGATAAAGCCCCAGTGTGAGCCGGGGGGCTCGGCGGCCTCACCGACAAAGGGAGCCGGGGGAACCCTGCTCCCCGCAGCCCTAAATACTCCAAACCCACTTTTTATTCTGAGTGCTGTCTCACAGGCCCCAGGGGAGGCAGGGGGACAGTGGCAGCAGGGGTTTATCTAACCCCCCCAGCCTTGAAGCCGGGTGCTGGGATGCACTGCTCCCCGTGCCAGGGCTCCTCCTTCTGCCGCTGGCTCCCCACATCCCCCGGGAGGTGCAGGATGCGGCCCCTCTGAGCTGAGCATCCTCCCCACCTCAGCCCTTGCTTGCTCATAGGAGTTTGCACGCAGGCTGTGCCAAAAACCATTGCTGGTGCAGCTGTGCCGGTGCTTGCCGGGCTCCGTGCCCGCCGTGGTGATGCCAGCCAAAAGGCGAAGTGTGGTGACCGCATCCACCCCCAGTGCCCTGGCTGCTGGGAGCATGGGGGTTTTCCGGGGTGCTGCCACCCGGGAGGGTGGAGGTTGGAGCTGCGTGGGCACGATGCTGCCGGGGCGGAGGGGACTTTGCCGTGCCCGCGGCACTCTGTGGGCGGCATCCCCATGGGCGGCATCACCGCTGCGCGCCACAGCCCGCCCCGGCAGCAGGCGAGGCGCAGGGGAGGTGGAATGGGGAAGCCGCGTTTTCGGGTGTCCCGAAGGCACAGGAAACACTCCGGTGTGGCCGCCTGCGTGCCAGATCCCTCGCCGGAGAGCCGCCGCAGCCCTTTGCTTTCCTGCTCCGTCACCGCCATCCCGAAGCCGGGGCCGAGAGGAGAGCCAAGTGCTGCGGCAGGTATTTATCCCGGTGACAGAAGCAGAAGGAATGTGCCTTTGGCAGGGAGGGATGGACACAGGGACACCATTCCCTGCCCTTGCCGCTATCGTGTTCCCTGGCTGCGAAGCTGCCGCCCCAGGCACTGAGTCGAGGGCAGGTGGGTCACCACGGTGCTGCCGTGCTGGTGTTGGGGGCACGGGTGACATGCCTCTCTGTGCCTGTCCCTTGAGGCCACCGGCTGTGTTTTGACCTGGCTTGAGCTCTCCAAGTCCTTTGTGCCAAGGACCCACTGGGGAAGATGGAGGCAGATGCCACACAGGGGGGTTCGAGGGAGTGCCGTGCGTGGGGCCATCCGTGCCAGCTCAGGTTGGAGCCTTTTCTCCCTTGGTGTTGTCACTTGTGGAGCTGCCCTGCCTGTCCCTGCCCATCTCCCCTGGCTTGCAGCCCTTGCCTGCATGCCAGCTCAATTTTTCCTGCGTTAATAACATCCCATAACGATGTCACATTGATGTCACCTTGCTGCACACCTAACCCTGGACCTGGACGCTGCCTGGGGCTGTGCCCTGTGGCCCTGGTCCCCGCCAGGGCAGTGCATGCCCGGTGCGTGCTGTGAGCTGTTGCAGGCTTGGCCTCGAGTTCTTCTGGCCACGTGCAGGCTCCCTGGGTGCAACTCTGCAGCCATCCACCCATGCAATGAGTGGGCTGGCCTCAGCTCAGCACTGTTCAGCAGGCACAGCCGGCTGGTCCCCTCTGTCCACCCGTGGAGATGTGCATCTCCACAAATCCCGGGGCCGGGCTGAGCATCACCACAGTGGGACACGGCGAGGCTGCTGGCCCCCCCGTCGAATTTCAGTGCTTGGTGGCAGAGCACCCTTCTCCTCCCAGCCTCTGCCTGAGCACCTCGGGGTGCTGCTTAGCAAATTAGCACCCAGATCAAGCCACTCACCTCTAATTGGGGGTGAGTCTTCGAGGATGTGGTTGGGGAGGAAGGCCCCCCCCCTCCGAGGGGCTGCCGCGATGCTTTATCTGGGTGGACAGATCCCTCCTAATTGAGCAGATATTCTGTGTTCGCAAACAGATGGCTCCTTTGCATCAATTATTCCTTATCTGTGTAACCGGGGATGATTTGCTGACAGATAGCGGCGGGGTGAAGTTAAAGCAAGGAGGCGGCCAGTGCTCCATGGCAGCTCCGGCTGCTGCCTGGGGGGTCCCAGGGGGCACAGACGGTGAGGGGGGACAGGTCCTGGCTGCCCCTTGGGCGGGTGGGACCCATGGGCGGGTGGGACCCATCTCTGGTGCTTTTGCATCATGGCATCTCCTGGTGGGAAAATAGAGGGGGTGGGGAGGTGATGGGTGGGTTGGGGTCTGGGGGTGCTGCCAGGGCTCCCCCCAGGAGCAGGAGGGTGCCAGCCTTGGCCTGGCAACCGTTGCCAAAATCCACCTTCCCCACCACAACCCTGGCCCGGCTCGGCACTCCCTGACTGCATCTTGCCCAATGCTGCTGTGATGCATGATGGGAGATGATTAATGCTAATTAATGATTAGTTGCTCCGGGTATCAAAGCGCACCCCAGCCCTTTCCTGTGCCCACAGGTAG
Source organism: Ibycter americanus (assembly GCA_035590275.1). NCBI lineage: Eukaryota > Metazoa > Chordata > Aves > Falconiformes > Falconidae > Ibycter > Ibycter americanus. Next base: position 20,477,703 of record JAVJGI010000036.1, on the reverse strand, counting down.
GGGATTGCTGCCTGCTGCTGCCAGGGGCATTACCCTGAGAGGAGGAGCAGTGGCATGGCATCCCTCCTGGGACCGTGGGGAGATGTCCTTGCCACCTTCAGGGATCCCATGCCAAGCTTTCAGGGATGGGGACCGGTCCCTGGGCTTGTCGCCTGCCCGCTGTGAAAGTCACCTTCTGTTAATCATTGGGAAAGAGAAGAGCATCCCGCCATCGTCAGGGCAGCCAGTGGCACCCTGCCAGTTGGAGCCAGTACGTGGTGGCACTCGAGGACTCGCGGGATGTGCTGAGCGGTCGCGGTTGTGCGGTACTGCCATATGGATTCTATAAATTAAACCTTTCCAGGAAGCAAACGGTAAATTTATACGTCTGCTCGCATGCGTGGCTCATTGAGTCTAACGGCTTCCCAGCAAAAAATTTACCTGTCATCCATCTCGCTTCAGCTTTCCAGGTTATAGGACTAACCCTGAGAAAACCAGGATCAACATAAAATTTTTACTGTCTTGCAGCCCTGGCCCTAACATCCCGGCGTCAGCGTCCCCTGTGGATGTCCTCTATGGCAGGGTGGGCACGGCATCCCGGGGACCCGCTTGGACCGGGGACCGGGTTGTCTGTGCGTCTGTCCCGGCGCGGCGTGGCGGTGCCGGGGTACGTGCAGCGTAGCTGGCTGTTGGTTTATTAAAGATAAACAGAAGCGGTGACAGCCCAAGCTGTGTGCCTGGGCGCGCCTGACGCGGGAGTGTGACAGCTACAACAAACATGGGGCCACAGCAGTGCCGGGGGATGCTGGGGGTCGGGGAGGGGGACCGTCCCCAAACCGAGCAAGAAGCAGCAACGCTCTCCCCATCCCTGCGGCATGTTTTCCTCGCCTGCCTGGCAGGGAAGGCGATGGGGGGGTTGTTGATCTCGAGTAAACACTGCCCGGTTGAGTAATCGGGAGCTGCCTAACCGGCCAGCTGCCGCCAGCGAGCAAGGGGACGCCGCTTTGATTCATGTCCTCTCCCCCCTCCTCCAGCCTTTCTTGTCTGGCTGCGCTGGGAGCCATGGGCCGGATCCAGCTGTAGCCCCGCGGCGCGGGCTGGCGTGCGGCTCCCCGCGCCGGCCACGTGCACCGGCCAGCAGGAAAACAAAAGCATCTTGTGTCTGTGCGCCCCGGCCCCCCCTGTGCCCCCCACCTGTGCCGGCGGTGCTCCGGCCCCACTGCGCTCAGGCCGGGGAAGGGAAAGGCGCTGAGTCTCTGTCCTGCTTCTCTTCCAGGCGTCCTCTTCATCCCTCGAGACAGCCACCACCAAGCCTGTGGCCAGCGAGCCCCGGCACCGGGTGGCCAGTGCTGGGGAGAGCCCGGGGACGGGCGGCGGTGCTGCCCCAGACATCGGCCAGCGGACGGCTTTGGATGCGGAGAGCGTAGACGCTGGAGCCACAAGTAGGTGATGCCAGGGGGATGCCAGGGGATGCGGGGGTGTCGTCCCCAAGGGCTGTCCCCTGCCCTGCCGTGGGGTGCTGGTGCAGTTTGGGTCTCAGGGCAAAGGCTTGCGCCCAGCGGTTTGGGGTTGGGGCTCTGAAACCCGCAGCCCTGCCGGAGAGGTGACCCTGATGGCACCTCAGTCCCTGCCTGTCGTCCCCGGGGCCGTGAGTCAGGCCGTGGGCACCGGGGAGAGCCGTGGCGTTGGGCTGGCCGTGCTGGGGAGCTGGGGGGGCCCCCAGGGCTGGGTCGGGCCACGGCTCCTGGGACTCGGCTGCCCCGTCCATCAGGAGCAGCAGCATTTTTGGGAGAGGTATCATGCGTGCTTCCCGCCTGCCGCCTCCCTGGACTGGCTTGTTTGCCAGCCCTTCCCGGCGGGCGCGCCGTGCTGTGCTGTGCCGCGCTGTGCCACGCCAGGCTGCTTTGATCTGGCAGCAACCGCCGGTGCCGGTTCCTGGCGTTGGGCTGGGGAGAGCCAGGAACCGCAAGGTGCAGCGGGCAGGGAGCCGGGGCGGACTCTGTGGGGCGAGGGGGCTGCTTGTCGGGGGGAATTTGTGACCCCCCGTGTCCCCGAGGAAGGGCGTTTCCCGGGGATGCGGTGGCCCATGTCAGCCATCCATCAGCCCCACAGGGATTCGGCCCCGGTTTGGGACCCCGCAAGGTGCTGTGTCCCCCGGGGGGACCGGGATGCATTTGCAAGCTGCTCACAGCCCAGCCGGCAGCGTCGTGGAGGCAAGCTGGGAGCCGTGGCCTGGAACGGGCCTGCCGGAGTCAGCTCGGGATTTATTACCCTGCCAGTGGCTGCCGGGCAAAGGTGACAGTGACTAATGGCTTGTTACACGCCTGCCACATCTCATCTACGCGCCGCGGCCGGCTGCTGGCGCTCCCAGCCCTCCTCATCTGCGCCCGCCCTCCCTTCTCGGGGGGTGAACCCCCCCGTGCCCCTGCAGGGACCTCGGCCGGAGCGGGTGGCGGTGACGGCTGGCCGGCTTGGCACAGGAATCCATCTCCGTGCCGAGGATGGAGGCCCACGCTGGCAGCATCCCCCGCGGTGCTTGCTGCCTGCACCGTGGCCAGGCAGAGCCGGCTGGACATCCCCGGCGGTACCACGGTATCTTGGGGCTTCCCAGCTGGTGGCACATCCCAGGGTGTCCCGGTGAGCCTTGTCTGACACACAGGGCTTCCTGGCACACAACACTCCTTTGTGGTTGCAAAACCACGAGCCGTGCTTGCCACCGTTCTGCCGGTATGGTGGCAATCCCATGCCGGGGTCACCGGGCTGGGATGCGGAGGAGAGCGTGCGTGTGCGGATGAGTGCTGATGGAGCCACAAATGCATTCACTAGGAAAATTAAAAAATTAACAGGCATTGGCTTGCTCTAGATTAGTAAAGGCAGGGAGATAAAAGCGGCTCTTTATACCTAGTGAGAATTGCTGATAAGGGCATTTGTTCCTCTGTATTCTTTAAAAAGAATGCAATAAAAATTTAAAATAGAACGGGAGAAGGGAGATGGGGGGGGAGAAAGTGCTGGTGCTGCCGGTGAGGAGGGTGGTGGGAGGCGGCGGCCAGCACCGGCGTGGCAGGCAGTGGGGCCTGCTGGAGGAAGAGGAGGAGGATGGAGGGGAAGCGGAGGCAAGGGTGAGCCGGGAAGGGGCTGGGGTGAGTGGCTGGGTGGGTGCACGTGGTGGTGTGGCAGCTCGCTGGGGGATGGCTGGATGCCCCTGTGGCGGCCTGCATCTCCTCCCGCAGGGATGCAAGTTCATGGCCGGCAGTGCCGGGACCAGATTCCTGGCCAAAGCCTCCCTGCTGCCCAGGGAAGGTCGGGGTCCTGCCTGTCCGAGCCTGCCGAGCCTGTCCGGCACACGCAGCCGGCCGGCATGGCTTGTCATGGCTGTAAATGATCGGCAATTTCCTCTGCTTGCGAGTGGGCTGAGCCCCACCCCACTTGTGTCACCGGTGGCTCGGTGCGGGCAGAGCCCACGGGGTGATGCTGGGGTGGCACAGGGGTGACCACCATGTTCCCCACCCAGAGGGGACAGTGCTGTCCCCATGCCTGCACCTGGTGCTGGGGTGCACGGGGCGGGGGGGCTGTGGTGGGAACGCCCCGTACCTCTGTGGGGTCCTGGCTCAGGACCACCCTGGGTGCTCACCGTGATGGCTCGGGGGTGTCCCAGAGCCTGCGTGGAGGTGCGGGCAGTTTTGGGGTGGGGGTCAAAGGGTGGGTGCCACCCCAACCTCTTGCCCTCATCGGTGCCTGGCGCAGGCGTCCCCCCAGCTCTGCACTGGGGAGGTGTTACCTGTGCGTTGGGGTCAGGGCTCTGACCCCCCCACACCCTAATTCTTGGGGGGGTCTTGCTCCATGGGCGGGGGGTTCCCCCATCCCCGGTCCACCACGACCCCCACCGCGGGGGGGGGGGGGGGCCCCCGCCTGCC
>JAVJGI010000036.1:20452772-20471484 GCA_035590275.1 Ibycter americanus | reverse complement strand
GGCCGGGGGCGCCCGGTGGGGGGGGGCGGGGGGGGGGCGGGGGGGTTGTCTGTGCACACGCGTGTGCATGTGTTGCATGAGCCAAGGGTGCGCTGGTAGCTGCTGGGGCAAGCGGTGCGCACCCAGCGTGCTTGCCTCCCTGCTTGGGGGGTGCAGGCTGGGGTGCGTGTGTGTGCACGCCCCTGTGTGCCTGCGCTCGTGTGTCCACGCACGAGTGTGCACGCCCGGGGCTTTTTTCGGGTGTGTATGTGTGTGTGTGGGGGGGTTGGGTGCGAGTGTGCGTGCATGTGTATGTGTTGGCTGCAGGGCAGGGAGCATTACAGCGGAGACAGTGGCTTTGGCGGGGGGCCAGGCTGCCGGGGGGGAGGGGGGGCGTGGGGGGGTGTGTGCTGCAGGACGCAGAACAGTTTATCGCTTCCTGACGTGCCAGCACCCGGGATGGGACTGCAGGTGGGGGGGGGCAGCTCGAGGTGGGGGCTGTTCATTTTAATATTCACTCTCCTGTTCCTTCCTCCGGGCCCCCCAGCTTCTCCCCCAGGCGCTGCCCCTCACCCCGGTGTCTGGCAGCAGCCCCGGGGACGTCAGGGTGTGTGGGGGCTGTGCCTGGGGGGTTTTCTGCCTGTGCCGGCCGTGGTGCAAGGCAGTGGTGCTCCCACCCCACATCGGGGGGCACAGTGCTGCGGGTCACACCCCTGTCCCCAAGCCCTGGCACTGATGCCAGCCCTGGGTGCAAGGTTTGATGTCACAGCGTGGGCAGGGAGAAACAGCCTTAGCCTGCCTCTGCCTTCGCGTCCCGGTGGGGAGACCCAACCTAGACCCCACCACGTGCCACGTTGCTCGGGTGCATCACCCATCTGCAGGGTGGTGGGTGTTCCTGGGGGGCCACCGGGCAGCAGCGCCGAGCCCCAGCTCCCATCTAGGAAGGGGCAGCCAGGACAGAGCTTGGCACGCCACGGCCGCCCGGGCAGGCTGCCAGGGGGATTGCCCTTGAAATAGCCCTTGCTGTGCCTCGTGCCTCGGCTGCCCTGGCTAGCTGGGCTGCAAGGCCACCCCCTGTCCCCCCCCACCCCGGCACCCCGCTGCTTGCCGGCGGTTGCAAGGCGGCGCGGGAGGAAGCGCGCCCTGGCGCTCCCGCGCCGATAACGGCGGCCACCTTATCGCGGGGCCTTCTGCAACGGCGGGCGGCATGGCTCCCTTGGCCCTTATCAGCCTCAGCAGTTGGCCCTGGCTGGGCTCGCAGCCCCCCCTTGACCCCCCCCAGCACCCGGCGTAGCGCCCGCGGGGTCGGGCCGGTGGGGGCGGCCGCTTGGCAGCCTGCCCCCTCTATCCTTTTTGAAGTTTAAAATCCATTTAAGTCAAGAGGAGGGAAAGTTATTGCCTCTAAAGCCCCTTGCGTTGAGCAGTAAATCCTCTTTGCTGTGCCGACGCCGCCTCTTAGCACCCGCGGGACCGGGGGTGACTCATGGGGGGGCCAGGCTGCATGTGTGTGTGTGACCCCCCACCCCGGCCCTGGCACCCTGCAGCCCTGCAGGAGCACGCTGCGGGTGCTTTTAGGGCTGGAGAGTGCAGGGAGCACCACATGCCCCCCTAAAGCACGGCCAACATGGGGTCGGGGTCCCTTTGAAGACCCCCAGCCTCGCTGAGCTGGCAGGAGCATCACTGCCGCTGGTTTGCTGCTTGCTCACCACTTGCTTGCTGCTTGCTCACCACGTGCTCGCCAACTCCTTGCTCACGCTGATTTGGTCCAGAAAGGGGGTTCTCCTCGTGGCACTGGTGCCCCAGTGTCCCCCAGGGGGTGGCACAGCACAGGAGCCTGCCCCCCCGGCCCCGCTGCTGTGCAGCCGGTGCAGTTGGAGACTGATGGAGTGGGAGCTTGATGCGCTGCCGGCACGCCGGCATTTTTATTTGATTTTCCTTCTCCAGAGCTGGCAATATTTAAATATTAATGCCTGCCTCTAATTGCTGTGTCAGAGGAGCGGGTCAGCGTGGGAGCGGGCGCAGGGGCGGCAGCGCCAGCTAATTTTGTTGTCTCGGGGAGTGTTTGCTGAGGAGAAATGTTTGTGCACACACACGTGTGTGTTTTTCCTCCCTTTGGGATTTGCTTGGCCCTGGCCGTGACGTGCAGGCGGTGGGGGCAGGCTGCGATGCCACCGGGGTGGGGTGGCCTTGCGGGCCTGATCCCCCCCATTTTGCAGCGGGGTTTGCAATGGGGCACCCACTCCCCACATCTGGGGGCCCCTCTCCCACGCCTGGGGCGAGAGGGTTAATGGCAAGGAAGGGGGGGCAGTTTGTTCTTGGGGCAGCGGAGCGTCAGATGCTTGCACGCTCGCTTCCTGTAATAAAGCGACCGCCGGCGCGCTTGTCACCTGCTCTCTGTTGTGCTGCCAAGTGGCAGACATGCCGCTTCTTGCTGCGGGCCCTGGCGCGCTCCCCGCCGCCGCCGCTCCTCCCGCCCGCCCCGGGCGCTCGCCCCATGCCAGCACGGCGTTAGCAGGTGTTTCGGGGAGGGTGCGACGGTGCCTGTTGCCGCACGCCTCGTGCGGGCGGGGGCCGTTTAACTGTTCCTCGCCATGGCCGTGCCCCCTTCGCCGCCTTCCCCGCCGCCCCTGGGGTGTAGCGGTGATGCCAGGGCTCGGCGCTTGGGTGCTTGCACCCGGGGCCCCGCGCGGCCCCTCTCCCCTGGGACCCGCCGGCGGGGTGCTGCGTCCTCCCCGCAGCACCCGTGCTCCGTGGCCCTGCTGCGCCCCGCTGTTTGGGGTGCGGAGCCCCCGCCGGCGGTTGGCAAAGCCCCATGGCAGAGCCAGCCCAGCTGCAGGCAGGTGTCTCTGGTTGTCCCCGGCTGTGCCGTGCTGTGCCGCACAGTTGGGGTGGGGGGCTCCGTGCAACGTGTGCCACGCACAGGCTGTGCAAGCTGCTGGGCACTGCTGCTGCCCGCCGTGCTGTGCCGTGCCATGCAGCGCCCTTGGATGCGCAGGGCACTGCCTGCTGTGCTGTGCCGTGCCATGCAGCCCCCTTGAACACACAGGGCACCACCCACCATGCTGTGCTGTGCCATGCAACCCCCTTGGATGCACAGGGCACTGCCTGCCATGCCATGCAGCCCCCTTGGATGCACAGGGCACTGCTGCTCCCCACCATGCTGTGCCATGCAACCCTCTTGGATGCACAGAGCACTCACTGCCTGCCATGCTGTGCTGTGCAAACCCCTTGGACACACAGCCCTGGTGCCAGCACCCTTCCAGGCTGTCCAGTGCCCGTTGGGGTTATCTCTGCTTGCCCTGATGCCCTCTGGATCCCCAGCTGGTTTGCCACCCACCCTGCAGCCATTGCTCCCTGCCCGCTCCCACCAAGGCCCCCGGCTATGCAATCTGCTTCCTTCTGCCCAGCACGGCACAGCATGCCGTCCCCATTAACCCGACGGCGAGGCGCGGCGTTTGCCGGGGTCCTGCTCCCATTAACCCTGGCTGCGGGGATTTTGCACCACTGTAACCTGGCAGGGAGGCTCATTGGAAGGGGCTAACGTCGGGTCTGCTCCCGAAGGACAACCAGTGCCTCTCACCAGCTGCTCGCAGGCAGGAGCACGGTAGATGTGGGGTGCAGGGAAGGCTGGGGATGAATTGCACCCGAATATCGCCCGGGGAGGAGGCAGGATGGGTTTTGCTCCTTCCCACCCGCATCCTGCCCACGGTCCAGCCCCGGCTCCCGGCACTGGCTTTGTTTCCGCTGTATAACAAGATGATGGGTTAGGGTCAAGCTGCGGGTTCATAACTTGTTGGAAGACTTTGCCAAACAATAAAGGTGTCTGGCTTTATATCTGCTCGTATTTTATCCGCGTCACGGCCTTTCCCCAGCGCCGGCCGGGATTTACGGCGGGGGATATTTGAACGTGTTGAGGCGAGCTGGGGAAGCCGAGGCCGACCCCCCTCCCCACGCCTTTGCATTCAGTGCCTGTGCGCTGAAATATTTACCTTCCAGCTCCTCTGACAGTTCAAGCCGTCTCGTGAAGCAAAGGTTATTGAACTGCGAATGTTATGACATTACATTTTTGTGTCTGCACTTTCAAGATGCGTGATGCAGCCTGAATGATAAGTGATCTCGGGGTTAAGGGTGGGGTTTTTTTTTCTTTCTCCTCCTTTCCCTCCCTTCTGCTCTCCTCCCCGCCTCGGTGCAGGCTGCTGGCTCTGCTGGGGCTTGATAACGCTCCCTTTTATTGCCCTGCCTTTGCATTCCTGCAGCTGGACTCCCTGCAATTGGTGTGGGTGCTGGGGGTGTACGTGTCAGGAGGTGGGAGAGGGATATTTCCAGTGCAGAAGCTGGATGCACTGGGGTGTGCCTCAGTTTCCCTAACCCTGGCCTCATCCCTCATGCCATGGGGCACACCGGGGTGGGCCATGGTGGCATGCACACCAACAGCCCCTCTTGTTGGATGATGCTGATGCCAACCTGGGTGCCACAACCCCTCCTGCATCCCAGCATGGAGGGAAGCGTGCATCCCATATCCCACCAGGGCCGTGCTGCAGGACAGGAGGTGATGCACGGTGAACCCCCATTAGCAGGGCTGTGGGAAGCTGGTGGGGCTCCAGGCTGGAGCGATGCGCTCTGGTACCCTGGTTGTCCGGGCTCTGAGCATCTCAGCAGCTGTCCCCACTTGAGACGCAGCATCCTGCGTGGCCAAGTGGCTCGGCGGGCGTTTGGGGAGGGGGACAAGTGACAGCAGGGTCTGGCCTGTCCCGTACACACTAGAGGGCAGCAACAAACTGGATCAGTGGCTGCATTCAGTCCCCAGGGGCGTTGAGGGGTCTAAGCCCCCAGATTTGCCCCGGTGCAGCAGGTTTGCAGCCAGGGAGCCGCTTGTTTTTAAGGGGTGCTTAAAGAAACCCGTTTGGTAACCAAACGCAATGGAGCGGCAGGACGCGGGCCCTCAAACCAGTCTGACCCGCGGTGTCATGTCATTCTGGGAGCAAATTAATTAAGTCATTCCATAAATTTGGCTGCGTTTGCTGCCGGTGAATCACATCTGCCCCCTCCCCTCCCGCCTTTTTCCCCAGGCTCCCCCTCCGTCTCGGCTCCCTGCTAGAGTCAACATCTCACCCCGCAGCGCCTGGAGATTTCTATCGGCTCGGGGCCGACCGAGCATCCCGAGCATCCCGGGTCGGGGCTGGCCGCCAGCGCTAACAGAAACCAGCTGTGCGGGCGGGCGGGCAGGGGGGGCCGCCGGGGAAGGGGGAAAAAAAAAAAGAGGTCAGGGCCCGGGAAATTAAATGTTCATAAATGTAGGCCCGAGCGCTTAAAAAGTAGGGCAGTGCCATTAAATCTCATTAAAGTTTAATACCTATCAGTGCCACTTCAGGCAGCCCTTGGACATTGCTTTAATTTGATGGGTGTTAAGGGAGAATTATCAAATAATTGTGCTGGCTGGGGACTTGCTTTTATCATGTTACATGGAAAGCTCTCCCGGCTTTGTGCCACACATCAAAACAGCAGTGGATAGGTATTGTTCTGGGGAGGGGATGGAGGGGGCTGCAGGGGGGGTCCCCGCCATCCCCATCGCCCTCGGCGGTGGCAGGAGGGATGAGGGACACCAAATCAGGTTGTTACAGGGATTAGCTGCCCCAGCGATCTGGTTTTTCTGCCCAAATTCAACCCATCTGCCCTCAGGGGGGATCTGCTGCCCCAAGCTGGCATCCCCAGGGATGGTGTGGGGACAGCGAGCATCCTGCCATAGTCCCCATAGGTCCTGCTGGTGTCCCCATGGGTCCCGCTGCTGTGCCCATGTCCCAGTAGGGTTGTGCCACCTTTCCTGCACTTGCTGCCTCGGGATGCCAGCACGGAGCTGCGGGTGTTGCTAATTAATACTAATTTTTGGAGAGGTTCTGGGAGGGAATTGCTGGTGGGAGGTGCTGAGCACGCCGGGGATCACCGTCTCCTTGTGGAGGCGAGCACATGGGCCCATGCATTTTTTATAGGGTGCACCCAGGGTTATTTTTATTTCTTTCTATTTCCTCCCTCCCCTTGCTGTAAAAGACCTGGTTGATAAAGAATTAGTGCCAGGTCGTTAGTCCTGGTTTTTATGAGATAAACCCGGGCGCAAGGTGCTGTCGTGTAAACGCCGGGGCCAGGGGAGCACGGGGACGGGGAGAGCAGAGCTGCTGCCATGAATTATTCAGCAGCGCCTGATTTCACATTATTCTCACTGATACTTTTACAACCTGTCAGTAAATAAAAAGATTCTACATTATTTATAGAAATGGACCCGAATTGGTTAGGAGAATTTACTGTTGCTATTATTAGGGGCTGCTCAGCACCGCGTTAATGAGAGCTGGGTGATGGCAAATGCTGCGTCCCACGGGCTCGGTGTCCCCCGCACTTCCCGGGCTGCTGCCTTGCTCCCCAAGGGTGGCTGCATCCCCGTGGTGTCACCGCTGCTGGCTCCCTTGGCCGGGGCCTGTTCGTGTGTCCCCAGCTGCAGGCTGGACATGGAGGGATGAGGGTCTCCCTGGCTTTTGGGCTGCTTGAAGGCGGGACATCTTCCTGGGGATGTCTCCTTCTGGGGACACCTTCCCAGGGACACCTCCCTGCGGATGACACCTTCCCAGGGACATCTCCCTGCTGGGGACATCTTCCTGGGGATGGCATCTTCCCAGGGATGTTTCCTTCCCAGGGACATCTTTCCCAAAGACATCTGCTTCTTGGGGACATCTTCCTGGGAACATCTCCTTCCTGGGGACGTCTCCTTCTCAAGCACATCTCCTTCCCAGGGATGTCTCCTTCCCGGAGACATCTCCTTCCTGGGGACATCTCCTTCCCAGGTGCCAGCCGTGGGACACATGTGTCTGCCGGAGGGGGATGCTTTCCAAGCACGGTGCAGTTAGCCTTTCTACCCACCTCACCGTAGTGAAGCGACCCGCCCCCCGGCATGTGCCCTCCTGGCTCTGCATCCCGGCACAGCGCAGGAGCCAGGGGGCTCTGCTTCCAGCCTGTGCCCCCCAGCCCCCAGCAGCATTTGCCTGTCGCCCGAGCAGGAGCCATCCCACCCACACGCCCGCCAGCCCCCCGGATCCCATCTGGGCTTCCCGCATCCCTGATGTGACAGCTCCAGGGAGGTGGAAAAGCATCGTGCGGGGTTGGGAAGCCTCGGGGAGGCGGGGGGGCTCAGCTGCGGGTAAACCGAGGCATGGCAGCGATGCACCATGCGGACAAACGGGTGGAAAAACCAAGAGGAAGCCCAAGAGCGTAATGGTTTGTCTGCGGTGTCCTAAGGTGGCTGCTCCCAGCCTGCCGGTGACAGGTTTATTGGCAGGCAGGCCGGGCTGGAAGGATTGTCGGCTATTTACAGTGCTGGGGCCGTGACTTTGCGAGCAGACAGTTAACATAAATTCACATGATGGATCAGTTATCACTTCATTGAACTTGTGGCGGATCCATTGAAGGCTGTGCAGTAACATACTGTTTCCTGGCTCTGCGCAGCGCTGGGATACATTAAATACACTTTATTTATAGCTTACCATTGCTGCACTGTGGGCAGGAGAATGCAGCTTTTGCAACTATCATCTAATTTTATGATGAGCATTAAAGCAAGGCCTATAATTTGCACCTTTTTATTCATTAGACACTGGTGCAGCCATAAGTCAAGAATGCCCAGGGATTTAGATGCAGATCCAGAAGATAAACTATTGACAAGCCAGATGTATTTTTACATTAGTGTGCCTTTACAATAGTTTATGTTGAGAGTGGAATATAAATTGCATTATTAAATACGAACCACTCTTGTAACCGCTGCTCTGCCTGCTTCTGTGCAGGCAGGGCGGGATTCGGAGCCGCAGAGCAAGGAGGCTTTGCCTAATGGCTCCAGGTTGGGTGGGGGATTTTTATTTTGGCTTTATTTTAGCCCTGGCTGTGCTGACGCAGCAGGGCAGGGGTCTGGCCCGGGGCTGGCCTCCGGAGGAGGCGGTGGCCCTGCGGGATGTCCCCATTCGGAGCAAAGCCATCCCAGCCACGTGCCCCCACTGGAGACCTCCGCTCGGCCGCTGCCACCCGGCCAGCAGCGAGTTAAATCCTTTTGTTTCCGAGGCAATACAGTTTATATTATGAGCATGAATAAAAGATGGTTGTGCTAGGGGTAGCTGTCAGGATCTTCGCTGCCTATAAAGGCTTCTACTGTAGCTTGACAGTAAAAGACTGTGTTTGGGGACTGATGTGGTTTCTCAAAGGAGCTAAATAAATAAGGGACGCTTATTTTTACACCAGTAAAGGCTGCTGGAAATTTAAAGCCCTGTTTATCTCACTGAAATCGTGGTGTTTATTGTTATCTCATGTAGGGGGAATTTGCATGTTCGCTAATAATTAACCAAACCCAGTGCTTCTCCCTTCTGTACGTGCAGCAGCTCCGCTGTTATCTGGGGGGAGGAAACGCTTGCAAATCAAATGCAAATATTGACCATGCCTGGGCCGGGCATGCTGCGGTGGCCCAGTGCTCCCCAGTACCCTGTCCTGTGGCCGTGGCGGGGGGCAGGATGAAGGGGCTGGGTGCATGTGGCACCAGGGAGCTGATGGGAGCCATCCCCATGGCCATCCTGTCTCCATTGCCACCCCATCCTTATTTCCTCCCTATCCCCGTGGCCACCCTGTCCCCACGGCCACCCCATCCTTATTTCCACCCTGTCCCCACGGCCACCCCGTGGCCACCCCGTCCCCATCGCTGCCCCTTTGTGCCCGCCGCTAACAGGCGTCCCGTCCCGGTTGCCGGTCCCCGCGCCACCAGATGCTGCTGCTCCGTGTCACACCATCATGTCGCTAGCGGAGTGTAACGGGGAGAGCAGTCGGTGCCTTTGTTTCTCCTGCTCTCCGCACAGCTGTCACTTCCAGTGATCAGTAGAAAAATCATCACCCCACCGGATCATACATATGGAACGGTGTCTGTGCAGAATATTTATTGTAACATGTGTCGGGGCCGTGCCGGTCACAAGCCCCGGGCTTGGCTTGCACCGTGCCGGCTCCGGAAGGATGCTCTGGTCCCCCGGGCTCTGCCTGCTGGGGAGGTGCGCATGTCCCAAAGGCGATGTCCCCATCCTGGCTGGGGGACTCGGGGCTGATTGTGCTTGGTGGCCTCAGGCTGTGCAGCATCCTCTGCCTTGTAGGGGCCCGGGAAAACCCTCCCTCTCCCAGCCTGTCCCCAGCCTTGTTCCCAAAGGATGTCCCAAGGTGGGGGGGTAGCTGAGTGGAGGTGTGTAGAGCTCCAGGTTGTGAAACTGCAGGCTTCTTGCCTGGGGAGCAGAAGCCCAGGGGCTTTCCCATGCTGGGCTTGCCTATGGGGTGGCCTTTGGGGTCTCCAAGGGCAGGAGGTGAAGGCGCTCAGGAGCTGTGGCCCCATCAGTATCTCCGGGAGCGCTCTCCCGTCTCCAGAGCTGTCAGCTCGGCACCTTTCATGTGTGATGGGTAAACAGCGCGGCGCCCGCCGGGGAAGGCTGTTGGATCCCTGCTGGTGCTAAAGCGGCGTCTGGCAGGGATGGGGAACGTGCCGTCGCCTGCGCGAGGCACGGCGGACGTGACGCCCCGCTGTGCCTCCTTGCGGCTTTCCCGATGGAGAGGGGTGACCAAGCTGCCCCGGTGCTGGGCACGGGGTGAAGCCATGCCGGATGGGGTCCCTGCTATCCCCCCGTGGGAGTGGGTGCCGGCAAGGCAGCCCAGGCAAAACCGCTCCCATAACCTCCCATCACCAAAAACCGGTACCCACCGTCCCCATCCCACCTGTCGGTCGCTGCTGGGGGCACGGAGCCCCCTGTGCCCCCTTGCCACACGTTTTGCCTTGCTGGGGCAGACAGATGCCGTGCGGGCAGCACGGGGTCACCGGGTCCCCCCAGCACATGGCTGGGGGAAGGTGTTGCCAGCGCCTTTTGGCACCCGCCGCCACACGAGCGCGCTCCTCTGACAGCTTTATCAAGCCTCCAGACTTCCCAATTCCATTGTTCCTGACATCTGTTTCGGTAAGTGATTAATTGCAATTAGTGAACGGTTTGAAAGCCTGTGGAAGAATATTCAGCAGAAAACTCGTCAAGATTAATGAGTGGTGGCAGTTGTCAGAAGGGCTGCTGCCTCGCCGGGATGCGGCGGCGGCAGGGAGGTGCGGGAGGCTGGGCGAGCAGGGTGCCCCCCGCCCCGTGCCTGTGCCCCCCCCCCCCAGTGTCCCCCCCTCCCGGAGAATAACACAGGCTGATTTTTCATCCAAATGCATGAATTATCTGCTAATGCGCTATTAATAAAGCGCTGTGGAGTTTCACTGAGATTAGGTCCTAAATCATGCAGAATGAATTTTAATCAGTCCAAAAGACACCGGTGCTAGCCACTCCCAGGGACCGAGCTGGATCCAGCTGGGATCTGCTGCTGGAGAGGCAGCGCCTGCACCTTTGCTCCCGTGCCGTGCCACGCCGTGCCACGTGTGTGTGGCGGCAGAGCCAGGCTACCTTTGTGCAGTGCTTGCAGGGTGGGGGGTTTGCAGAGCATGGGCTCCGTGGGCTGGGAGTTGGGCGCAGCCGGCTCTCCAAATCCCACCGCCCGTGCTGGTGGGACAGCCATGCAGCGCCGATGGGCGTCCGGGGACGGCAGCAGACGTGGTGGCAGCCTGCTCAGCCGGTTGCACAGGGTGGCTGTGGCTGTGGTGCCCGGGGTGCCAGGAGGGACCTGGGATCCTCTGTGCCACTGCCCCGTGCCTAAATTCCCAAAGGAGCCCCATCTTGGGGGGTGTCACTCCTGCAGTGAGTTTCCTGGGTCTTTGCAACACACCTTTGTTCTCAGCCTGGTTTTGCTCGGTGCAAGGGTCCACCCCGAGGTGCCAGGGACTTGTGGCAGTGCCGAGCCCGGGGGACACACACACACCTGCGGCCCCGGGGGGAGGGAGGGTGCGACATCTGCTCCTGCAAACTGTTTGCCACGTTGAGGTCAGGGCAGCTCGACAGCCCCGGGTCCCATGAGCAGATGGCTCCAGCACGTTCCCCGTCCGGGCTCTGCAGTACCGCACCCATGAAATTCCCCATTAACAGGCTGTGACCGGAGGGTGTGGGGGGGGACAATCATCCATCACCCCCCTTGCCTTGCCATGTTCAGCCTGGGAACACGCACGGGCTGCATGCCTGTCCCCAAGGGGAGCAGGGACAGGTCCCCTGCACTGGGGGTGGGGATGGCCCCCCACACTTCGCACAGCCTCGCTAATCCAGGGGGGTGCAGAGCAGCTGGGGTTCATTGCCTGAGTGCAAGGGGTGCAGCCATGTGCTGGTGGCAGAGGGAGTCCCCATCCCCATCCCTGCCTGCCAGCCCATCCCCGTCCTGTCCCTTTGATTTATTGCTCTTTTGGCAGAGGGGCTGGCGGAGGGCAGGGGCTGGCAGGGGTCGGCAGGGGCTGGCAGAGGTCGGGAGGTCCCGCCGTCGGCCGCCCTTTGTTGGTGTCCGGCACAATGACCCGGCGCAGGCTGTTTGCTTGGCGTGGCGGGTAATTACCGTGCCGGGGAGGATGGGGAGGTCAGGGCCGATGGAGCTGCTGTGACCCGTCGCCGTCGAGGCCCTGCGTGGCAGCGGCTTGTCCTTCCCCTGTCACCATCTGCTCGGAGGCGGCAGCTCCGAGCGGCGGGGCTGCGGCTCTGGCGGCGGCGCTCAGACGGACGGACAGATGGTGGTGGGTTTGAAGAGGTAGAGTGTGTACTTTGTTCTGGAGAGCTTTGATAAAGAGAAAAAAAAAAAAAAAAAAGAAGGAGAAAAACACAGGGAGAGGAGAGGGGAGGGGACGTCCCCTTGCCCCCCCCCTCCCCTGCTGCCTGCCACCGTGCCGCACTTTGTAGCGGGGAGCTGGAAATTGTCACCGTGCCAGGGATGGGGCTGCAGATGCTGGCACCTGCGGCGTGCCGGGATTGAAATGATGGGGAGCAGGGATGGGTCCCGGTGGCTGCTCCTGTGGGGTTACTGCCTGCCCTGAGCATTCCCTGTGCCACCATCCCCGGGGCACGCCAGGTCCCTGCGGCACGGTGCCAGGGATACCCTTATCCCCGCTGCATCTCTCCCAGGGTCCGACCTCGGCGTGCTGCCTGCCCTCCCTCTGCCTGCCTGCCTGCCTGCCTGCCGGCACTGCACGTACCTGCCTGCAAGCGGTGCCAGCTGGGCCAGGGCTGATGCAAGCGGCATTCCCGGGCAAGCCCGGCCGCTTCCCAACCGGCTGGGGCAGCCGGACCAGGGGGGAGGCGCGGGCGTGGGGTCCCTGCAGCGGTGCTGCGGACGCCGGGTGCAGGCAGGGTGACGCGGCGCTCAGCGTCTCCCCCGGGCGCTCCTGACCCGCCGGACCCGCTCGGGGAGCGGCAGCGTGGGTTGGCAGCTTTGGCTTTGGTGCAAGAGGTGGGGCTGGCCACCCCCACCGCCCCGCAGACGCCTTTTCCAGTGGCGCCTGCCCTCTCCGGTGTCCTGGCATCGCCTCTCGCCACCGCTCAGCGGACCTCTTTTGACGCCCATGCAACGGTGCCTCCCTGCAGCCAGGGCCGGGTGTGCCGGCATCACGCCCAAGCACCCCGGTTGGCCCCAGGCTTTGCCGGAGCGTGCCAGCATCGTGCTGGTAACAGGGGGTGGGGGTAGGGTTTGCCGCAAGCAGGTGGGGCATGGAGCCGCGGTGCGTGGGCCAACGTCCCGGTGCAGGGATGTGACCCACCCCGTCTTGGGGGCTCACCAAGGAGGGATTCCCAGGGGAGCCCGGGGTCTCTGGGCTTGTGTGTGGGTTACTCGTTGGCAGCGTGGGGACCCCTACCTGCTGCCCGTGGCCGCCGCAATCCTGGCTTTGCCGTCTCTTAATTAACACCCACGCCAGGCCTGGCCCCGTGTTACACTTCATTACGCGATTGCGATCGGGGCTGCTCCTCCCTCCCGTCCGACTCCGGCTGGATAATTAGGTGTGTTTTCTCCCGCGTGCAGACAGACACTTAATACGGCTTTAATCACCTGCTCCGACGGCTCCCACCCATTGCCCTGCGCCCGCGCCGCTGCGCTGCTGCAACCCTCAAACCGCGTGGCTGGAGTAATTACAGGCTGCAGATGCCCTGTGCAAATACCCGATGCGGATCCACGGTGTGAACACCCTGCGCAGATGCCCGGTGCAAACACCCTGTGCAAACGCCCTGTGCAAACGCCTGGGGAACATGCATCGTGCAAATGCCCGGTGCAAACACCTTCCAGGCTGGGATTCGGCTTGTAAAGGGCGTCGTGGTGCTGGCAGGCGGCGCTGCCCGGCTCGACGGCCGGCAGAGCCGGAGCAGGCGGCCCGGCGGCTCCTTGCAGGTGTAAGCACAGACTCTGCGGCGCTCGAGCTTCTGTGCGGCGGGCGCGTGCCAGCACACTGCTGTGCCTTGCGAAGGTAGCAGCCATCTGCACTGTGATAAAAAGCCCTGAGGATGATAAATAGACAAGTAGCACTTTTATTGGATTGCCGTTTCGAAGCAGCCACTTTGGGTTTGGCACGGTGCTAACGACAGACTCGCCGCACGCTGCGCCCAGCCGCCCCGGCCGGGGGAAAGGGGCTGCCCGGCAGCAAAGCGGGCACCCGGCCATACACCTCGGCTGCATCCCGGGGTGCTCCCGGCTGCCTCTTTCCCTCCTGTTTTTTAGGGGTGACATCTTTGGATCTGTGTGACCCAGAGCTGAAGTGATTCGGGGTGCAGCGGACAGGAGGGCATCATTGATGGCACCGCGCTGGGGGGCAGGAGGGGCGAGCGGGGCAGGCCAGCTGGCACGGCATGGGGCCGGCACACGCGGTGGTGCCCCAGCTGCCGCGCTGGCCTCGCCGTCACCTGCGCGAAGCAGCTTGTTTGTCAATAATGGAGCAGAGAAAATTGCAGCCGAAATGCCTCTCGGCTCTGCTTTGTGTTGCCTTAATGCGTCCACGCCGGAGGTGCCGGCTCGGAGACGGCACAAAGGCTGCCAGGAGGGGAGGAAGGGGTGGGGGGGCTTGGCGAGGCTCCCGGGGGGGCTTTGCCCCGGGCAGAGCCTCGGTGCTGGGGTGAGGGGGCAGAGTTGGGCTCTGACCCCCGTGGCTGGCACCGCATCGCTCCCACAGCTTGGCCGTGCCTGTTGCTGGGGACATCAGCCCAGTGGGATGGTTCCCAGAGGGACATGCATTTTGGGGACAGCTTTGGGTTGGATGGCATTGCCTGGTGCCTGCTGCTGTGGGACAGCACAGGTTGGGGACACCTGGGGTGCTGTGGGACAGGGCAGGTTGGGGACACCGTTTCAGAGATGCTGTGGGACAGGGCAGGTCAGGGACACTGTTGCAAGGAGCAGTCCCCATGGCTGGGGGGTGACAAGGGGAGGCTGGGTTGGCAGTGCAGGGGCTCAGGGTGCCGGGGGCGTCTGTCCCCACACCCTGCCAGCCCCCCACCTGCGGGGCCGGGGCTGCACACAGCTGCCTGCCCGGGCGTGCATCCCAGGAATTTGGCAGCGCGGAGGGGCCGGCTGCCTCCCCTGCCCTCTGACCCGCCGGGATGATACAAGCCCTCTTCTGTTTCTCCTCAGCCCGCCGGCGGGGTCAGGATGACGGCTGGCGCTGGCTCCCTCGCCACGATAAAACAGCTCGTCTGTCACGACACAATAGATCCGTCAGGCTGCTGGCACGGCTTGGGGGGGAGCATGCCACGGGAGGGGGGACACATGGCCCTAGGACTGGGTGGGTGCTGGGGTGCCCCTGCAACCCCAATGTGGATCTGCTGCAGCATCCCAGGGTGCACACAAGCATCACGATTTTTGCAGGGTCTCAGCAGGGGGTTAGCCAGGCCGAAGGCAGGGACAGGGACAGGGATGGGATGCAGGTGTCCCGGCTGATACCCTGCACCAGCGCCTGAGCCCTCCCCTGTTCTGCTGCAGGGAGATACGGCTGTGCGTCTTGGCTCCTCGCCGTGCCCGCTGCCCTCGCTCCTCCTCACCATCCAAAAATACATTGGGGGGCACCAGCACGAGGTGCCCCCCAAGCCTTCCCAGCCTGGGGACACTCCGGGAGGAATCGGTCACCTCCTTCCTCCCCCTCCCCGCTTTCCTCCTGACTTCAGGGTCTTTTTATCCAGTTCTGCATCACCTTTGCATTCAGGCCCACGCGTGGAAGCTTGATGTCCAGGGTGCCGACAGGTGTGGGCAGGATGCTGTACCCTCCTGCACCAGCACCACCTGGAATGGGTGCCAACCCCCCCGCCGGACCCCCCAGCCCCGACACGGCGGCTATTGAGAAATAAAAAGCGTCTCCAATTAGAAGCAGTGGTGCTGCAAACTGGCGGCGAGGCACTTGAACTGTCACTGTGCAGCCTTAATTAGCAGCGGCGGGGCAGGGGTCAGCAGCAACTCAGCAGTCTTGACAAGGCTGCTATCAAGTGCAAGGAGGGAGGAGGAGGGAAGGGAGGGAAAAGCAAAGCTCCCCGGACTCTGGACCAGCCCTGGGCGGTGGGGAGGGGGAGGACGAGCACGCCGGAGACACACAGGCAGAGTTAAAAGGGAATAAAATGGTCGCTATCTCCCGCCGGCAGCTCATCGCCGGTGCCGTGCCTCCCGCCGCTGGAGCGTGCGGCTGGTCCCGGGTCCCACCGGCAGCCTGAGGGCTGGGGTGGGGAGGGGGCCACGGGACCCCCGCCATGCTGGAGATGAAGAGCTGGTCGTCTTTGCTGCAGAGCTTCAGTAAGTGATGGGGGCTGCGAGGCCATGGGGTCCCCACCGGCTGCCCCCTCCCCAGTCGCACCGCACCGTGCAAGGGGAAGCGGGTGGGTGCCATGGCTGGGGCGAGGGTCCTGCGCCCCCCGGCCCCGCGTGCCGCCCCGTCCCTTCCCCGGCAGCCCCCTCCTGGGGGTCAGCGCCCGGCCACGGCCAGGCTTAACCTCTGCCCTTTCCCTCCTGCCCTCCAGCCCTGTTAAAAAGGGTTTAAATGCAAAGTTATTTGATAGCTAATCCTGGCCGAGGGCTGGGGGCAGCCCTGGGCTTTGGCGCTGGGAATCGCCCCAAGCCAGGACCCTCCGGCGTCACCGCTGGCACGGACGTGGTTTCACTGGGGTGGAGGTCAGGCAAACGCACCGATTAAAGTCCGGCGGGTGAAAAGAGCTTAAACAAATCCCAAATCCTTCAGATGCCAGATGAGGCCGTTCAAAATTTCCTCAGGAGCTGGCATGGGGAGGGGAAGAGACACCGAAAGCCCCCCCGAAGCTGCTCTGCCATCCCTGCGGGCTGCAGTGGGGCTGCTCAACTGGGAGCACTGGGAAGGCTGGAGCTGCGTGGATGCTGGGAGGGCTTGGGGCTGGGCAGGGTGCTTGGCAGATGTTATGGGGGTCAGGGCAGTGTTCGGGGGACCCTGCATGCCTTGCTGCCCTACACCCCTTCGCTGCTGGGCCAGGAGGGACCAGCATCAGGGAACCCCCCCTGTTTCACCATCACCTCCCTGTTTGACCCCACATCTCTCCTGCCATCTGCCAGTTTTAGGGTGCCAAGGGGAGACACGTGGGTGTCCCCACTGCTGAGCTGTCACCCCCACAAGCTGGTTGTCACCCCCAAGGGCAAAACCATTGCTGGCTCATGGGTATGGTGACAGTGGGGGATGCCGGGCTGCAGCATCACCCCCAGGGCCAGCCGGGTGGGGACCGAGCTGTCCCCAGGGAGCCAGACTCTGCTATTACTGCTGCAGTAGCATTAGGGAAACTGAGGCAGGCACAGCCAGGAGGTGCTGGCATGGCAGGACCTGCAGTGTTGGATGGGACCAGCGGGTGCCGAGAGCAGGAGGAACTGGGGGGCATTCCTGGTGACAGCTGTCTAGCTCTGGTCTGGGGTGCCCAGACAGGCTCTGCCCCTCAGTCCTTACCAGTCCCCCTTGGTAACGAGTCCCCAAATGACTGGCCGGGCCAGCTGAACCCCAGCCCAGGGACAGCGGGGAGAGACCGGGGTGAAGGTCACAGATGTTGCGGCTGCAAGGAGCCGCACAGGCCCCCAGGCCCATTAGCCCCTTAATTGGGGAGGATGGATGGGCTGTGGGAAGGGCTGGGGACCTTCTGCCCTCCCCAGCCAGCAACCATGGGGTGCCCTGGTCTCCCGTGCCAGCCTCTCCCACGTGTGTGCACACTCTGTTGTCATACACATGCCGTTGTATGCCCTCCATCATTGTGCACGCTCTTGTTTTCGTGAGTGCTCTGTCATCTTGCACGCTCCACCTTTGTGCGCGCTCCATCATTGTGCACGCTTCCTCAGCTTCCACACTCCGTCTTCACGTGCGCTCCATCTTTGCACGTGTGCGCATTCCATCGCTGTGCAGTCGTGCAAGCTCCAGCATTGCGCACACTGTCTTCACGTGTGCTGCAACATGCACACTCCAGCATTGTGCACGCTCTAGCTTCATGCGTGCTCTGTCATGGATGCTCCATCGTGCGTGCTCCATCGTCACGCACGCTCCGGTCTTGTGCATGCTCCTTCATTGCACCCACCTGTGGCTACTGAGGACAACCCCGAATTAGGCAACCGGTGGCAGGGTGGGCTCCATGCAGGGACCCATGCCCATCGCTGGGGCATGGGCTCTGTCCCCCCAGCTACTGCCTCCCCAGCTCCGGCACATCCCCGGCCAGCAAGGGTTAACGCTGGGGGCTGGGGGGGGGAGGATGCCTGTGAGCCCTCGTGCCAGCTCAGAAATGAATGTTGCCTTTAATATACCATCCTTCAATCCTTATCTCTCCTAATTTATTGGACATAACTGGTTGCGCTGATGGATTCGTGGCTTAGACCTTGGCTTCTAAATTTCAGCATTAATAATCTGCCCCTTCATTCTGCTCTCCAGATGTCTTTCATTTATCTGCTTATTCAGTAGGGGTGCAACCTCGCATCCTCGGTGCCAGCGCTAATGTGGCCCGGTGACAATAAATTTGGACTTGTAATAACATGGCCAGATGAATGAATTGACCTCTTGGTGACTGTCACTCCCAGCCTCCCCCCTCGTTAGGTGCCGGTGGGAATGAGCGGGCCCCTAATAACGGATGCCGGTGTCAGCCCCCTCCGCCCCACCTCCTTTTTTCTCTCTTTTTCACCTTTTTTTTTCTTCCAAAGGGGAAATTTGTAGGAAAGTGTAGACAAGGGGATTGCTTAATCTTTAATCAGCTTTGGAGTACAGAGCGAGAGCAACCATCCCCATCCCTAGGGAGAACTCCAGTTCTAATAACAAGGAGCCCTAATAACGACCCCGTAACCCCGCCGCGGGCTGGGACCTCTCGGCCAGGCGGGGATGCGGTTCCGATGCCGGGATGAGCCACGGCGGCGACAGGGCAGGTTGCACACCTGAGAGCGTGCGGAGGAATGTGTTTGCTTAATTAATTGGCGGCGGGAGCGCGCCGGGAGTGTAAATCTAACGTGGGCCTTGGCAGCCTGCAGTGCTGCGCACGCAAGACTAGACTTTAAATAAGGGTGCAATTATTGTTTGAATAATTGACGAACAACGGGCGCGCATCGGCGCTCAGCCTAATGGGCTTTGATCGCTCGCCAGGGCCGCCCGGCGTGCCGGCATCCCGCCGGCAAAGGATGCTCGGGGTCCGGTGAGGGGCGCGGGTGGGTCGGCGGTGGAAATTGGGGTGCTGCCCCCCCCAGGTGGGTGCTGGGGGGTCGGTGGTGGAAATCGGGGTGCTATTCTCTCCCCAGCCGACCCTGCGGCGGCGGGGGGGGCTCCCCCTCCGCCCATCGTTGGCTT
>JAVJGI010000036.1:20414922-20435547 GCA_035590275.1 Ibycter americanus | reverse complement strand
TTTATTATTAATTTTTAACTTTATTTCCCGAACGCTGCACTTAATTAAACACAGCTGCCTCTTGCCACGAGCCAACGCGGGATATTTATTACACCAAACGCCGATGGGAAGGATGCTCCCCTGCCACAACACCCCTCCGATGGTTTATTTCACTGGCATTAAAAAGGGGGGGGTGACACCCCAACCCACCCCCCCAGAAGGGGCCTTGGGGTGGGAAGGCGGCTGCGTTTCTGCATCACCAAGCTTGAGCTTTCTCCTTCCCCCCTTCTTTTAATAATAACGCTTTAAAGATGTTTGACATCTGTAACAAACAGCTGGCATCCTGTTATGGAAGAATGTCCTTTTATTTCCGAGCAGGTTGAACTGTCATTAATAGTATAATTAGGTGATTATCGGCGTACAGCAGAAAACTGCTTAATTGCACAGCCAGCTTTGCGAGGATCCCCGGCTCCTTTATTGCTGGATTTGTTTTAGCCGCCTGAATTTTTTCGCGCTGTGTTGTTGTTTTTTTCCACGTTGATTATTATTTTTTAATGCGTGTGGCAGCTGGGGGAGTGTGGCAGCACTGGCAGCGCCGAAGGGGGGGGCACACACACGCTGGCGCTGGCACCGGTCCCCCTGTGTGTGTCCCCCAAGTCCCCAGGGGATTTATTTTTAACCCCATGCACGCTGAAGTTGGGGAAAGGGGTCTCAGAGGTGGGGTCGCTGGGGTTTTGCTGGGTGGAAGCACCCATGGGTGGGAGCTGACTGGGTGCAGAGTTATTTGACGGAATAAAGGAGACGTCTTTGTTAGCGGCACCGTGCCATCAGCTGCCAGTGAGGAGCAGAGCCATGGCACTGCTCAGCATGGGGCAGGAGGGCACCCAGCACGCCGGGCAGCCTTCACCCACCCTCACCCAGCCCTGCAGGCTGGGACCCTCCTCTTGGGGCACCGTGCCCCTCTCCATCCCCGCACGCGTGGGGTATGCACATGGCTTGCTGCGGCGCTCGGGCGGCTGCGATGGAGTCGGTCCATCCCCATCCCCATCCCTGTCCCCGGGATGCGGCGTTTTGGGGGCAGAGCAGATTTTTTGGCGCCTGCCAGACAATAGCGCTTTGTATCTCCCCCCTCCCGGTGCCGCCAAACACACTTGTTAGCGCCGCAGCTTTGTGCTGTAAATTTCCATGGAGTAATTATGTCTTAATTTATGATAATCCCGGGCGGGCGGTGGAGGGGGGCAAGCGCCAGTCAAGTTTGGAAGTTGCCTGCTGGGGCCGGGGGTCCCCCGTGGCTCATGCCGACCGTGAACTTCTCCATCTCGGTGCAAAGCCAGTGGATGGGGAGAGCGTCCCCGAGTGGGGACCGGGGCTGTCCCCAGGGGAATGGAGAGCGAGCCCACATGGGATTTGGATATCGGTCCCAGTTTGTAGAGCAGGAGTGTCCCCAGCATGGTGGCCAGTGATGCTGGGATGCTGTGCGTGTCCTGGTGCCAGCTCCCCCAGGCAGGAGGGAACTTCTCCCTACCCGCAAGCCCCCGGCACCACTCCGGCATGGGGCCGGACCCTTCCCCCTTCCCGGCGCTGAATGGCTCATCCTGCCTTTGTCTGGAGGGCTTATTACTGGCAAAATAGAGGCTCTTTTCCCTCGGCCTTCCCAGCAGGCAAATTAGATGCTTTGGCAATTTTCGAGGAGGATGATGGGGGGGGGAGGAAGGCTCTTGTTTTGCCTGGCAGAGGACCCCATCACCAGGCAGAGTGCTGGCACTCTCTGGCAATGCTGTGGGGTGGGAAGTGGAGGGGGCTCCCCATGTCCCTTCCAAAGCCATTGAGGCACCACCGGGAGCTGATGTGAGGATCCCTTGGGATTTGGGGAGTGTTTAAGGCACACCCTGTGGAGGGAGGCAGGTGTGGGGGATGTGTGCCCGGTGCCATGGAGCATCTCCTGCAGGGCTGGGAGGGTGCTGGCACCCATGCATCCCACCGCCCATTGCCGACAGGGGCTGTGGCTGCCGTGGGCACCCTGTCCCACGCCCCAGGGTGGGTTTTGTCCCCAGAGAGGAGTGAAAGCCCAGGGCTGCGCCCGCTGCACCTGCAGCCGGGTTCCCGTTGGGAGGCAGCGTGCACCCACTGACATTTGCCAAGCGTAAAAATTCAATTAATTCCAGCAGGCAGATTAAATATAAGTGAATTTTAATAATTTGCTCGAAAGGCTGAGGATTACTGTAGGCGAAAAGGGAAGATACTGTGCGTGCGGGGGCACTGGCACGTGGGATCGCCGGTGCGAATCACCCTAAATCCTGGCGTGGGAAGAGGGGTCTGCACCCCCTGGCACTGGACCCCCAGACCTGGGTTTTGGTTGATTTCCCTCTGTGATGAAGAATGTGCCAGATCTGTCCCACCAGTGCTGGCAGCGTGTTGTGCCCATCCCCAGCAGAATCTGACTCCATGGGCATCGCTGCTGCTTCAAATCCTCCTCGCTGGTGCCCCTTTCTTGGGGGGCTTCATGAAAGGGGTGAGACCCACCAAGGTGGTAGTGGGACCCTGGGCTGTCCCCTGGGGACCCCATGGGACACTGGAAGGGGACCCAGGGCTGCCAGGTGAGGAGCGAGCCAAGGTCTCGCCAAGACCTCCACAGCATCTTGTAACTAAAAGGCCGGTGACGTGGGGCACCGATTGCTAGCAGATGGTGTCAGTATTAGGAAAACGAAAATACACGCAGTAAATTTGCTGTTTGCCAGCGTTAATTTCTTAGATTTCTTATCCCATGGTAAAACCTTCCCACTGGCCTGTGCCAGGCCATCTGCAGGGTTATAAACAGTGGTGCTGCCATGCATGTAGGGGGGACACCCCATCTTGCCCGGACCCCCGGCTTTGCCAGTGGAGCAGTGGGATTGATGGAGTTTGCCCATGACCTTTGCTAGGACACGAGGTATTACCATTAATACTTCTGTATTTCCGGAGTTCGCACCATGCATAAATCTCATATCAAGCCAGGCGGGCAGAGTAATCTGCCAGGCGGCGTTATTAACGCTTGTTATTAATACCCGTTATTAATACCCGTCGCCCCTGGAGCCCTTTGTTAGCTGCCCATGGATGGGGCGAGGGATGGGGGCTGCGCTGTATAATCCCCCCTCCACCTTTTTGGGGTGCAGCTGAGGCGGGTGCTGGGAAATCCCCAGTGCCAGCTGAGTCACCGGCTGCTTTCTGCCAGTGGCGAGGGGTCCCTGTGGCCACCCACCCCCATGATGGGGGGCAGCTTTCGGCTGTGGACCCTCTTGGCTCTGCCAGAGAGGGACTGCAGCACCTCAAAGGCAGCAGGGTGGCAGGAGGCATCCCCTCGCCTTGCCCTGGCACCTTTGAACTGTGCTCCATAGCCCCTGGCTTGGCTGGGTCCTGGCCCCCCGCCCCTGCCAGCAGCCCCCTGCCCTGCCCCTGCCTCCCCTTGCCCCACCAGGACCTGCCCCGTGCAAGATCCAGCCTGCGTGAAACTCTAATCTCCAATTTTATTCGCTCGGCTCCAGCCGATTTGCATAATCCACATAATCACCCCGGTTTTAATTGCCTACAACTCTGCAGAAAGATCATGTGGTTAAGTGGTAAATCATAATTAGATAAATAATTGGCTTGGCCGCAGCAAGCTGCTTTGTTATACCTGCCATCTGCTGGGCAAGGGCTTCTCGCGCTGAGAACAATGCGCTGCTGACGGCAAAGCCTGCGCTGCCCGCCGCAGGGCTGTGGCGAGCTGCCGGCGTGGGGATGGGGTCGGCGATGGGGCCGGGAGACATGGATGGGAGGGCAACCTGGCTTCACCAGGCATCGCCCGCTCCCGGCCTGTGCGATGCCCGGTAGCGCTGTGCAAGGTTTGGCAGCTCCGTGCAATGCCTGGCTTTCACCCACACGGTGCCCAACGCGCCGTGCAATGTGCGGCGGCACCGTGCAATGCCCTGCGGCACCGTGGGATGCCCAGTGGCACCGTGCAGTGCCTGGCAGCACCGTGCAGTGCCTAGCCCTGTCCCACACCATGCCCAGTGGCGCTGTTCAATGCCTGGCACCGTGGAATGCCTGGCAGCACCGTGCAATGCCTGGCAGCACTGTGCAGTGCCCGGCAGCACCAAACAAAGCTTGGCAGCACCATGTAGTGCCCAGCAGCCCCATGCAGTGTACAACAGTACCATGCGTGCCTGGCAGCCCCCTGCAGTGCCCGCCAGCCCCATGCAATACCTAGCTCTCTCCCATGCAGTGCCCAGCAGCCCCCTGCAGTGCCCAGGAGCCCCATGCAATGCCCAGCAACCCCATGCAATGCCCGGCAGCCCCCCTGCAATGCCCAGGAGCCCCATGCAATGCCCAGGAGCCCCATGCAATGCCTAACTCTCTCCTACGCAGTGCCCAGTAGCCCCCTGCAGTGCCCAGCAGCCCCATGCAATGCCTGGCTCTCCCACGCTGTGCCTGGCAGCCCCCCGCAATGCCCAGCAGACCCCCACAATGCCTGGCAGCCCCTTGCAATGCCTAGCAGCGCCCTGCAATGCCCAGCTCTCTCCCACACAATGCCTGGCAGCCCCATGCAGTGCCCAGCAGTGCTGTGTGATGCCCAGCACCCACCCACACACCCCACGTAGCCATTCAGCCCCCCAGCAGCAGCTAATGCAAAGAGGAGGGGTGGGGGCTGTACCCCACTTCTGCCAAAGCAGAGGGGTGGCCTCAAGGGACGGCTGGCACCTGGGTCCGGGCATCCGGAGTTGAGAGGAGCTGCCATGCCAATCTAGGTGCTGCAGAGAGGGGTTCGAGTGCCAGCAGCATCCTTTGGGCACAGGCACTTTATTTTTGAAGCCCCCAGCTTGCTCTGCCAGGGCAGAAATGGGGAATAAAGTTGCTTTGAAGCAAATCTTTTACTAGCTCAATTTCCTGTGGGTTTAAAAAGCAGCCAGGGCTGCTTGGGCTGGGCATAGGGAGGCAAGGAAGGGAGAAAAATAATCCCGCATCACGCTGGCCCCAGCCCCTCCCTGGCGCTGCGCCCTCCAAACGAGCTCTTATTAGTTTTGCTTGTTGTCGTTTGCCAGATCAGTGGTCCATGGAGGAGTGATCGATGGAGATGCAGCCGGCTAATAGCGCCGTGCGCTTGGACGCTCGGTGCTGTGCCAGGCTCCCCAGGGAGCCCCAAATCCCATCCCTGGCCAGCAAGGTGGTCCTCACCCAAAGGGACCCATCTGGACCCCTCCAAGGGTGCTGGAGAGCCAGCTAAGGTGGGATGCTCCTGGGATGGGTCCTGGGCTCTGCCCCAAGGACCCTAAAAATAGGCAGGGGCTGCACCTGCATCTCTCCTTCCCTGGGAACACTTGGGGACACCAAGCCCGGCCACCTCCCTTCGTTTCGGCTGTGCGCCAGGCAGTGGGGAAGGAGGGCAGGAGTGCAGGCTCCGATAGATCAATTAATTAATTAATGGAGCATGTTGTAGGTGCGGCGGCAGAGCTGTTTTAATGAGGGGTGGAAAGCGTGCGGCAGCTTGGTAGGACGTCCCCAGGAGGTGAGGTGGTCCCCGCCGCCTGTCCCCTGCCTGCTGGCTCTCGAGGGGGTGACGGGGCGCATGGTGGGGGGACGATGGGCACGTGCTGGCCCTGGCTGCCTGCCCTCCTTCCTGCCCACACAGGCAGCCGGCCGGGGCCCTGCCTGCTGCATTCAGGCAGCGGGGAAGGGGGGGCTTGACAATGCGAGGCCATTAGCATTGAAAATCCATGCAAAGCAGCTGTTCCTGCTTGGAGCGTGCAGCTGGATGTAGCTTCAGAGCGGGAACTGAGGTGCTGAGAGAGGGGGGAAAGGCAGGGGGACCTTGCACAGTGGAGCATCACCCCGAATTCCTTGGGGACCCGTCCAGAGGGAGCGTGGAGGAGCCTTGCACAGGGCTTGGCCAAGCGGGCTCCATCCGAGCCGAGGTCCTGTGCGGTGGGTGCGGATCCATCCCAGGGGAGGATGGAGGATGCTCAGCTCTCTGTGCTCCCTCGGCCTCCCGCCGCGCTAGGGTTTTTTTCCGCTCCATTTGCCAGGGGCTGGAGCTGCTGCCTGATCGTATTTGGTAATAAATTATTAGTTCCAGCGCTTGGGAGCCCGGGAGCTCAAAATAGCTGCTTTTAAAGCGGGCGGCTGGTGCAGGTTGAGTTCAATGGCAAT
Organism: Ibycter americanus; assembly: GCA_035590275.1. Classification (NCBI taxonomy): domain Eukaryota; kingdom Metazoa; phylum Chordata; class Aves; order Falconiformes; family Falconidae; genus Ibycter; species Ibycter americanus. Next base: position 20,429,406 of record JAVJGI010000036.1, on the reverse strand, counting down.
CTGCTCTGAAGGGCACTTCATGCTCATTAGGGGCCTTTCAAGGTGCTGGGGGGCGGCGGGGGGAGCAGAAACCAAGGTGCTAAACCTGCCTGCGCCACATTTCCCGGCAGCTGCCTGCAGTGGGGATGGGGAGGCAGGGTACCCCGTCCCCCCTGCCCACGGGAGAAGGATCCCGGGGTTTCGGGGTGCTGGGAGCCCATCCCTGCCCCAGCGCTGCCCGCTCCTGCCTGCCCGCGGCGGCAGCCGGCGTGTTTTATTTGTCTCCAGCCCCACCAGGCAGCCAGACTGGTTCTGCTCTCGCTGCCGGAGGAGGCTCCCGCTGCCAAAAAACCCGCCAGCGTCATCAGGAGCAGATGGAGAGAAGATGGCACGCTCCCAGCTCCCTGCTCCCAGCCCTGCACCAGGGCTGCGGGGGGCTGGGGGGCAGGGACCCCCCCCACCCCCAGGAGCCGGGGGCTTGGGGTCATGCACCGTCAGGGATGCCAACCCCATGGCTGGTGCCATACGTGGCACTGCAGGAGGGGGTGCCAGGACGCGGGGTGGCATAGGCAAGGGCGAAGGGGACGCGGTAATGGCCCTGCCATCCCCTTGTCCTCCTGCCGCCGGGCAGGGACCTGCCTGCTCCTGCGGGCAGGCAGCCAGCAGCCACTGGGAATGCCAGACACTCCCTGTGCCGCCGTGCCCGGGCACATGCCGTGGGAGGGACGGGGACAGGGTGGCACGTCGCCTGGTCCCCGTCCCCAACCTCCCCCTTGGCTTCAGCAGCGGAAGCAGGCGTCCTGCAGCCCCCGCACCCCCAGCCCACCGTGGCTGGGCAGGGCGGCGTATAGGCAGCCCCTGCCTGCCTGGGGGGGCGAAGGCAGCGAGTGGTGCCCGAGGGCAGGTACATGGGGGGTGCCAGCCCCTCTCCCTGTGGGGCAGGGGGCAGCGGAGGGCAGCCTGCCCCGTTTTGGGGTTTGGCTCCCCGCCTCGGTGAGGCAACCGCTGTCATGACCCCAGGCTGCTGCCAGGCTCTGAACTTGACCTGTTTTTCCGCACGGATCTGCCTGCTGGGAAAAGCAGCCGGGGAGGGGCAGGAGGAGGGTGAGAGCTGGGGGGAGGCCCCACCTCGCTGTGGGGCGGCGCAGTGTCCCCAGCCACCACGGCGACGGTGGCACCCGCAGAGGTGAGCAGCACCCACGCTGCACCGGTGGTGGGATGCCGGAGGGATGGAGCACAGTCCCGCATCCCCATCATCCCCATCCCCACATGGATGCTCGTTCCCGACCAACTCCCCGCCGCAGTGTGCCTCAGTTTCCCCAGCTGGCAGTTGTCCCGCAGAGCAGCCTGGGGACGCCTGGACAGACGGACGCCACCTCCGTCGGGGCAAGGCGGGTGAGCGGTGCTGCTCGGGCCCCAGCCGGGGCGGAGGCGCCGATTTTATCACCGTCCAGGAGCGGCAAAACTGGTTTGGAGCCCGGCTGGGGCAGCAGCACAGCTTGCGTTAGTGAGCCAGCCCGGGGTGGGGGGGAACGCCAGCTCCCCGCATGCTTCACGGCGAGCTGCTGGCTCGGAGCTGCCCCACGCATGCCCGGCAAATCCCGGTGGGATCATGAGTTTGTTGGGAGGCGTTTGGGGCCGTGGGGATCAGCTGAGCATCACACGGGTGATGCTCTGCCGCCAGCCCCCGTGCCCCGGCAAGCGTGCGCGAGCGTGCTAATCCCCAGCGGCTGGTTAGCCAAGTGTTTCCAGCCTTGCACTGGGACTGGGGGTCATGCTGGGGTTAGTAACTGGGGAGAAACTGGGAGGGGGCACAGGGAGGTGCCTGGAGGGCTGCAGGGCTGTGCCTGGGGATGCAGGGTAGTGCCAAGGGAATGCGGGGCAGTGCCTGGGGGGTGCCAGGCTGTGCCTGGGGCGTTGTGGGGCTGTGCCTTGGGGGGTGTGGGGCTGTGCCCACAGGGTGCAGGGCTGTGCCTGAGGTCATGGTGCTGTGCCTGAGCGGTGTGGGGCAGTGGCCAGGGGGCGCAAGGCTGTGCTAAGGGGATGTGGGGCAGTGCCGGGGGGATGCAGGGCTGTGCCAAGGGTATGCCAGGTAGTGTCCAGGTCATGTGGGGCTGTGCCAAGGGGATGCAAACTTGTGCCCAGGGAATGTGGGATTATACCCAGGGGCTGTGGGGCAGTGCCCACAGGGTGCAGGGCCGTGCCCAGGGGATACCAGGCAGTGCCTGGGTGATACAGGGCTGTGCCTGGAGGATGCAGGGTGGTGCCCAGGGCATGCCAGGCAATGACTGCATGATGCAGGGCTGTACCTGGGGGATGTGGGGCAGTGGCCAGGGGATGCCAGGCTGTGCCTGGGGTGCTGCAGCCCTCTGGGATGGTGCATGGCGCTGCAGGCAGAACCTGGTGCCATGCTCTCTGGAGAGGCACTCAGGTACTCATCCAGGGGTCCAAGGGCTGGTGCAAAGCCTGGGGGTGCCTGGGCCAGGCCGGCACGGCAGGTTGGCTTCCCAGCTGTTCTGGTAATGAATTTACATGAGGCGAGCGTGTCGACAAGGCGGCAGTCAATGGCTGAGAGCACCGGAGTTAATAAATGCTTGTATAATGAGGGCAGAGGGGAGCGCACGCTGCCGCGCTGGCTGCCTCTCCTGGGGCCGGGGGGCAAAGATTAATCAACGCTGAGTGGCACTCATGGCCCCCCCGCCCTGGCTCCTGCCACTCTGCCCGGCCACCCTCTGCCGTGGGATGCTCCGGGGTCTCCAGCGTTGCCAGTGCCTTGAGCTGCCTCCAGCCCTACTGGGAGCTGGAGGGCTCCCTCTCAGCCCCCCCACCCACCTGCCCACCTGGGAGCAGGGCTAATTTTAGGCAGGTGTTAATGAAGCTGCTCGTTTGGAAGTCTATTTTAAGGGCCCTGACATCAGCAGTTGCTGTTTTGGGAGGTGGAGAGCCCTGGAGTGGCCGGCTGTGACAGCTGGAGGGGGCACAGGGTAGGCTGCACCCTCCCACTCAGTAGCACCCAAACCCCCACCTTTAGGGGCTACTGTGCCCTATAGCACCTCTGTGCTTTGGGGTGCAACGATGGGGACTCAGGGGTGCCATGGTGAGGATTTGAAGGTGCAGTGGTGGGGAGCTGGGCGTGCTGTAGTAACGATTTGGGGGTGCTATGGTGGGGATTTAGGGGTGCAGTGGGGCTGCAGTGGTGAGGATTTGAAGGTGCGATGCTGGGGATTTGGGGATGAAGTGGGGGGGACTAGGGGTGCGATATAGGGGGTTTGAAGGTGCAATGGTGGGGATTTGGGGATGCAATGCTGGTGACCCAGGGATGCAATATTGGGGATCTGAGGGTGCAGTGGTGGGGATTTGGGGTGCAGTGGTGACAATTACGCATACAGCAGTGTTGCTTTGGGTTTTAGCAGCACCACTGGAGTCAGGGGGCTGCCCCCCTCTGCACCACCTTCATCAGGACACTGAAGTCCCCATGTCCCCCTGAAACACCTTCTCTATTCCCATGGGGCTCTGCTGAGCTCCCCATGTTGTTCTCTGGGAGCAGCCCAACCTGGGGGGGATTGGTGGGGCCATGGGACACAGGCAGCAGCTGCTGGCCCCTGCATCACCTTGTCTCTCATGGGCGAGCAACCCTGGGTGTGCTGGCTTTGTGAGAGAAGCTGCTGCCCCATAAGTGTGCAGGGCTTGCGCCTGCCTGCTTGCTTCCCCCCCACTGCATGAACCTGGGGTGCGTTTTGGGGTGGGGTGGTGAACCAGAGGGAAGGTCTTGCTTGTCCTCCTGGTTGTTCCTGCTCCTGGGGGGATTTGGGGATCTACTCTCCCCGCTCCCATCCCCATGTCCCTGTCTAATGTGGGCTGCTCTTGTTTGCAGGCATGAGCCATGAGCCGAAGTCGCCGTCCCTAGGAATGCTCTCCACCGCCACCCGCACCACCGCCACCGTCAGCCCCCTCACCCCCTCGCCACTGAATGGCTCCATCGTCCCCAATGGCAGCCCGGCAGCCAGCAGCACTTTGTCCGTCCAGGCAGCACCTTCCTCCAGCTTCGCCGCCGCTCTCCGCAAGCTCGCCAAGCAAGCCGAGGAGCCCAGAGGTAGGCAACGATGATGGGGACAGGGACTGGGGGGGATGCTGAGTATCAGTGCCTTTCCCTGCTGCTGCCACCCGGGAGCTGGCGGACGGCATTTTCTCGCCATTTCCCAAGCTAATGTCTTTCTCCAGCGTCATGTCTCGAGGGGGCAGTTTAGAAATTCAATTCAGCTGGAGTAATCCAAATGCCATATCACTCGCCATACCCTGGGAGAAAGCCTGGGAAAGCGTGGCGCAGGGGGACCTGTTCCTCCCTGCCCCCCCCCCATCCCACTCCCTCCCACCGTGCTTCACTGAAATACTGTTTTTTCTGGAGGCTCCTCAAATCTCTTCCTTCCCCAGCCCAGTTGCCCGGCTAAACAGCAAATTTGGGTGCCCCCAGGAGGTCCCTTTCACCCTACAGTGGCCTGGCTGCTGCATCCTTCATCACACCCCCTGTCTCTGCTCGGGTGTGGGGTGCAACTTGTGATGGGGGGGTGTGAGCTGTTGCTGCGGTGCTGGAGTACCCGGAGGTCCCCGCTGCCGTGGGGAGTGTGTCCTGAGGGAATTGCCACGGCTGTCCCACATGTGCAGGGAAAGCAACCTGTCCCCAGGCCACGAAGCATTTCACCAGGAGACTGCTGGCATCATCAATTTGCAACGAAATAGTATTTATCCCTGGTACTTCTGTTGGTGGGTGCTCCCGGCTGGGTCATTGCCCACTGCCCGGGCACTTTGGTTCCTGGGGAGGACACCTGACCCTTTGCAAGATGTTTTTTGGAAGGCGCCTTTTGGAAGATCCTTTTTGCAAGCACCATCTGCAAGACCCTCCTTGCAGCCCCTCATCAGCCATGAAAGACCCTGGAACAGCCGTGACCCGAAGCCTCTGGCATCGGCTGCTCCCAAGGAAGCACATGGGGACACTGGGTCCCCGTGATGCTGAGGGAACCAGGTCTTGATGCTTCAGCCTCTCTGGGAGCTCCTGGTTCTCCCCGGCTGCCTCCTCCAGAGCCCATCTGCTTCCTTCGGGGCAGTTGGTTGGGTCTGGGGGATTATTTTGCCTTTTCTTCCCCCTGACACGCCATGGCTCATGTCCCCACCGTGCTGCTCAGCCCATCCAAAGGGACGTCAGCAGGTTTTGGCATGGATTTCATGGCGCTGGAGAGAAGCAGCCGTGTTCTCTTTGGATTTCCCCTTAATGACTGCATAGTCAGTTTGCAGAAAAAAACCTGTCCTCGCCCATCTGTGTGCCCGAAGTGGCTCATCCCGGAGGTTTTTAATAGGCGTGGGTTTGGGTGCGTGTCAGGAAGGGGGTTTCTCTCCACACTGTGGTTTTTAGCCCCCGGGAAATCAATTGCTTTGCCCCAAAATCCTCACCCTGCTTCCTTTCCCACAATGGGAGGTGCTTTGCCGTGACAGATGCAGCTGATGGGGCAATGCCAACCAGGGTCCACCCAGGATCACCAGCTTTTTTACCAGCTTTATGGACTGGCAGTTGTTCTGGGGTGTCTGTAGGGATGTCCCACTTCCCCACAGCATCCCCAGCTGCAGGGGCTCATCCTGGCCAACTGCATCCCAGCAAAGCCCCAAGAAGCCCCCGAAGCCATCTCCTGGCTGGGGGGCTCCTGCCTCTCATCCTACCCTGGGCTGTCTGCAGGGTGGGTTTTATTTCCCCGCCTCCCTTCCTTTCTTTTTGCTCCCCCTCCTCCTTCAGGGTCTCAGCTGTTAATTACATTTGCCTGTCAGCCTGGGCTGCTAATCTGCTATCGCCGAGCGGAAAGCGGGAGGTCAGAAAACAAAGGTGACACCATCACACTGTGCCTCTTGTCATCTCCAATCCAGATTAGTTTCATTGACTAACTCCTGGCTGAATACCACCAGTTAATTATAACGATCACAAACCCTCCCGTTTAAAGCCACACAGCGAGAATTAAGGTTCTGAAGTAAGACTTTAGCTTCATTAATTGCCGGGCTCATTGTGATGGTATTGATTGTTAACGCTATCGCGTGGTGAGTAATGGCTTCCCAGCTCAGAGGGGATTAGGCTGCTAATTGTTGTTGGCCTTGCGCTGACAAGATAGACTTCAGTGGGTGTCAAATCCGTATCGGCGGCCTCCTTTGTCGCGGGCAGCCTTTCTCTTTCCCCCAGTCTTGCTGCTCTTGAAATGAAAGCAATTCGGAGCGACTCGGGAATAATTAATAAGGCAGGGCGGCTGGCAGTGGGCTGCTCCGCTTGGCCTCTCTGCTCCGCCAAGCATCCTTCCCGCTGCCTGGGGATGCTCGTGCTTCCCTGCGGCATTCCTGGCCCCACTGCCTCCTGGCTCCCTCCCACTGTTGCCCTGGCACTGGGGGCGAGCGTGGCGAGGAGTGCGTGGGGCTTTTGGAGGGGGATGGAGATGAGTTGCTTGCAGGGTGAGAAGCTGCCTTGCACTGTCAGGGGAGCCAGCTTGTGTGCTGACAGGGCACGGAGCCAGCTTACACGCTCAGGGGAGCCGGCTTGCACACACGAAGGGCGAGGAGACACCTTGTAGACTCAGGGGAGCTGGTTTGCATGCTTGCAGGGCAAGGGCTGGCTTGCACACACACAGAGGAGCCAAACTGCATGTTTGCAGGGCAAGGAGCCAGCTTGCACGCTCAGGGGAGCTGGCTTGCACACTCGGGGGAGACAAAGCCCCTCTTGGTGCCAGGCTCAGTGCCGGAATGGGGAGCATCGTCACCTCTTGGCTAGCATCCTGCCGTGACCACGGGCCACTCCTTGATGACCTGTAGCTGGTCCTTGCCGGTGTGTCAGAAGCCTTCCCTTGGCCCAGACTCTGGGCTAGTGGGAGCAGGGGTTTAGGGGGTAGGACCCCCCCCAAGCTGCCTGGCTGGGGTTTAGGAGCAGTCAGTGTGCTGCAGAGCAGACGCCGGCGCCGTGTGCCCTAGTTAACAATGAATTTGTGTTTCTGCTCCAGCTCTGCTTTCCTACCCACATCGCACTCTCTGCTTTAATTCCATTTTTATTTTTCCGTTGGGTATATCACCAGCATCCCCAGGGTGGGTATAATTTAAAATACAGATGTATTATGCAAATAAAGCCAAAGCCTTGCCCAAGGGTTACAGGGAGTGACTCCTTCATCCCAGTGTCTCCAAGTGCCCCAGCTCATCCACAGCGACTTTGGCAGCTGGGTTAAGGAGTCTGTGGGTTCAGCTTGAGAAGACGTGGCCGCCTGGGGTTGGCATTGCGTTGGTGTTGCTCATGCCAAGGCGAGCAGCAGGCAGGGCTCACTGCACCCATTAAGGGCTTTACGGGAGGTGGGGGGGCAGGCAGTCCCTATTAGATGGGAGCAAGAGGGTGCCTGTCCTACCGTGTGGGGCAAAGCCTTTTAGCACTGGAGGGAACCTCCCTTGGGACAGGGCTCCCTGGGAGCCCCCAGGATGGGAGGATGGGGGTCCAGCCTGGGGGGCTGGAGGGATGCCGATGGCCCTGCCTGCATCCCTGTGCCCCATCGCTGGTCCCTGCAGCGGGGTGTCCCACTGGGGATGGCGTGGGATGGCTTCACCTTGTTCAGAGGGCGGTTTCAGCTGGGTAACAGCTGCCTTTTCCCCCACTTATTTTACTTCTTGATTTTAATTTCAGGGTCCTCGATAAGCAGTGAGTCGTCGCCAGTCTCCTCACCAGCCACCAACCACAGCTCCCCTGCCAGCACGCCCAAGCGCGGCCCCATGGGCCCCATCATCGTGCCCCCGGGGGGGCACAGCGTGCCCAGCACACCACCCGTCGTCACCATTGCCCCCACGAAGACGGTCAACGGGGTCTGGAGGAGTGAGGGCAGACAGGTACGGGCTGTGTTTGTGGGGTGCCTGACCCCTCCATAGGGTGGAGGATGTGGGGTGCCATGTGTGGCACTGATGGTGCCAACCATGGTCCGAGGGAGCAGGGGCTGCCCCCCATTTTGTCCCCTCTCCTCCCCGCCATGTCCCCGGGTTGCCGTCGTTGTCCCTGGGCTGCCATCCAGAGGGGAGCCGACGAAGAAGGGGAGGGGGAGCGGCTAATTAAGAAGCATCGTTAGTGGTTCTCTCCTCCACACGCTACAAGCAGATTCCCGGGGGGATTATGCCACTTGGAAAGACTAATTAAACCACAAAGCGGAGAGGCGATGGGAGGGGATGAGAAACACCGAGGGCGGGAGAGAAAAATAAATTGAACCGTGATCCCCGAGCACTTGGAGGGGTGCGTGGGGTGTCCGGGTGCTCCCCCTCCGTGTCCCCCATGTCGCCTCCTCCCCGATGACCCCCACAGCATGGGGGTTAACCGAGCGTGGGTTATTGTCTGGCAGAGCCGTGCTCGCAGCGTGACGCCCCAAGATGGGGAGGTAATTAGAGCAGAGCCTGGCACGCACAATAAGCCTTAATGCAGGCGGCAGAGGTGGCGGGGGGGATGCCCTTTGTGCCGGCTGTGGTGACCTTGGGACCATCCCCAATGCCTGGGGACCTGGGACCTGCCCCGGAGGTTCTGGGGACCAGGACTGGATGGGGAGGGGATGCACGGTGAGGGGGGGGCTGCCACCATCCTCCTCCTATAGGTGCTAAATGGAGATGAAAAATGATTATTTTTAAACCCAACCTTGCCTTGCTGGAAGTCACCCCCCTAACTGCTGGACCTTGTGTCACCCTGAGAGGTCCCCCCCGTGCCAGGGGGTCCCTCCCCAGCCAGCGTGGGTGCCAGGAGGGAGTGACCTTCATTCTGGTGCTGGGGATGGGGAGCTGATGGAAGACAGCTGAGGCCCTGCGGTGGGGTGGGGGTGCTGATGCTGGCCTGGCTGTGGGGCCGGGGGGATGCTGGGCTGACCCCTGGTTTATGGCTGTTATCAAAGGCCTGCTGGATTTCCACTGGCCATGTCGGTATCCTCCTTGCATGATTAATAGCTCTGGAGAACAAAGCGGCCCGTAAATCTCCAGGCAGGTAATGGTGTGTCCTGCTGTCAGCGCTGCCCGGCTTCAGCACCCCCTCTCCTGCTGGTGCCCCCTGGCGTAGCCCCCCCTGGCCCCTCATGCCCCTCCAGCCCTCCTTGGACAGCTGGGCTGTGGGAGGATGCTCCGGCAGATGCATCCTCCCCTGGGTACCAGTGCCAGTCAGGGACTCCATGGGCACACTGGGGACCCGCTGGGTCACTCACTGAGACACTTGGGGTGGGGACATAGCAGGGACCCCCCCACATCTCTCGTGGGGTCCCTGCTGTCCCCTAACACCCAGCTTGGCATTTCTGCCTCTTTGCCTTCTAGCAAGAAGCAGGGTCGCGAGGCAGCAGCAGCAGCAGCCGTGAGCGGCTCATCTCGGAGCCCCCCCTTGCACAGGAGAAAGCAGGGGGCCCTGCCGTCCCCTCCCACCTCCTGGGGACACCCTACTCCTTCGGGCTGCCTCCCAGCTCCGTGGTCCAGGACTCCCGCTTCCCGCCTCTCAAGTGAGTCTGGCGGCAATGGATGGCGGGGGGGTTGCAGGATGCAGGTGTCCCCTGCGAGGTCTGGTCCCACCAGGCATCCCTGTGGGGGGTGTGACATCTCCCCAGGGGGACAGGGTGGGATGGTGACCATCTCCCTGCTCCCCCAGCCTGCAGCGGCCGGTCCACCACGTGGTGCCTCCCAGCGCTGTCACCGAGGATTACCTGCGCAGCTTCCGTCCCTACCACACTGCCGAGGACCTCCGCATGTCCTCCCTGCCACCCCTCGGCCTGGATCCGGCCACCGCTGCCGCTTACTACCACCCCAGCTACCTGACGCATCACCCCTTCCCGCACCCCGCCTTCAGGTGGGCATCCCCGGGGGATGCTGGGGGCCGGAGGATGAGCCCTGGGGGCTGGGGAGGTGGGAACCTGATGTGGGGAGGATGGCTGGGCTGCACTGAGGGATTTTGGGGCTCTCTAAACCCTTCTCCCAGCAGAAGGCAGCCCCCATCCAGCCTGGGATCGCTTCCAGTGGGGAGGAATGGAGGGTTTCTTTCCCCCACCCTGAGCGGCACATCCCGCTGAGCATCCCTGTCTCCCCAGGATGGACGAGTCGTACTGCCTGTCGGCGCTGCGGTCCCCCTTCTACCCGCTGCCGGCGCCGGGCTCGCTGCCGCCCCTGCACCCCTCGGCCATGCACCTGCACCTCTCGGGGGTGCGGTACCCCCCCGAGCTCTCGCACTCCTCCCTCTCCGCCCTGCAGTCCGAGCGCATCTCCAGCCTCGCCGCTGAGAGGTACAGGGGGGACGATGGCCGGGGTGGGCAGCGGACAGGACTTTCCCGGGGATGCTAACAAACGCCTGGGGGTTGTTTGGGGGTTGGTGGTTTGTTTTTTTTTTTTTGGCTTCTCTTTGCAGGCTGCAAATGGATGAGGAGCTGCGGCAGAGGGAGCGGGAGCGCGAGCGGGAGCGGGAGAAGGAGCGGGAGCGAGAAGCCGACCGGGAGCGGGAGAAGGAGCGCGAACGGGAGCGGGAACGCGAGAAGGAGCTGGAGCGAGAGCGGGAGAAGGAGCGGGAGCGGGAGCTGGAGAGGCAGCGGGAACGTGCCCGGGAGAAGGAGCTGAGCATGGTGAAAGCCATGGAGGGTCCCTTCCTCCCCGTGGCCGAGCTGCACGGGCTGCGGGGGCACCCGGCCGAGGAGCGGGGCAAGCCGGCAGAGCCGCTGGTGCCCAGTAGACCAGGTAGTGACTCCACGCGTGACAGTTGGGGGGCTGCCACCCTCAGCACAGCTAGCTATGGTCCCCTTTCCCCTCCAGATGGCAAAGCCGAGGGGGTCGGTGGCCCTGGGAGGTGGCTTGGGACGGAGCTGGGCTCGCCTGGCTGCCAGCTCGCTTTGCCAAAAGCCCAGCTGCCATGGCTGTCGGAGAGGCGGCGCGGTGCCTGTGCCATCTGACTGGGTCCGGGGCGGCAGCGTGCCCGGTGCCGCGGCATGCCTGGCAGCTGGGCTGGCAGCGAGCGGGCAGCCCCCCCGCACCACGTGGGCAGTGGAGCACCAGGCTCGGGCTGGCGGCTGCCCCACGGCTCTGGGTGCCTCCCACCCGCAGCGATGCTTGAGTAGGCGGGGGGGGGCCACCCCACACACCCCAAAACACCCTGGTAGCAAACAGCTGGCCTTGGGTAGGCTCCCCTTTCTGTGCCCTGACTCCGGCACCCCCTTTCCAACCCAGAGAAACTCAAGGACTCAGTGCTGCCGACGCCAAAGCCCATCCAGCACCCGCTGCACCAGCCGCCAGCCTCCCACCACCCCGTGCCCAGCCTCATCCCCAACCACAACGTGTTCCCACTGCCGGGGAGCAGCGCAGCCACGGCGCTACTCATCCACCGCACCAACGAGGAGGAGAAGTGGCTGGCCCGGCAGCGCCGGCTGCGTCAGGAGAAGGAAGATCGGCAATCTCAAGTCTCGGAGTTCCGGCAACAAGTGCTGGAGCAGCACCTGGACATGGGGCGTGCCCCAAGCCAGCCCGAGGCCGAGCATCGGCCCGAGCACCCCAGGTAGGGATGCTGCCCACCCCGTTCCAGGGATGGAGCTTCTCCCTCAAACTTAGTTGTGTTTTTCCACGTCGCAGCTATCCCTGCTGTAATAGCCATAGGATTTTCCACTGTCTCCCTGTGGCTGTGCCTGCCCCGTTAGCTGGCTCTGGCCCCCCCATTAGGTAGCCAGCATGCTGTAGCCGTGCCCCTCGCTCCTTGCACATCCCCATGAGCAGAAGCTGCTGTGCTTGGCCGGCACCAGCAGGTCCCCATCACGCAGTGCCAGCCAGGCCGGCTGCGTTGGCAACGCCTGGCATTGCCGGTGCCCGACATCTGCGCAGCGGCAGGCGACGAGCCCAGGAGGTGGCCGGGGGCCAGCAGCGAGCAGCCAGGTGCTGCCCAGGCACCCGGCACTGCTAATTGCAGCTCCCCCCTGTGCAGCAGACCCAGGCGGTAGGATGCCCTGTGTTGGGGGGAGTGTCTGTCCCAAACCCAGGCGGTTTTTGGGGGGAGCAGGGGAGCGTGCCTGCATCCCCTGATTGACAGGGGCTTGCTCACCCCCGTTGCTCAGTGCTTAAGCAGTGCAGGCTCATCCAGCCAGCTCTGCTGCTGGCTCCTTTTGTTATTTTTGGGTATCCAGGGGATTAGCGCGGCTCATCAAGGATAATAAGCAGCGGATTGTGGGGTGGCACAAAGGCGAGTGCCTGCCACAGTCTCCCTTCCCCATCCGCTCCTCCCAGCCCAAACCAGAGACGAGAGAGCAAGGTCACCCAAAACACCTGCAGCTGGGGGATACTCCATCCTCATCCTCATCCCCATCCCCATCCCCACCCTGGGGCTGCCTGCATCCAGTGGGAAGGGAGAGGGACCGATCCCCAGCAAGGCAGGTGGTGCTTTCCGCCAGTGGGGACACGGAGCCGCGGTGGCGGATGGCAGCGCAGGGCTGAACTTGCTGCTCTGTGCACAGAGGTCTGGGGCACCGGAGCGGAAAAGCGTTAAATGCACAGCTTGGGCGCATGAAATATTTATCCCGCTAACGGGCTGGCTCTGTCCCCGGCTGTTGGAGGAGGATTGCACCGGGGCACTGCCCTTGCTGCTGGGGGAGCAGGGCTGTGCCAGGGCCGGTGGCTTTCTTGTCCCCCATGATGGGCAGCCGGGGGGTGGGGGAGCCTGGGGTACCCTGCCTGGTGCCCTGGGGATCCAGCCACATCCCTGCTCAGCCTACCCAGGAGCAGGCTTAACTCTGCCCCCTGTCCCTTGGGGCAGTGGCACAGGAGGGGATGATTGTGGCAACCCCACATACACAAACCCCTCCATGTGGCCCTAACCGGCGCATTTCTCCCCCAAAAGCAGCTCAGTGCCAGGGCGCAGCCGGCTCTCTGGCATCAGTGCTGGCCCCTCATCTCTCCGGTCCTCTCCCCGCAGGTCGGGATCGAGCCGCCACGAGCCAAGTGTCCGGGAGCCAGGGCAACACTTCGGTGGACCCCCACCACTCATCTCCCCCAAGCCCCAGCACCACCCGGTCGCCACGTCCCTCTGGAACCCTGTCTCGCTGATGGAGAGCCCCCCCGAACCCCCCCGGCGCCTCCCTGAGCCCCACGCCCTCCACGGCCACCCAGCCCCCTTCGAGCCCAGCCGTCAGGGCATCCCACTGGTGAAGGTGGAGAGGGTCTTCTGCCCTGAGAAGCTGGAGGAGGGACCGAGGAAGAGGGATGCTCTGGAGAAATACCCACCAGGACGGGAGCCTGTTGCCCCAGAGCATGGGGGCTTCACTCACACCCCCTTTCTAGCCGAGCTGGAGAAGTCCACGCAGAGCATCCTGAGCCAGCAAAGACCCCCAGCCGCCCCCTTCACCGAGGCCACCAAGCCCAGCTCACCATACCGGCCCCCCCAGCCCCGTGCCCAGGACCCCATGTACATCTACGATGAGTTCGTGCAGCAGCACCGCAGGCTGGTCAGCAAGCTCGACCTGGAGGAGCGCCGGCGGCGGGAGGCCCGTGAGAAAGGTGAGGTGCTGGGTTTGCACCGTGCTGGGGACCCCCCGGCACCGGCACTGGGACCTGGTGGTGGTGGGGGCAGCCAGCGAGTCTCCTGGGGATGCCAGCAGCCTGTGATGCAAATGCTCCCGCAAGCTGAGCGGCTCGGTAAATCCTCCACTCTAGACATGCCCAATTAATAAATGATGAACTGAGGCTAATAAGCGGGCTTTAAATATTAATGGGACTGTGCGAGCATGGATAAGAACAGCAGTGAGGAGGAGATGGAGCGCTTGGAGGGGGGGAGCAGACATTGCCATTCCCCCTCCAGCAGGGCTGGGGGGCTCAGCCGCAGCCTCCCCAGAGCCGTGCCCCGTTAACCCGCCTGCTGAGCCCCCGCCACCCAGCCCAGAGCAAGGCTGAGTGGGGATACAGGGGTGGGTGATGCCCTCCAGGGTCCCACAGCTGGTGGAGGGGGGGCTGGGCTCTGTTGGGTTACACCTCCTGCCCCGCTGGGACCTACACTGGACCCCCACCACTCCTCCTGCAGCATCCTGCCTCGCTGCACTGGCACCCTGCTGCATCTCTGTCCCCAGCGGGGTCCCAGCAGGTTCCCCAGGGTCCCAGCAGGTCCCCATGGTCTCCCCAGTCTCACACCAGCTCTCCCCATCCCCAGGTTACTACTACGACCTGGACGACTCCTGCGACGACAGTGACGAGGAGGAGGTGCGGGCCCATCTCCGCTGTGTGGCCGAGCAGCCCCCGCTGAAGCTGGACACATCTTCCGAGGTACTGCTGGCAGTTGCTGTCCTCTGTCCCCTCTGTCCCCCCGGGGAGCAGCCCCTCCTTGGGCACCGGGTCCTCGCGCTGCGGTGCAGCCACAATCCCCAGCTGGCTGCAGAGGCACCGGGGGTTTAGGGATGGGGGTGGGAATGGAGATGGGGATTGGGATGGGAATGGAGATATGAGGATAAGGGTGGGGATTGGGGTGAGGATGGGGATGGGACT
>JAVJGI010000036.1:20394556-20414822 GCA_035590275.1 Ibycter americanus | reverse complement strand
CCCTCCCTGCATCCCCCCATCCCTCCCTCCATCTCTCCCTCCATCCCTCCTTCCTTCCCTCCACCTGGTCACATCCAGCCCAGCCAAGCGGCCGAAGCCACCAGCACCAGCTGCCCTGGGCGATTCGGGGGGCTGCAGCCTGCCTTGCGGGTTGCCATGGAAACAGAAACCCCCCAGGTGATGCCAGCTCTCCCCAGCAGCCCCCCAGCCACCTTGGGCTCAGCCCCAGGGCACCCATGGGAGTGACACCCACCCTCGGGGTGACGATTGCCCCAGGACTCCCCTGGACCTGGGTAGGGGGGCCAAGCCTCGGGGACCCCCTGACCACCTCCCATAGGGGCCGCAGGAGGAGGGTCCCCTGTCCCCCCATCCGTTAGCCGCACAGCCCCCGCGGTGCCGCCGGCACGTGCCGCAGCTCTGCCGGGCGCTCTATAAATGGTTCCACCACACTGCGACTCCACTTGCGTGTCTTTTGCCATCTGCTGCTGTCATTAAAAAATTAAATTTCCATCTGCTTTCACACTCCCGCCTCTCCCGCCGGCTCCTGGTGCCGCCGTTCCCCGGGAAGCATCGCCCCCGGCTCCCTCCCCGGGATGCGGGTGATCCAGCAGGGCCGTGAGGCCGGCTTGCCGGCGACGCCGAGTTCATTTTTCTGGTGCTGTTTGTAACTGGTTCCTTCAACCTGAGTGGCGAGGCGGGGGCTGGCGGGGTGCACCCCGCTTTCGGCCACCCGTCGGCATGAGGGCAGCTTCAGGGTGGTGGTGATGGGAGGGACTGGGGGGGGACACCCACCCACCACTCTGCTGGCACAGCCCGAGGGAGGCGGCGGGTGCCAAATCAGGGGGTGCAGAGCCCCAAGGGGTTGTATTCACTGAGGAGGAGCCGCTGGGTGCTGCCCCCTCCCCAATCATTTGAGCAAAAAAGAGAAAAACCAGTCACTGGTGTCCAAACCCACCCATGTGGTGGGCACTCGGCGAGCCCCGGGCTGCTGCATCTGCCCAATTCGCATCCCGGTGGCTGTGGCTCCATCCCAGTGGAGCATGGACAAATCCTGCCCAGCCAGTGTCCCCCACAGCCCGGCACTCAGCACTGGCTGCAGGGCGATGGTCCCCCCGGCTGCCGGGCCTCGCGGGACAGCATGGTCCCCGTGGGCGTGGGCGGCGTGACGATGATGGAGGGCACGTGCAGGTGCTTCTCGCCCGGGGATGCCGCTGGGGTCCTGTCGCTGCCGTTCCCGCTGCTCACGCACATCTTCAAGCCTGCAGAAATAGGGGGCACCAAGGGGACAGGAGGGGTGGAGGAGAAGATCAGGTGTGAGGCTGCAGCATCCCCTGCCTCCCTGCCCTCCTCCATGTCCGGCTCAACCCCTTACGAGCCACTAGAGAATCTACAGACACACACCCCCCCCACACACACACACACACACACCCAGCAGCCAGGTCCAGCCTCGCACCTCCTCCCCACCCTGGATTTTGGGGTGTCCGATAGAGGCAGACACTGCAGCCCCCCCATCCCCACCTGCTCCCCCACCCCCCCGGGGAGCAGATCGCTTTAATCTGCTTTTTTAATCAGGAGAAAAGCCCTGCGCGGCGCAGGCAGCAGCCAGGGAGGTTTCAGCTCTTCCCAAGCAGGAAAATGCCCGGAGGGGACAGACACTGATATTTTTAATCTCTTTTTAATTAAGGATAAAGCCCTGCCTTATGTAAGGGAGCTGGAAAAGGGGGGGAGCCTTTTATTCTATTGCAGACTCCAAGCTCGTCAGAGGGGTCTGCAGGCGGGGGGGTGTGCGGGATTCTGGGGCTCTGCTCTGGATTTGGGGACTTGGGGCAGGACAGGGACACCCCGGCTGCCTCAGTTTCCCCTCTTCAGTCACCCCATGTTGGGCTGGGGGGTTCTGTGGGACCCTCAAATCCCCCAGACCCCACACCAGCAGCCCCACCCGCAGCATCCCTGACACAGGGAGGGGGCACAGGGGCACAGATCTCGGTTTTGGGTGACGCATCCAAAGCCATTCGCAGCCAGCACCCCACCTAGGGTTTGGGCTTGGGAAAAGCCAGGGAAGAGGCAGCTCTGCATCTCAGAGAGGGATGCTCATTAGCTGCCATCCCTAATGACCCCAAGGATGATTAATACGAGCTGCTCAGGGTCAGTGCTGGGACGCAGAGCTAATGGGAGATGCAATACCCAGCCTTCGCCCTGCTCACCCAGTGCAGCGAGGCCAGGAGCATTAAAAGCTCCGGCTTTCCTCTCTCTGCAGACATCACTGCCGCCATCCCCAGCCTAACTCCATTAAGAAAATTGAAGCTGGGGGGAAAGCAGCAGGGTAGAAAGTGCCTGGGTTGGAATATCCCTGGGGAGAGCAGAGCAATGAAGGATGCTTGGGCCAGCCCAGAGGCCAGGAGCTGGGGTACCCCACCCCGAGCATCCCATCCGTATCCTGAGCATCGCATCCATGCTGTCTCTTACCCACCTCTGAGGAAACCCCACCTGATTCCTTAAGGGATGCTATTAGCCCAAGGATGCTCCGGAGCAAAGGATGCAGGAGCAAGCGCAGGATAGAAGCCTTATATTTTTGTAGGGCTGGGGTAGGGGATGGAGAAATGGGCTCTGAGGTGATGTGTGAGCAATGGGTCACCTGTGGGACTTGCTTAAAAGCCACCAGGATGCCAAACCACACCAGTCCTGCCCACGGCAGAAACACCTAAAATTCCTCCGTGTACAACCATCCCCCAGACGCCTTCACGAAGCAGGAGAGACCCCGACACCCACCCAAACCTACCTTTCAGGCAGGATAACTTGAGCCCCATGTTTTCATCCTCTTAGCAGGACCCAGCCCTCCAGCCCCGCCGCTGGTCCTCGCCGCTGGCGCTACAAAAGAGAGGCGAGGGTTGTGGGAAGCGGCGCTGGGAGGAAGGAGAGTGAACTTGATCGCTGGCTAAAAGCACGCACCTATGCACGCATGTATATATATATGTCTCTGGGCGCCTGGGCATAACAGGAAGCACAGCTGCTCGGTAGCAAAAACCACCAATGATGTCACATCTGTTTAGTGACTCAATCTCAGCCGCCAAGTTTTGGGAGGAACTTTTTGGGAGGGCGGAGAAGGAACCTGGTCAGCTGCAGGGTCCCATCCTGCCTTCTCTGCTGCTGGGGTCGATGCTGCAAACATTTGCAGGCGAGAAGGTCACGAGCAGGAGGAATCAGGTTGTTATTTCTGAAGGCAACCGGTGCTTGCAGAGAAACCCCCGAGCCCACGCGCAGGAAATAGAGGGATGCTCGGCTGCAGCATCGCACCCGGGGCTGCATCCCTCGGGGCTCAGCCGGAGCAGCTGGTGGCAGTCGGGGATGCGCTGCTGGGGAGCAACTTATCCTACTCTCGGCATTACTGATGCCCTGAGAACTTTTGGGTGGATGACTCCCATTGTGGGACATCGCTTTTTTTAATGATGCTCAAAATTATTCTGGGCAAGAATCCCTTCACTGGGAAATCTGCATCCCTCTTGCCCACAGCTGCTGGGAAAAGCTTATTGGGATGAAGGTCAGTGACTCATTTTGGCTCTTCCAAGCTCCAGGGCCTGCAGGGAGCCAAGTCCTCTGCTCCCCCTGCCTGACCTCCACCACGGCTTTACTTCGCCTTTCCAAGCAGCCCTGAGGTGGGCCAGCAGCAGCCGGCAAGGGGAAGCAGGAACTTGCCATTGCTGGTTTTAATTCTGCATTTTTTATCAGCTCCCCACATGCATCCTGAGCTGTGACACCCCCATGGCTGGGGAGCTGTGCCAGGGCTGGGAGCAGAGCCCCCCGCTGTGGGACTCCCACTTTGCAGCTATTGTGGCAGCCGCCCAAATATCAAGAAACCTGTTTTGAGACGAATTCTTTGGGTTTTGGCACCTGCTGTGGCTCACACCACCAGCCACCCCAGGCACGTGGGGCTGGAGGAGGGTTGTGCTGGGGACACTCAGCCCCATGGCGCAGGATGGGGTCTCCTCTGGGACCAGACCCCTGTGGCCAAGCCCTCGCAGGACACAGCAGACCCCTCCCCACCGCTGCTGGTTCTGAGCCCTGCGGCCAGACACCGGCACTGCTTCCTTGCGGTGCTGGAGAGATGCTTGGGTAGAGAAATCCCCTGGCTGTCGGCGTTTCAGCAGGATTTCTGGTGGCTGGTGCTGGGGCTTCAACTTTGCTCCCCTGCCGGCACCAGGCCAAGAAGTATTTGCATTCCCGAGGAGTTCATGCTCCAAAAACCCCCAGACACTCATCGCAAGCGTCACTAGAGCAGCATCCATGCTGCAGCAGAGAGGGGATGCTCAGCCGGCCTGTGGGGCTGGGGGTGCACTGGGGAGGGAGAGTGGGGCCGAAGCTGGCCGCGGTGCTCCGAGGGCGTGACACTTACCCAGTCCCTGGAGCCGGAGGCACGATGCTGGCCGTTGCATCCCACCTCCCCACCACGCCTGGCTGCTCTCAGATGCAGGAGGGGAGTGGGGCCACGAGGCTGGGTGGGGGGCTCCCACTCAGGACCATCCGTGCCCTGGGAGGGTGGGAGGAGGTTGCAGCGAGATGGCTTGGATTTTTGCAAGGTTGGTTTCTAACCTGGTTAATCAGGTTAGCAGAGTCCCGACTCCTCCCATCCATCCCCCCTCCTCCAGCCCCATCCAAGCCCAGCAAAGCCCTTGGGTGATGAGGAAGCGCCGCTTTACTCTCACCCTGCTGCACAACCCAGCCCCGTGCTGAGAGAGAGAGGAGCAGCAGTGCCCCTCGCCTGCAGCCGAAGCCCTGGACCACCAAGCATCCCTACAAGCAGTCGGAGGGGCTACCAACTGCCTAGAAAGGCAAGTACCAGTTTGCTATGAGGGCCCCACACCCAGCTCTGACAGAACCCATCGGCATCCCTGAGGCTGTAATGTCTAGCGAGCGACGATGCTCGCAGCCTCTGGGAGCATCTTCATCATCTCCAGCTTCCAGAAAGGGTCTTTCCTCCTTCCCGTCTGACCTGCCAGCCCAAAAACCAGCCCGGCAGTGGGAACAGCCCCAGGCGGAGTGTTTCCCACCACCCCCAGGGTGAGAGCTCCGGGTTGGGTACCACCCCGCTGTGAGGATGCCCGGGCAAAGGCTCTGCCTCTGGAGCAGCCGCCTTTGCCTGCGTTAAAAGCAGCCAGAGGCTTTTTCATGTTCACCTCCTCCGCAATTAAGAGGCGAGGCCCTGAGACGGCTCCTTTTCAGACAGAGCTGAAAAGCAGTGGTTCACATCCAGGGCGCCGGCGTGCAGGGAATGCCAGTTGCACATTAAACACCCCACGGCTGCAGGCAGAAACGAAGGGAAAGCTTTGAACTTCACCCGGAGATCGGAGTGAACGGATCCCAGGAGCTTGGGAGGTCTCCGACAAGATCAGAACCCCACGCACGAGACCAAACCCTGCTGGGACGGGCATAAAGAAGAGCAGGGAGGGGAAACGGGTGGTTTTGCTCCAGTTTCTGCTGGCCTGGTCCTGCCACATTTAGTGAAAAATCACAAATGTGGAAAGGGTTGATTTCCTTCCTGATCTGACGGCTGCGATTCATCAAATCACTGGGTTATTGCGAAGCTTCAGGCTCGAGGGTTGGGCAGACAGCATGAGGGGGAGGCTGCAGCCCCAGCTGCAGGCACCAGCCCTGGGCACAGAGGCTAGGGCAGAGATGTTTGCCACCCATGGCTCCAGCTTTGCACTAGAAAAACAGACAAATTGACCGGTTCATGTGGGTTTTTGGCCCGTTCAGCCGCAAAGTCCCAAGAGCTAGAGGACAAGGTTCAAGCCAGAGCCTGGTCTTTCCAGATCCTATCCCAGCTTTGGCGCAGGCAGCATCCCATGGGGCCAGGGACCCCTCACCAGCAGCCCTGATGCTGCAGCACAAATCCAGCCTGAGCAGCAGACATTCCCCCCGCCACATTAGCTATTTTGATGCCTCCCTCCAAAACTACCTGTTTGCTGCTGCTGGGGGAGAACAAATGGCCCCAAACCCAGGAGGGCTGGAATTAGCCTGGCCTGGAGCAGCAGTTATTGCAAAACCTGTGTGTGACCGAAAGTGATGACTTGCTGCAGCAGGGAAGGTAAACATAAACATCAGCCTGCTAAAATAACTGTGGTTAGCTCTGCGGGCTGCAGCACTGCTCCAGCTGGTGTGGCGACACCGGATAGGCACAAACACAGCATCGCACACCCCTTCCCGCCCTCCCCACGGGCTGGAAAGCAAAGACACCCTTGGGCAGGTTCACAGGGTGGGGGCTGGCCACCTCAAGGTGGCTGGATACAGCCCTGAGCCCCTTCGGCATGGAGTTCTGTTCGCTACCGGTGACCAGTGTTAAGCAGATCCCAGTCCCAAGCACAGGAGCAGCCCAATGGGCCAGACATCCCCTTTCCAGGGGCACAGCGAGACCCCCACGCAGCTTCACCTCCATTCCGCATCCCTCCCAGGAGCTCCCGATGCCCGTCACAGAGCTGGGGCTGTGACTCGCCAAGCATCACATCAGGACAACTGGCCAAACGCCAAGAGCCAGCTGGCCAGGGGGAGGAAGAGGATGGGCTCATAAAGCTTCCTTGGTGGGTCAGTACGGAGCCACCTCCACTTTCTGGGTAAAGGCTTGTCCCCTCAGCCCAGGCAACCACCCTGGGCGGTCCTCTGATGTGGTCAGTGACTGGTTTCCAGTTCTGGCTGTGGCCCTTCGGCAGCAGGGCTGCTCCTGCCCCCAGGCTCAGTGCTCCCCAGCCCACCGGCCCCATTCTGCCCTGGTGCAGAGGAGGGCAGAGGGGACTGCAGCACCGACAAGGGGGTGAGGATGGAGGGCAGCCTCCTAACTTCCCTGGAAGGAGAAGGGCAGGGTGAGCTCATGGCTTCCCAGACACCAGAGGAACTGCAGGGAGAGGGATGGGTTTTGCAAACTGACCACAAGAAAGCTTCTGCTGGAGAGCTGGGCAGAGCCGAGCCCAGGGAGCCCACCACAGAGCTGCTCCTGCAGACACCAGCTGGGTTTGTTTTAGAAAGGAGGGAGGGGAAGCAGCTTTCTGGGTCATGGAGTCCCAGGGTCTGCTATCACAGGCGACACATCACCCTGGCTCCATGCTACCGGAGCAACGAGGCCACCTGCTCCCCTCTTCTGCCCCACGTCTCTTCTGGCCCGAGCAGGCGAAAGGGCTGGTCCCAGCCTGGCTCTAGAAGGGGGCTGCAGGGCCAGCGCATGGGACTTGCTGAAGCTGGAGGTGGCAACCTACTGCCTGTAGGTGCTGGGAGGGGAAAAGAAACTCCTTCCCGGAGCCCCGCAGCCATCCAGGGCAGGCGAGCGGTACCCAGAGGGGATGCCAGGTGTGGGGAGGGAGGAGGATGTCACCAGGAAGCAGCTGAAGATGCAGGCTCTGGGGAAACTGGAGCAGCTCCAGCACTCCCCAAGCACAGGCTCTTGGCAGGACCAGCAGACCGAACAACCGGCAGGAACTGTGCAGGCAGAAAACACCCCCGAAGAACACCCAGCGGGCCGCGGCAGCAGCCCTCACGAGCGAGCCCAGAGCTGCTGTGGCAGGGGGTAGGGAGCAAAGCAGAAAGCGAGCACGTACCTGAAGCACCAAACCAGAGCGTGCTGGGCTCTCCTGCCAGACCTGCATCCAGAGCAAACCACCTCCCTGCTGGGCATGGATTCAGCGGGCGGCTGGGAGGCCGTGGCTGGGAATTGGCTTAGGGACCTGGCCACGGCTGCCGCACTTCTCAGCTTGCTGAGCTCCAGGTTAATCTCGGCTCAGCTTTCCCTTTTATCCCCTGGTACAACCTCGATACATTTTTTCAATTAGGTCCATCTTTTAAGCTCCAGAGCGCATTTCTAGGAAGGGCTGCATTGTTTCTCTTGGCCTTCGTGGGCTGATGCTGCGCAGACCGGGACATGCCTGGCACCGATCCTGCCCGCATCCAGCTAAAGTGCTGCCACGCTGCAGCCGGTGCGGCGCTGCCTGGAAGCACTCAAGGAGTTACCCGTTACCCCCAGCCCACCTACCGGGTATTTTTTAAGAGCAGCGTTCCCTGCCTCCCTCATCACAGCTCCAGCCAGATTGCAAAGTGCCAAGCTCAGTGCACAGCCATGCAGGAGCGCGGACCGCTGTCACCTTTCATGTGGTCCCATTACTGGAAACCCCCGCCAGCAACCTGCCTCCGTCCTCTCCGAATCTGCGTCTGCCGCCTTTCGCAAGGCGACAGCTGAAAACCGAAGGAAAATACGCAGCTAGGGTGCACTTTTGGATGAGAAGGCTGGGTGAAAATGTGGTCTAAAAGCGACAGTAAAATAAATCGATAAAGTCCTCAGCGGATACTTCGGCACAGTGAAATCGCTGCCTGCTGCAGGAGGGCTAGCTGCAGGGCGATGGGTAAAGCAAAAGAGGAGTTTGCAGCGCAGGAGGATGATGCATTGAGATGTTTAATTTGAGTTGGGAGTAACAGAGCCTGGGCAGGATGGGAAAGGAGCAGCTTGCCCAGCCTGGTCCGCCCGATCCAGACCAGCTCGCTCCAGCTCCTACCATCAACGGTGGGCAACAGCCCTGCTCCAGGAGCCGAATTAAAACACAAACTAGAAGCAGAGCTCACAAATGCACACTGAGCACATTTCCCCTTGAGGCCATTTTCCAAGCTGCAGTCAACCGCAAGTCCACCCCGCTAACAGCCTCCTCCATTAGCATTCACGTGCTCCTTCCGTATCAGTAATGCCCTCCGCCCCAGCATCTCAAGACATTTTACAAATAGCAGCAGCGTGCAGCGATTAGGCCTCCAGCCAGGGAGCAGAGAGACCCGAGTTTGCTTCCTGCATCTGTCACTGTCACCTCTCCTCGGCGTGCATCTCTGCCACTTAGGTAAGAAATTCTTGGGGGCAGGCAGCCACCTCTCACGGTCCATCTCCGCAGCGCCATGCAGAGCGGGGCTGAGCTCTGCACATCTGTCTGCCCCTGGCTCCAGCTGTGCCGGGTGAAGAGGTTGCAGATCCTTTGTCCTGCCAGCTGAACTGCTCATCTGCTTCCCGCACCCACGTCAGATTTAATGAGCTGAAACAGGTTACGTGGTAGGTCTTTGCTCATTTTCACGCTGACATAGGCTAGGGAACGTCCCATGAGCAGCTCAGCTGGCAGATGGGAGGGGAACTCCAGCAGCGGACTGCTTCACTTGCTGAATGAAGGAAAAAAACACCCCAAAGTCCTCATATACACACACAGCAATGAGCTCAGAGAGAAAATAGCACCAGTGCACTCCCGGGAAACAGGTACCTCACTTGTGAGCACCCCCTGAGAACAGCTGATCGGGCACCCCTTGGCTCCTGCCAGGATCTGCTCTTCCCGCTCATGATGCTCCCCAAGCCACAAGGAGCAGAGACCACTTCCACCGTGCACCTAGCCCCAACCAGCTGCTGATTCTCCAAGCAATTTTTGGGTGGTCTCACTTCTTGGTGGAAATAATGCCTACAGCCCCCCCCAAACTCTCTGCACCCTTCTGGGTTTCTCAAACTGGATGCGCACATGGAGTTTCTGGCAGCTGGAAGTGTCCTGGGCCATCAGCTGGTGGCACACCTGGGGACATGGCTCCTGGCAGATGGGTTTCAGGTCACTCTGATCTTTTATTTCAAACCGAATGGGCACTTCAAGCAACGCATGCTCAAGGCTCTTTGTTCTCCCCCTTGTGACTAAAGCATTCAAAGTGAGCACTCCTGCATCCAGCGAAGAGTAGTGTATGTCCCGCCACACAGATACCTGAGCACTTTGTACCGGTATTTTCACATACTTGCGGGGTCTGTATATCACCGCTTCCAAATATTAGGGTTGAGAGCAGGAAAAAAAAAGAAAAAAGAAAAAACCAAGAATCCCACATGGGAATATATAATTTTGTACTCCCAAGTGTTTGAGGCACTGTGGATAAGGTAAAGAGCTGGGAGTTAAGTGTCTGGGCAGAGAAATGCCAAATCTCCAAATCTTGCTGAACAAGGAAAAAAAAAATTAATCAATGCTGCATGTCATTAATTGCTAACAAAATTAAAAGGATAAAAAAGGAAAGGGGGGGCGGGGGGGGAAGAAGAGTAGGACACCTGTTCCTAGTGCTGTCTTCCCAGCTATCACGAGGGCTACAGCAACAGAGACACAGACGTCTTCTCCAAGATTTCTCCCCCCTTGAAGTTTTAAAAGGAGTTACCATGATTTCCTCTGATGAATCCAATGGATCGGCTGGCCAGGAAACCAGCATTTGCTCCTGCAGGTAGGTTGGGTACATCAGCAGGAGAGGGGAACACAGCCTTTGCTGAGCCCAGCAGCTTCCTCATTCTTTCACCAGAGCCACCGTGGCTGCAGGCTGCCTGGCTTTATGAAATTGCTGCCTTTTGTCCAGCCTTCAATGCAAATAGGACAGGTGAGATAAGATCTGAGCACCGCAGTGCTTGTCCTTTTTGCTTAAAGCCAGCCTGGGCTTCTACCGGTGGCAAAACACTCAAAGGACCTCATTTAAAAGCAAACAGAAGATAAAAAGGGAAAGACAAAGCATTAAAAGCTGCTCCTCTTCCAGAAATGTGTCTCAACAGTTAGTCACAGGGAGCGTTTCCATCAGGTTATGGACTGATAATATACATTTTGCTTTGTCTTACGTGGGTGAGGTGGGGGAGTACTGCAAGATTACACTGTATTAGCATATATACGATCAAAGCTTGATTAATGACATCTAGTTACAAAGAATAAGAAATACATTTCCTGTGGCTCAGGAGACATACCAGCTTACATGGCAGCGTTGGCTGACAATCTCACATAACTAAAGTAACACATCTTGCTAAGATAACATCTGCCTCTGGAACAATAGGTTAGATTTCACGAGGTGTTTGTACCAAGCAAGACGACAGCCTTCTTCCTGCAGCATGTGGGATTTGCAGAGTCTACTCGGAACACACATTGTCAGAGCACTGCATTTCCAGGATATCTTTTCATACAGCCGTGGACGTGTAGTAAAACAGCCACTGGAATGTGTTTATCTTGCTGTTTGTGAGCTAGACACATGTTTTCATTCAACAAGTGAAAACATTTTCCTTTCCTGCAAGCCTACCTGCCTCATACTTCGGTAAAGCTACTAAGTGCCAATCCCTTCTGTAATGTCTGTCACACCTTACTACTGCATAGCAGGGAGACAAACTGAACTGCCCAGGCCTTCATCTCCTCCTCGGACAGGGAGCTGAACCTCAGACCTCACCTCGTGGCTTTGTGGAATCTGAACTGCAGGAAATCCCACAACAGGACCCAGCCAGAGGCATCCTGATTCTACTCACTGCTCCACAAAGGGATTTCAGCCTTACTCCATCTCTCGCCAAGACCAAGAGTAAAACTTGTGCTTACTGAAATAGAAGCAGAGGTAGGCCAAGATGTTTTGACAAACTCATCCCCTGTGTTTTAAAATAAGAAAACCGAGGAAAAAGCAGGAACTTGGAGAGAGGCTGATCGTTTGGTGGACAAGTGGATCTTCCTTGTAAAAACATTTCTGGGTAGGAAGAAAAGGAAATCTAGAAAAACTGTTGCAGGTTGAGGCTATGTTTAACTACAGTTTGACAACCAACCTGGAGGAGTAAGGCAATGAGACTTACAAAGAACTGTACTAGTCTGATATAAAGCTTCATTGTCCAGTAAACTTATTCTTAGAAACAAATTTTAATTAGAAAGATAGAAAGAAGCTGGACTGTATCTAGGCTCCTTAACTCAATGTACTCAGATGGCTTGCGTTCAGCTTGGAGAGATGCATTTCAGACCTACTTAAATGGACACCATATGAACCAGCTGAAAATGAGATCTGTTTATAAAACCCCAAAAGACTGCATAAAATTAATAAGGTATTTTACTTTTCCTTTGTAGACTCAAATTGTTCCAGAACCAACATTCAAACTCATCAGTGTGCTTCCAGTTCTTTTTACAAATCATTAGGTATTTGTATTTACCTTGGGTTTAAGATATTCACGCAATAACTGTGGCTGTATGCCCACGGAGAGCAGGAATCACCGTAGCACTTGGGAATACTGCTTTAACACATTCTCTGTAGCTGTGTCATGCCAAACCACTGCAAAACAGGTGACATGTGAGCACGGTACATTGCCCTCAGCAGTTTGCATTTTACTGTGCCGACAGAATTACATTTCCACACCAGGCCATAAGAAACAGTGAAACTTACATTTTATGTATTTGACCTTAAAATTTCTCATTTGAGGACACGACTGATTTTTTTTTTTTTAAAGGTATTTCCATAAATCATTAAAAAGTAACCTCTCTAAAGATTAGAAAAGCTTAGTCAAAACTTTGTAATACCAGCAGCAGGGACAAGCAGAAGTAGTTCTGGTTTTGAAGGAAGAGCAACATTCTTTACAACTGGGAGGGCGTCCATGTGGACAGCTGTAACTGACAGTTTGCAGTTCTTCCAATGAATCTCACAAAAAAGATTCAATGGCTTACGGACACATCACTCCGCAATGTGACATGCCATTCCTTTTTTTAATCAGTCAGGTTTCCACACAAGGTACTGAATATTCTGTTTACATTCAAAAATAGCATTTTTCTCTCTTCAGTACATAGTGGGAATGCCCATAAATTAGTCAGTAGAAACCTCTCTTAACACAGGTGGAGGACAGCTTTGTTGATCTCTGGGTTCGTCCAGTCGTTCCGGATATCATCCAGGTGATTATCAAAATCTACAAGCGTTTCGTAGGACTTGCTGTCCAAGAGAGATGCAGCGATTCTCTGGGCTTCGGTCCAATCTTCACAAAAATCACTAGGACGTAAAATAACCAGGAATAAATAGTAATCACAAAGAAAATCTTCACCACCTCCTCCACTATGGAAATTAAGCCACACTCTGCTGTGTGGTCATACCACCGCCTGGCTGCAGAAGCCAGCTCTTCTCTCTCACTACAGCAAAAATTAGCTTTAAAAACACTGTCAGCTACACCCACCGCCCGTACAGTGTCACTCAGCTACAATCAAAGTTTTGTCCTTAACCAGGTAACCTGTTTTTCCTTACTACTCCAACACAAATAAAATCTGAAGTTTACTCACATGTGTGGGTCCTTGCACCTCCACTTGTTCTCATGAAGCTCATACACATGAATGGCAGGCTCTACGCACTCCATCGTAAACTTGGTGTTATCAACCTGTGTAGCAGAAAAACACCAGCTTAGTCTCCTTCTCCAGATCCAAAGTAAAGAGATGAAATCAAAAACAAAGTCCGTTTTTACAGACGGGGCACCTCACACTAACTGGTCCACTGTTCTACCTTCAACCGAGCCAAACTTTTCACATTTGAACTGCCAACACCCTTTGTTACTGCAGCAAGGAGGCAAAGCACCGTTTGAGTCACAAAAGACAAGAGTTTAAGTCACAGAGAGGGTCTAAAGTCTTGAGTACACTGCCTTCACTCAGGCCTTGCAAGCAGAGGCCTCCACTTCCTTCGAGATGACAGAGAGCTAATTGCAGTCTCTCTGCAGACTTACTAAGAACTTCACTGGCTACAGGTCATTGCATCTCTTCCCCTGAGCATTTGGAGGGAAAGAGAAAATTAGTTACTTCACTATTATAGGATCCAGAGAATAGCAGTTAAATGGCTAGTCCAACACCATGGTCATAACATTAACAACACAGAAAGAGAGGTGGGGGAAAATGAAGTAATTTACCATGATGAGTGCTGTATCGTTAAAGCCCTCTGCAATTCTGGAGGCCACCTTTTCCGCAACCTGGTTTGGACTGCAGCAGAAGGTAAAAGTAACTGTGTTATGCGAACCATGACATTTCAGCTGAAACCAGCAGGAAATATACTTAAAGAGATGTGAAAATTACACTGCGTGCTTACAAACAGGAAAAAGACATCAAGCTGATGCTACGTTTGATTGAAGTCAGAAGGCTAAGAAAACCCCAGCTCCTCTCTTCAGCACATGATCTGGATCTCAGCTATGCTTAGGCAATGGGCTTTTGAACAGCAAAAAGCTCACTGCAGATTTTATGTGGAATCAATGTTTTGCAGCCTCCTACCTTCTTCCACTAGACCAAAGACCACAGCCACTTTTGCCCTGGCAGGCATTTAAAAAAGAAACTGAGTCTCCATTTGAACCTGCTCATTGCCCAGCTTCTCTACCAAAACCAGATAATCTTTTAGACGAAAACCTCTATCATGTTTCAAAGATGACAATCTCTATGTGGTGCCAGTTATATTCAGAAATGAAATTGGGAGTTTAAAAAAAAAAAGAGCAGCCTGTGATATTCTTTCAAACCTTGAACAGAACAGACAAACTGTATCTTCTCCTTAAAAATGTCTCCAGCAGACTTATATCCCTTAAAAGGAAAGGACAAATAATGCCCTTATCCCTGTTAGATACCTTAGCAGTCACAAGTTTTACTTAAAAAAACATACTTGAGACCAAAGGATATACATTAACAAGGTAACTGGAACATAGCATAATACTTTAAACAAGCTGTTTGTACTTATTTTAGATGCAAGTATGATGTACCCTCATTAGTCCTGATACTGGATTTGTCTAATAGATATAGGGGAAAAATATTTGATACACATATCTAAAATTATCTTGTGGCTCCACAGGAAGGCCCCCTTATTGCTTATTGAGTAATTTGAGTTAGCTAGCAGGGGAAAAAAAAAATGACTAATCTTGGGGAAAATAAGTGAAAAGAGATATCGCTGCTTGACTGACATCATCTTCCATTTCAAGAGAGTCCCTTTACCACGTAAGAAAACGCTTCAGTAAAACTCAGGAGACAATTAAGTAGTTTAGTAAGAATTAGGTCACTTCTGAAAGACTTTCCGAAAGATACTCAGAGTCAATTGAGTTTACAAGATATATGCTGCACAAGCAAAGCCGCCTGCAAATTTTTGGCTATTTCCCTGACAACTGTAATTAAGCTGGCTGGCAGTCGTTCAAAGACTGGCCTTTTATAGTATCCGCTGAAGAGGAGTGATTCTGGAAAGACTGGGGTTTCTGCACCTGAACAAAGGCCACATCCACCAGCACCACAAAGACAATGTGAAACCAGATGACAGTTGTCAAAGTTAATCAACACGCATGATTTATGTCGATGATTTTTGTTGGCAGAGTACAAAGTACAACATAAAAGAGCAAACAGAAGGAAATATTGCACCAACACACCTGGCATCTTTCACGCGTTCATTTGCTTGGTAATATCCAGCTATCACGTAGCTATTCTCTTTGCACCAAGAGTCAATCTGAAAAAGCAATTGGAACAATTAAGCCCAGGGTGAAAAAGAAACCCCACAGAACTAAGGAAATCTCATGCTTGCCCTGCAAATAAAACTGTAATCAAAGCATTACAAATTTTTGCCAATTGCTTCTTTAAATATACATTTATATATATTTATGTGCACACTCACACACAGCGTTTGGCTAATTTAACTAGAACAGAGAAACCAAATTGAACATTTAGAGAACGGTGGAAAACATTAACCAAACAGAGCAAAAGAGCAAGAAGTTATTTTAGTCAAAGCCTGGCCTAAATTCAAATGACAGGACTAGGAGAGAGCTTCAGCAACACTGCCTGGAGAGGAGTCTAGGCCTTACCTATTGCTGTTTGTGGCTGCTTTCTGTTAGTGTCCATCTGACAGACGGACTTCAGAAAATGTTCACCATGTGGATGTGTGACTACTGTCATTTCAAAAAGAGCTCGTTGATTTTACTTCTAATGTAACATTTCCAGGTTAAAATGTAAGCGTTTTTTACCTTAACTAGAAAATAAAGGTTGAGTTGAAAGGTAAATGTGAGGCAGCAAAAGGTCGTCTCATTTACCATTTTTTTCAACTCGCTCTGTTACAAAAGGATTTTGCAATAAAACTGTTATTCTTTGCGAGAGCCTCCTTATTTAACATCTATATGTAAATGCTTAAAAGGATGCATTTCTTTGTGTATAATCTACACAACATTTGATTTACACAAGTACAAAACTTTGTGTAGCTTTGCTGTTTTGGTATTTTTTTGGATTTTTTTTAAGTGCAGTTTCAGCATGTGCACACTGCTGTTCTTTCTGCTTTACGCTGGATCTGAATTCCTCCTGCTGAGTCTGCCTTGCTTTGAAAATACATATATATATGATGTTTCTCCTTATAATGGAAGATATCAAGGCAGCATAATACAGAGCCCTGAAAGACAGAAATGGAGAAGGCAGCTAGAATTTTCCTTTGCAGTCCCTAGAGAGCATGTATCAAAAAAACCTCAACAGCTATATTAAAATGGAGTCCAAAAATATATCCGATGCTGACCTGTCGCATCCTCTAAGTCAAATCAATCTCTTTTTTTAGCTATAATTAAAGTATTAGACTGCATAAACAAACAATCAAGCCATGTGAATAATCTCTCTTCTACAAGGGATGACATGGATTTACGTGATATATATATAAAAAAACCCAAAAGCCGGGTAGCCCTGCTATAGCTGAGGGCCAACTGCTGTTTCAATTACAAACCCATTTTGAGGGCTTAGGACTATGGTTTTAATTGTTAGTGGCTTGAAAGCTTGGCATTAAAGCCAGAAGCCCAGATACTAAAAGTAATAACAATGAAAAAAAAGTCCATCAATTTAAAAATTAAAAATCTTAGATCTAAGCCAATTTTTGTTGCGTATTGAAAATGGTCTTAAGAAAAAAAAAAAAAAAAGTATGATTTTTAAGTTCTCAGTTCCCTAAGTGGTAATTAAAAACTGCTTCCATTAAAAAAAGAAAAGGGGGGGGAGAAATCTTTTTGGAATTAACGCTGTTTCCACCTGCAATTTCCAAACACTCTCTAACTGTGGCACTGTCACTACAGGTAGCCTTAGCATCAATTAACCCCTGGTATTTTTAGTCATGCCCAGCCCTGACAAGGGCAAGCCAACAGGGGACAAATTGTATTTTGCTTCCACACAGCGTGTGTCATCCCTGAAAAATCAAAAGTGGCCTGCCCTCTGATTCACTGCAGCCACCAAAGGTGGGTGGCAAGGGGGCTCGGAAAAGCCCTGGGAGGTGAAAGGCTGTCCCCTACTGCCATCTGACCACTGTCTCAGGTGGTGGGGAGCCAGCCATGCGAACAAGGGGGAAGTGCTGCTTGGGTTTTTTGGGGTTTTTTTTTGAGAAGATGTGGTTGCAAAACCACATCAATTAGCTAAGAAATTCAAAGGCACAAAAAAACCCCCATGTGAAACTTAATTCACTTTTTCTTTAATGACTCTGTTTTGGAAATGGATTTCAAACTGACAAGCCAAAGTGCAAATTAAATGCACACACTTCTGCTCTGTCCTCCAGAGCTACAAACCCTCAAGCACTGCTGCATGTTTAATAAAATCTAATTTTGTTGTTTCCTTGTACCTAGGCTGCTGCTAAAGCACCGCTCGCAATTTTTAGAAGTTACCACACGGACAAGCCTGTTTGAAAGCGTCCCCTCTATTTTCAGATTAAATCTGGAGCCTGTTACTCCCATTTGACTGGGATATCTGGGATAACTCAGGTCAGAACAGGAGGTGAAACTTGTGGGGCTGGTTCAAGATAACCCTCACACGTATGACCAGGCCACAGGCTTGACCAAGAATCAACAGGAATTGAACTGGAAGTGAAACAGATCCCATCAAAACCTGCCAAAGCTTTGAAATCCTTCAGAAACAGAGGCGCTATGCTACAAACACTGAGTTCCAGCTGTGCTAATCTCACGGATTTATTCAGTAACCATGCGTTACATTGTATGGAACAGGCGAGAGCGCCCTCCTGTTAAACCGTAAAACAATAAAATCCAATTTTCATAGCTGCCGTGCAAGTATTTATTGACACCTTTGCCTTTGTTTAAACAATGAACAGGAGCAAAAGGCCTTGGGCTCTTGTCAAGTGCTGTGTTTTAAAGCTGCCAAGTATCACAGGAATCATCAAATGTGACTGCAAACCACAATATGTCTTAGCAGGTCCTAATTAATGTGGGAAATGCCAGGGGTTTCCGATCTTTAACTTAACTTTTCGTATCAAAAACCAAGAGCAAAGACGTAAGACCGCCGTTTCTTTGGATCCATAATGATTTGCTTACTGTAGATGTGGCAAGATATTTCAGATGTTGCAAGAAATAGGATTAATTTCCTAATAATCTGATCCTGTAGCAAGATCTACACTACAAAACTACACTGAAGGCCAAAGTTCAGGAAAACTCACTGTCAACAACCCTGTAGAAAGACATCTAATCCTGATTTGAAGTCAAACCCTATGCACACTTTAAATATACTATTATACATGTTATTCTCTACTCTACTATTAACTTCCAGGTACTCATTCCCAGAGGAAAAACAAATTACCATCATTCAAAAAGGTAAAGTCAAGCCCTGTCTACATTAAAGCAATTATAAACAGTATTATTATATTTTTCCAAGCAGTAACATGAGGAAAACCCCAAGCAGAAAAAGATTATGCTAGCAGCATACATTTCTGTGTTACTCCTGTGTTGTTACACCAGTGTAAATATAGTTAACTGACAAATTTTGCGTGCTCCACAGCAGTATGGCAAACCTAAATGGCCAGGACTCGGGCTCAGCTCCAATTCCTATGCTTCTGGCTGCATTTCATCATATCCAGGCTTCAGAAAGATCCCAACATTCCCATCACATCATCTCAACTGGAGAAAACTGGAATTTATTTACAAATCAATATTTTTTGATAAAATGATCTATTAAACTGAGGGGAACATTTACGCCAAGTAGTCTAGAAGAATCAGAAATTAGTTATTTTTACAGATACTAGGGATGGATTTTCATCTACTAATGATGACAAATCTTAAAATGGATAGTAAAGTCCAGAGCTCACATCACATCCAGATCCCACTTCAGTGGTGGCTACACCTACAGTGAAGGTGCCAAAGTACTTCTTTGCCTCTAGATTTGCAGCAGCCGACCCCAACTTTCTAGAACAATAAAATCCAAGCACGTTTCGCTCTGTCCATCTCCTGATTGTGACAAAGGGAGTCTTGCCAGTATGGCTCCCAGTCCTCATGACCAGGGGGGCTGAGACTCGAAAGCACTGGCCCTACAGTCCAGAGATCATTCTCATCCTGCTTATGTGACAACAGGGGGAAATGAATTATCCCACAATGACTTACTGCAAGGCTCTTCCACAGTGGTGGGCGAGGTATGAGATATCGTAACAAGGAGTGCCTGGCTGCCCCTGGTTATCCCATGGTTACCTAACCAACAGCAAGCTTGCAAGATACCAAGTGAGATTTCAAACTCAAGCCAGCCCTGCAGTATGAATACACTTAAGTTTTTCTTCCTGTTTAGGCTAATGGCTTCCATAAACGGGGAAAGTACGTGAAATACATACTTAATATACACCTATACATTCTTACTTGAAGACAAGCATGCCCTTTTCCAATTAGCTGATATTGCTTTGAAGTATCTTAAAGGTAAGCTGGGTAAAGCTCTTTCTGCTGTAGAATAAGGACATTCCTTCTGGGAGTTATTCGGGGATAATGACACCAATATAAATAGCAGTTTCTCTGCACTGGAAAAGAAATTAGACAAAGCTACAAGGCTCTATAGCAGAAAGCTGTACAGTGGATAAGCCTCGGAGTTTTTTTGCGCTCTAGACACGCTCCACTCACCCCCAGACCTGGCTGCCGCTAGCACAGGGCTGGCAGCTACCCCAGCGCCCCAAGTCCCCTCTGCACCAGTCCCTCCTCGCCCCAGCCGCAGCCCCCCAGCTCAGCCAGGGCCCGGAGCCGACCCCCGCCAGCCCACCGCTCCCAGGCCGAGGGCCTTACCAGGGTGAGAGCCACCTCCAGCATGGGCGCCAGGGCCAGGGTGCCGTGGAAGAGCGGGATGCAGTCGACGAAGAGGGAGGGGGGCCCGGCCTGGTCACGGCGCTGCGCGCCCGACGGCCGCTCGGCCACCAGCAGCCCGTTCACGGCGCAGTGCGGGTACTTGGCGCCGTGCAGCACCATTTTGCAGTAAGCCTGCGTGGTCAGCTTCATCCTGCCACGGAAGACAGCCCCACGGCCACCGCGCACCGGCCCCGGCCCCGTCGCCTCCCCTCAGGCCGCCAAGCGTCGCCAAACGCCGCCAAGCGCCGCCGCCGCTGTCGTAAAAGGCGAGGAAACGGTCCGCCCGCATCCCGTCAGCCCGTCGGGCGGGGGCCGCTCCTTTGCGGCTTCTCGCTCGCTCGCGCCTCCCGGCGTGCACCGCGCTTCCGCTCGGCAGCTCCTTCCGGTCGCAGCCCGGCGTAGAGGACGGTCGCCAGGTCGTAG
>JAVJGI010000036.1:20325226-20385248 GCA_035590275.1 Ibycter americanus | reverse complement strand
GCAGCACCCCTCCCGCTCCCGGACAGGGGGCCCGGGCCACCCTGGCTTAGCCCACCCCGTACCCCCAGACCGCGGAGCGCTGCGGACCCCTCCGCTGTGGATGGGGAAACTGAGGCAGGAGGGAGCTGCCCGGTGGGTTGATGTCAGAGGTACCGGCCAAGGCTTTCGTGCACTAATCCTGCCTGCACCGACCCCTGCACCGGGTGTGGGGCCAGAGCCTGCAGCAGGAGGAGCAGCCCTGTGGGGGTCCGTGTGCGGGGATGCTCGGGTCACGCCGCCCATCTCGTGGTGCATGGCCATGTGCAACTTGCACGTCATCCCAGTGCCGGACCCGCTGCCAGCTCCCCCATCCTGGGATGCTGCGGTAGGTGAAGGCGCCTGCAGGGACCCCTCATCGTTTGGGGCCACAGTGGGGAGGGAGCCCCAGCAAACCACCAGCTCAAGGCTTTTCCCCACTAAGGCATTGGGTAATGTGGAGGAGGGAGAGAGAAGGAAGGAGGCTGCGTAAAATCGGCGCAGAGAAACGGCTGGTGGCTGGTGAAGGGGCAGCAGCTGGGGCTGGCGGGGCTCGGGGCACGGCCAGACGGGTAGCAAACCACACGGTGAGCTTACAACACGGAGCAAGCCACCGAGCTGGCGAAAAAGGGAACCGGAAAGGCATGGTGGGTTGAGCAATGTGTCAATCACGGCCCTGGGTCAGGAACCGCAAACCCCAGCACAGTTCCCATGCGTGGCCCAGCTCCCCGAGGCGGGATGGGGGCACCCAGTCCCGTGGGGAGGGGGAAGCCACTGGGAGCCTGGCAGTTAATCCGGGATTGATGTGTGGCTCGGGATTTGGGGAGGACTGGGTTCACTTCAGCTGCTCCTCTGGTTGGCACGGTGGCTTTGCTGGCACGGTGGCTCTCCTTGCTGTGGGGAGGCTGGGTTAGCACTAGGCATGGCATGGTGCAGCCAGGTTTTGGGAAGCCACAGCTCATCCCGCTGCCAGCGTTTGCTTGCTGATCCCTGTGCCCCTGCCTGATGCACGGTCCCCTTCCACCCACCGAGCTCCCGCCTGCACCCTCCATCCCCTGCATGCTGGGGAGTCGCGGTTTGGCTGGTCGTGTGGATGAGGAACCCGCTGGCTCTGTTTCCACTCCTACACCCTGGCCTCTCTGGCAGCTTCTCTGGGTGGGGAGCAGCTGCCTGGCACACCACGGAGAGCCAGCAAGTGGCACATCGCTGCAACACCTGGTCCCCATCCCGCGAGAGGCTGTGGGTGGCAGGGGCGAGTGTGGGAGACAGGGCTGGGGAGGATGGATGGGATGAAGAGGAGATGCAGGGGGAAGTCTGTCCGTGCTCATCCTCACAACACAGGTCTTTCCAGTGCAGAAATATCCCTGTGCCCATCTCGCTCTGCCCCTTCTCTCCTGAAATAGTCAGCTTTTTGCAGCCTCCCGATTTGCCCCAGGCTGGAGGGAAGCAAGGGTGGCCTGTGAGGTTGGGTTGCATCAGCCCAGGGAGGACCTTTGGGCATCGATGCCACAGGGAGCTGATGCAGGTGGAGCAATCCCTGGTGCTTCACTGTTTCAGCTCTGGCTGGCAGGATTTCCACACATTTTGCTAAGAAGGAAAAAAAAACCAAAAAACTCAGATGAAAAGGATCTAATTTTAGCTAACAGGGAGGATCGAGGAAGCAGCGTTTTAAAGAAAGGAATCTGACCTACACCAACATGTGGCAGGATGATTTATTGTGTATTAAAAGGACTGGGAGGAAATAAGTCATTGATGAGAGTGACTTAATCAGTGCATGTTCATACACGTCTTCCTGATGGGGCTCGCTGGCTGGGGCTCGGGGGGGGGGGTGGCTCAGTTTTGGGGGGCTTCTGAGCGTTGTAGTGGTTTCCCACAGTCTGACTTCTCCTCTGTGCTGAAATGGGGGGAATAGCCCAGGGTGGGATGGATGCAATGCAGCGTGATTCTCAGCTCGCGCAGGGAGTGGGATGCTGGTACCTGAAAGTGGATTGTGATTTTCCCCTCACCTATGGGTCAACTGGGCAGAGGGAAAAGAGAAAAATGGATTTTGTGGTTTTCGGAGGTACCTTATTATTAACCATCTTTGCAACCATCTTTGTATTGCAGGACATGACCTATCTCTGTATCTCAGCCTCAGATTCATCCAGCCAAAACCTGTAAGTTGTTTGCCATCCCTTTGCCTCCCAGCATCGCGTGTTGGTAGTTGTCGGTCAATAAAAGCTCAGATTCTGCAGCATGAAAGTTCAGTCCATTTGTGCTGCAAAAACTTCCTGTCATTGCTGAACTTGGCAGAAGCTGAGGTTCATTCTCTGGTGGCAAATAGCATTTGTAGGGCTTAAAATCTGTTTCTGTGTGTGTTTGCAGTCAGTAAATTTAATTTTCCATCAAATTTCAGAATTATTCTATTTGGCAGGGTTGAAAATTGGAGCATTAGGAAGACAGTGATATGTGTTGGTCTTTCAGACATTTTCCTTGGAAAGAGAAATAACAGATTTATTTAAATCAGTATTTTTTCCCCCCATACAAAGCACAGATACTCATAAGTCTTTTAATGATGTTCTCAAGATGAAGCTGGTGAGAGATGCTGCGAGGGAGTCCCAGGCTTTCATGGCACTTGGTGCTAGGGGGTGCTGGGTGCAGGTGCTGCTGGCACCAGGGGGGTGGCAGCACCTTGCTACTGCTTTGGGTGATGGACACCCATAAACCATCCATTGAAACCAGAAAATGGGCGACTCCAAGGGATTTTTCTCTCCAATCAAATCCTAAAAAGGATCAAAGCTTAAGGCAAAGTGACCGGACCGAGCCCCGTTAGTGAAGGTGCTGGTTTTCCAGCATCCTTGGGAGCAGCCATGCCCGAGGGTGTGATTCTGCTTGCTCATGCTCCCACTGAGCGGAAAGAGAAGCTTTACAAGAAAACCCTGCCTCAGCAAGAACTGGGTTTATTGGCTGTTATTTTTTCTCTTCTCATTTCTTTGCATTTGTGGCATGCCAACCGAAAGGAAAAAAAAAAAAAAGTAGGAAAAAAAAGAAGAAAAGACTGGCTGTCGGAAGGAAGACTTATTCAAGGAACTACTTTCTGCTTGTCAGTTTATGCCTTGAATTTCACAATCCTGGTGAATTTAGTGTCCTGCAAAGGAGGTGCTTGTGACTCAGGAACTCAGTGGCTATCAGCATTACCAGGCTCCATGTCCCATTTCCCTGCTTCGAGGCTGGAAAAGCACAGGGAGAGCTTTCCTCTGACTGGCTGCCTGGGGAAAAAAACCTCCGTGGAGTGGGTGAGGATGGATGGGGTGGCTGAAGTACTCACCTCCTTCTCTCCGGGATGGGTTGGGAGAGTGATGCTGCACACACAGGGTGGGCTGGAGGCTGCCACCAAGTGTGCCGAGGGAGCTGGAGGCGACAGCATCAGGTCCGTGCAAGCAAGGTGATGCATCCCTGCTGCTCCTAGCCAAGGGGCTGAAGTGGAGGGCTGGGATCTGGAGAGCTTGGACCTGTGTAGGCAACACGTGCAGGCTCTGGGGGATGCTGCCTGCTCTGCGAAGATAAGTAGGATGAGGTGAACTGCCCTGAGACAAGCTTTAGGTAGGGGAAGCCCCCCCCCGGCAAAGGCAATGCTCCGTTTGCTACAGTGGTCAGAGGAGGCACGTCTGCAGCCCATGAGGAGTGATGGACTGACATCTCCTTCCAAGGCTGAGAAGTTCAATATTTTTAGTATGACCACAACTTCAGAGACTCCCCCATTCCTCCTCTTCTTCTTGGGCAGCAGAACTCCCTGCTATTTTTGAATGAGCCCTTGGCTGGTTTCTTAGAAGGCGCCTGAGCCCAGCCCTTGCGGGGCAGGGTGAAGAGCATCCCCTGCGATGGGCTAGCAGGGAGGGAGGAGGTTTTGGGGGGTTCTGCCTTGCCCCTGCAGGGAAGCGAGCTCTGAGCCCCACTGGGAGTGAGCCCTTGGTGAGGGGCACGGGGGGAATAACTCTGTGGTAGCTCATGTCTTGGCTTCTGAGAAATCAGGAAGGCTGTGCGGGCGCTCGCCCACCCCATCACGCGGAGGCAGAGGAAGTCTGGCACTGACGCCAGAGGCACCCACGGCTCCCGCACATGCTGCCAGGCAGCTCTGGCTTGGCTGCGCCGAAGGGACCCTCTTCTCCTCCCAAAAATTCTGGGGCTGTGTGCCAGGCAGTCAGGGCAGGGAGTCCACCAGTAGCCCAAGTTATCCAGAATCAGGTTTTCTGCCTCAAAACTGTCCCAAGGCTCAGTGTGGCTGCAGGGGTGAGCAGGGATGGGCAGTGTTTATTGCAAATGTGTGTCGAGGAGCTGAATTAGTGGCTTGGAATGGGCTTTTGGAGATGCCTGCTGTCTTCAGGAGGATCAGCAGCAGCTTCCAGCATCCCAGTGATGAACAGGAGGGATGTGTCTCACCGGAGCCTGAATAACCCTCCCACAAACACTCACCTCTCTTCCGTCAGTACATATGGAGTAATTTATCCTGTTTTCTAGGTCTCCATGCCTTCAAAAAATGGGTGCTGCTCACATCGCTGAGCATCCAGGTCAGAAGCAGACAAGCACCGTAGCGTGTTGCAGCTGAGCAGCCAGAAAGTCCTGGCTCCCTGACCTGCCCCGTTTTGCTGCCAAATGTGTGGGTTAGGGTTAACCTTTGCCTTTGGTTGCCAAAGGTCCCGTGCCTTTGCCATGAGGGTTAACGTGCTCCCTCTGCCTTGCTGGCAGTTGCTGGTTATGTTTTCAGGAATGCAGGCAGCTATCAGGGGCCAAGCCTGTGCTGTTGCTGGCATCTCTATCTCTGGGGCATCGCCACCTCTCCGTGCCCTCCCTTGGTGGGAAGGGGCCACAAGAGCTGCTTGGGGTGAAGAGGGGAAGCGAGTTGCACCGTTTTGGGACCTGCAGGCAAAACAGCCACCTTCTCCCTGACTTCTTCCCCGCTGGCATCTTTCCCTTGGAGGGAACCGGGTGTGTTTAGCATTGTTTGGGAATTAGGGGTGAGCCAATGGCTCAGGACAACTTCTGATGTGGGTACATGCATGTCCTTGGGGCACAAGGTGACATCTTTCCCTGGAGGCTGCCTCCCTGGGGTCCTCTCCGAGCTGGTTTGGCTGGTGGTGTCGCTCTGTTCCTGATTCCTTGGGAAGCAGAAAATCCCCTGGAAAGTCTCCCAGGTCATTTCCTTCCTGACAGATGAAATCAGTCCCTCTGCCTTTGCCTGGCAGAGGAAGGATCTCTGCTCCCACCCCACACTGGTGGCCCCAGGGTGGTGGGAAGTCCTTGTGGGGGGACACAACTGCTGCTGCCAGGGTGGCCTGGTGCCTTGCAGGGGTGGGCATCCCTTGCATCCTCACCTCCCTGCCTCTCTCCTTGCAGGCTGCAGCATTTTAAGGAGTGCATCAAGTTCATCCACGAATGCCGGCTCAGTGGGGGAGGCTGCCTCGTCCATTGGTGAGAGCTGCCATAACTGCCTCATGCCCCTGGTTTGCAGTGGTCCTCTGGGAGGTGGGAATGGGCTCCCCAAAGAGTGGCCTTGATGTCAAATATAACTTGTGGTGAGAAGGAAGATAAGGAGAAGACAAGCAGGAGGGTGACAGGGGAAGGTCTCCACTGCCAAAATGCATGGGGATGGGTGGTCCGTGCACTGGAAATGTGAGCATCCCAAGAGGTGGGACACACTACAGGAGGGGATGAGGGCAAGCCACCTGCCCAGAGCCACTAGCAGTGGCTCCCTGTCCATGTGGCTCCTTACCCCCTCCAACCCATGGCTGGGGAACCCTGCTAGCACCCCAGCAAGAGGGGGTGCCCATGGGAAGATGCACCCCAGGGGTGTTCCTTGCTGTGGGGCTGCACCAGCCTCCGTGAAGGGAATACCTCTCCCTGACGCTGCTCCCTCGCTCTGTGCCAGCCTGGCTGGGGTCTCCCGCAGCACCACCATCCTGGTGGCTTACCTCATGACAGTGACCGAGCTTGGCTGGGAGGGCTGCCTGAGCGCCACCAAGGCTGTGCGGTCCTACGTCAGCCCCAACTTTGGCTTTCAGCAGCAGCTGCAGGAGTATGAGGTGACCTTGCTGCAGGAGGTATGTCCCGCACCGACATCCCCTTATATATGTGTCTGCAGAGTTTGCAAGCCGGCATGGCTCTTTTGCATGCAGCTATCTGCAGGGACCAGCTGCTTGCTCGAGTTGGCCTTTGTGTGTGCTATTTATTACCTGGGGATTTTGGGTTTTGCATACAAAAAAAGAAAATTGAAAAAAACCAAGAAGTGCCTAGACATTATGCGAGTGCACTTAAAAAAGCTCTTTAAAATCCCAGCGCTTCTCTTAAGAGTTCAGTTAGGACACAACAGGAGGGATGAGTGACCAGAAAGTCTCCTGGGAGTCCTGGGAAGTGGGCTGGGATGGTTTCTGGGAATGCAGTGGGAGCTGGATGCAGAAAGTGGGAGAGGAGAGGGAGGAAAGCTCTTGAAAGCAGCTTCGGGATGTCTGGGCGTGCTTGGATCTGGCAGGGCTTCCTCTGACAGCAAGTCCTCTGCTTTTAGAGGCAGGTGAGAGACAGGAGCAAGAGTTGAAGGAGTAATTCTCCTTTTCCCCCCCCAAAAGGATGTGAGGCAGCAGGTTTTAGGAGGGCAGAAGCCCTGGCTGGGTGGGTTCTGTCCTGTGCAAGGGAGGGATGATGTTGGAGCTGAGCTGAGCTGGGTGCTGGCAACTGGGAGTGACAACGGCATGTTTAATCAGGAGAGCATTAGCTGCAGAGATCAGAGCTGCACTTTTGACCCGGAAAGCCTTCGAAAGCAAAGGGAAAAGCCTTTAAAAGCACAGCTCCCACCCAGTTCCCTGGCTGCCCTCCAACCTCTCACACTGGACCCTGCTCCTCCTGCTCCGCAGCGAAGGACTGTGGTCCAAAACTGCCCCGGCAGGGCACACGGGCCACAGGTGGACCTCTGCAAGGAAAGGGTAACCCGCAGCTTGTTGTGTACAAGGCATCTCACAGCACGTCACCCCTAAACTTTGTCCCATCCCTGGAGGCAAAGACCCCCATCCGCTGCAGCCATGAGCATCGTGCAGCGGCCCCGCAGCAAACAGTGATGGAGACCCCGCGGTTCCTCCGGCCACACTGAGTGGTTCAAGGGGATTTCTCTCCTCCCAGCAGAGAGGCAGGGACAGCATGTGACATTGGCCCAAATGTCAGCCCCTTCCGTGCCACTGAGTTCCCTTCCCTGGGTGCTGGTGGGAGTGAGCAGGCGCCGTCACGTGAGGGACGCAGCCCTGCCCCATTATCACTGACTTGCAAAAACACCCGCGGAGGGGGGCAGAAAATGGTTCAGGGGATTACAAAACACCCGCGGTGCTGGAGATTCCCTGTGGGGCTTCCCCTGGCCCAGCCAGCTCTCCCCAGTTCTTCCCACACTCTGGGTGCATCTCAGCACAGACCATGATGTGGGGTTTGCTGTGCCCCCACCCTCCATCCAAGCTATTCCTCCTGCTTCCCCAAATCCAGGCTGGGCTTAGCAGATGCCAGTCTTTCCTCACTTTCCCTTAGATGCAGCTTTTTCATCACCTCGAAGTCTTGCTGGCGGCTTTGTAAGCATTTCCCCGAAAATACCAAAGGCAGAGCCAAGGGCAGAGATGTTGGGATGTTTTTCTGAGCTGTGGGGTTTAGCAAGAGCTGTGCTTTCCTTGAAACACCCTGCATTCCCTGCAATCGCAGCGTCGGGGAGGGAAGCTGCGGATGGCTCTCGTGGGCGGACTGCTGCTAGCACAGCCCCGGGGGTGAAGGCTGGGTGCTGGACTGGGGAGCACTCTCTCATTACTCACCCGCAGCTGCATTTGAAGAAGGGGAAGAGCCAGGATGGATGCTCCGACCCAGACGGCAACATGCTGCTTCCAGCTCACCCCTGCACCCTCCACCTTTGCAAGAG
The DNA here is from genome assembly GCA_035590275.1 of Ibycter americanus. Classification (NCBI taxonomy): domain Eukaryota; kingdom Metazoa; phylum Chordata; class Aves; order Falconiformes; family Falconidae; genus Ibycter; species Ibycter americanus. The sequence goes on along the minus strand of JAVJGI010000036.1, from coordinate 20,377,315 downwards.
GGAGGGGCAGCACAGGCAGGTCAGGCAGGCAGGTGGCTGGGGGTCCCAGGGGGCGGTGGGTGCTGTAGGCATTCACCTGCATGGCCAGGAGCCCATGGGACCCGATGCTGCATGGGTTCTGTGCTTCGCTTCATGCCAAGCATCAGTTACCTTGCTTACCTTGGCTGTGGGAGGTCACACCGTGCCCTGTTTGTGGCTTTGGAGTGGTTTTCTATGTGTGTAGGTATGATGCAGGAGCAAGGGTATCATGACCTGAGCTTCAGCTCTTGCTGAGGGCAGAAAAGAGGTTAAATTTCCCTGTTAGCCCAGCTGTCATCCCAGCAGGCAGCAATTTGGAAATACAGTGCTTGGGAACAGACAGGGATAAGGGCTGGACAGGCTGCTCAGGAGGAAAAGCCTCTTTTCTTGTTGGTTAAAACCTGCGAGGAACAGGTTGGTCCTTCTGGGGACCTCCTGGGGACCTCCTGCCTAGGGCTGCGGGCAAGCATCCCTTAGTGCCTCAATTTCCTCAGTCCAGAGCAGGGACCTCGGACAGGAACCCTGGGAGGTAGAAATGGGGAAGATGCTCTCTGGAACCGGCCAGCCTGCCCCTTGCTGCAGGAAGCACGCCTTGAGTGTGCAGCTGTGGTTTTGAGCTGGCAAATGGTGCTTATCGGGGCTAGATGGATAAAGAAGGAAGGAAGGGAACAAAAGCAGCAGCAGGATGATGGGTAAGGTTAGAAAAGGAAGTAAGTGAGCACAGAGAAGACAGCGTAGATGTGAGAGAGGACACAGATGGGCATTCAGGTGATGGAGCCATCCCCCGCTCCCCAGGGTCCCCCCATGATGCTGGCACACTGCGGCCAGGCTGCCTTTCCCCCACCTGATGCTGTCCCAGATGGGATGGATGGGATGCTCCTGGCCCCAGGAGAGAGGAGGAGGGCAGTGGGTTAGTGGTCAGTGCTGGAGGAAATGAGCTGTAACCACTTCTTGCTCTGGCTTTAAAAGGAAACGCCTGGCAGCAGCAGCAGGGTGCTTCCCCCAGCCTCCCTCCGGCTTCTTCCCTCCTTCACTGGATGGTGGGAGCCAGCTCCAAGGTTGGGTGGTGGGTGCTGAGCCTTGGCGGCCAGGCTGCTGTCCCCATGGAGCTTCATCCCTCTGGATGGTTTGCACGGGGGGGATGCTCCTCCTGTGAGCAGCTGGCATGGATACTTGCCCCAAATCCTGTCCCAAATCCTTTGGGATTCTCTTCCCAGGGGTTGTTTTCTAGCAGGGAGATCAGGTGTGGCTCTTGGGGTCCACCCTGAACAAGGGGTCTTCGTGCCTGCAGGCAGCAAGTGTGTAGCAGCTGTGGTGAATCCCACTGTCTGAGAGGGTGGATTTGGGAAATCCAGACATTCCCGGTGGAAATCCCCTCTGTCCGAGCTGACCTTCCGTGGCTGCAGATGTCAGGGATGCCACCAGGGTTAGTCTCAGACTTTCTCCTCTTGTGGCTCATGGTCCCCGCGCTGGCGGCAGCCCTGGCAGGACAGGGCTGAGCTTGCCATCCAGCTGTCCTGCATCCCGTGCCTTTGCCATGAGCTCGGTGACTCCTGGCCATGGGGTGCTGCTGCGGCACCCCTGCAGGAGCATCTTGCCCTGGCGGTGCTGAGGCTGGCAGCTCGTGGGGGCTGCTGCCCTCTCCCTCTGGTTCCCCCGGCTGCCCCCCGTGCCTGCCCCAGGGCTACCCTGTGCCAGGGCTCTGATGCTCGGTCCCTCTCTGGACCATTTGCACCCACAGGTTTCACATTCCCGATTCCACGCCTTCCATCCTTTTTGTAAGGTGTTTGTTATTGCTGGGCATGAGCCGACCACTCATCCCAGTAAGTCCTGCTTGCTGGAGCAGCTGGTTCCCAGCTACTTAGGAAGATGGCAAAGCCCTGCCTGCTCCCCGCGAGCAGCTGGCAGCTGGCACGGCAGGTCCCGGCAGAGCTGCCCATCCCTGCCCACGCTCTCTGGCACTGCAGGCTGAGCCTGTCTGGCTGTTTCTCATCCCAGCAGTAGCGGGAAGCATTTCTATGGACTGTCTCTTGCTTCCAAGCCACCTCCGGACCACAGCCTGCTGCCAGCTGGCCCCCGGCCACTGCTACGCTCCTGCTGCTGGAGCAGCCTTTGCAGCTGGCTGCAGCGACGGAGGGGGGAGACAAGAGGCACCCCCCAACTGCCCGGCGGTGAGCAAAACGCTCTGCAAACAAACCTGCCTCAGCACGCAAGAGCTGACTTGGCCGTGCAGCTTGTGGCAGCAAGTCCAGCCTATCCCCGCAGTGCCACAGTGGGGGGCAAGCGTGGGGAAGCTTTTCTTCCAGGAATTTGGGCACACAGGAACAGCAGCAGTTTCTTGGCAATGAAAAGTAAATAAAGCTGCCATGCTGGCTGCAGCTGGCGTGAGAAGCTGAGGATGCTGCCAGCTCTCCGGGTCCGTCTGTGCCAAGCTGGGGATGCGGGGAGCACTTGGTCAGGGGGCAACCAGTGCATCTCCAGTACGATGCGGTTGTGTTGCATGGCACGTGAGCTCCTGCAAAACGGGGACCTTTCTGCTTGCTGGGCTGGGCTTGCTTGTGACTGGGGATCCCCTGGCCTCGTCTGAGGCTGCAGCTGAGACACAGCGGGCATTGCCCCCACTTGGCTTGCTGCTTTCCACCGGAGCTATTGCAAGCCCCCCTCTCAAGCTGGGGGTGTCTCAGCCCCCAGTGACCCTGACAACCTCTTTTGGCTTCATCCTGGCAGTACCGTGCCTGGATCCGCCACGACTACGGCAGGAACCCGTTCAGGGACCAGGAGGAGCTGCAGCACTTGTTGGCCGGGCAGGAGCAGGGGCAGAAGGAGCAGCAGCTGGGGAGCAGGGATCACTCCTGGCTCCAGTCTCCAGCTCCCACCTACCCGCTCCCCTACCATGCAGGTGGCAGAAGCAGACGGATGAACAGATAAGCAGCTGGCTGCTCGCAGGCAGACGTTGGCCCTGGGGCTTGGAAAACTCAGTCTTCCCTTTGCCAAGTGCCTGCGGGGGTTCATGTCTAGGGCAGAAAGCAGCCAGCACCAGCCTCGGCCGTAGGCTCGAGTGTTGGAGTGGGGGGGTCAGGACTTGCAGACCCTCCCCTTGACTGCTGGCTCCGTGTATACCTCTGGGCAAGGCAGTTAATTGATGCCAGAGTCTTGTTCTGTCCCATTCCCCCATTCCCCAGTGGATGGGGGCTGCTTTTCTATCACTCAGAGCAGCAGCAAGCCCTGTCCCTCTCCCACAGCACAGAACCTGGGTGCTCCTCCTGCAGAGCATGGGGATGCTAGTGCAGACCTTGGAAAGCCAGGGTGGGATGAGATGGGGAGAGGCCACTTTGTCTTCTGCTTTGCAGTGAAGCCGGGGGCTGATGCAGCCTGCGAGGCTGCCCCAAGGAGGGAGGGAGCTGTCACCCTGTGGGATGGGGAGAGGGGCTGCAGTTGCCCCTTGCCCTGCTTGGACTTTCCTGGTCCAGCCTGTCCTCGGCAGATGTCTGTCTGGCCTTTTTCTTAACACACCCCCACCAGGGAGGGGGGAAATCCAGCGGTGCCGGAGGCTGCCGGTCCCCACCACCTCCATCCCCGGAGCTGTTTTGGGTTTCCCCTGCCGCCCAATCTGAATGTCCCTGATTGCAAAAGAAGCCAATTGCTCGATTGGACTCAGTTGACCCACAGACCAATTTAACGCTGTCCCTCTCCAACAGCCTTTTTAATATTGAAAGACCATGACCGTGTCCCTTTTTTCATCCCAAATTGACATGATGTGTTTCCGAAGCATGGGCTTTCTTTGCCAGGACTCCCCACATCTGCCCTGCAAGGGGGGTCCCGACACATTGTCACAGCCCTTCTATATTTAAACCTTTGCCTCTTCCTCGCCAGCTTGGCCCTTTTAGTATAAATACCTTGCACGGCTTCTCAAAAATATCTGTTCTGCAACCTGTTCTAAGAAAAAAAAAAAGGCATTTAAAATATTTCTAGGAATTCTGTTAATGGAAATTTCTGGATGCTCCAAGTGTGACAGTGCTGAGGGTGACTCACCCAACTCCTAATAAAGAGGAGAGTGATTAAAACCATGAGGATGGCTGGTCTTGATTTGCTGTGTTCCTGGTGGGAATGGAGGGATGGACTGACATGACCGCTTCGCTGCTGTGTCTGTTTCCTATTTTCTTGATGAGAACCACTGGCAAAATTAAAAGTTTTAAAGACTTGATGTTTAGCCATAAAGGATAGGATTCTGGGAAAAAAATTAGCGGGGCTTTTCCCTGTGTTTTTAGGTTGAGAAAAGGGTCCCTTTGGCAGCTATTCTACTTGGAGGCATGCTGTGGTTTGTGCCTGCAGCACACTCTGCGTGAGAAATCGCCCAGAGCAATTAATGATATTGAGGACCACAAATGCTGTTGATGGAGAGGACTGAAGGGAAGTAGAGCAGGCTGGGTTGATATTGGATTTAATGCCTCTGTTATCATTTTAGGAAGCAGAAAAATGGAACTTGCGCACAGGAAAAAAGAGAAGAAAGTTGTTTTCTGATGTTAATAGGAAGTCATCAGAGATATGTGATAAGCAGAGATTAGATCGGCAGTAGGTGTGATAACCTCTGCGGAGTGCTGCCATCCTGTCCCCTGTGCCAGCCTGGATGGCCATGCCCCTCCCCATCCCACAGCCAGCCATCCTGGGATTCAAATGTTCCCCAAGGAACTGCGGCACTAAAGCAGCTGTTACCTCTGGAAAAATCCCCCTGATTTTGGGAATCACAAGGGATGGTCCCCACAAGCTGCATCATCACCCACGCCTGGCATCAGAGCAACAATCGTTGCCCAAATAGCATCTCCTAAGCCCAATTTCCCCTGAATCTGAAGGGTGTCCCAGGTGAATATATATATTTTTCTACTCTGGGATACATCAGTGGGACCTGTGGTGGCTTTAGGACTTCTGGGCACCGGAAGGCAAGCCCTGAAGAAGGTAAAACCGGGCTGATTTCCACTTTCTGCACTGTGAAGAGCACTGCGCACTTCGCTGCTCAGCTCTCCTGGACCGCATCAGCCCTCCCCGAAAGCCCAGTGCCTCCAGCGTGGGGAAACTCACTCTGCCCAAGTGTGAATGAGCTTCCCAGGGTGTTGCTTGCACACAGGGAAATAGTTTACAAGAAATTCCCATCCCTGCTGCCTGCCCCAGGGAGTGTTTTGCGTTCTCCCTTGCCAGCCGCTGGCAGGGCTATAGGGCATCTCTCTCCCAGCCCACTGCAGCCGGCACCATGAGTGGCTGCAAATCCCATTTTATGGGGATTATTATTTTATCCTCCTCCTGCTGGGATCCCCCTCACCCCAGGGAATTGAGATTTTGCCTTTCCAGGCTGTCCATGAAGTTACAGAGCCAAAATGAAGCCAGAGGTGATGGACTCACCCCACTGGCAGAGGGTCATGATTAATGTCCAGCTCGTTGGGCTATAGAGGGGATGGAGAGGCATGATTATATGAAGCCCCTTTAAAATATCCTGAATTTTCCAGAACTTTTAAAAAAGAAACATTTTTTTACTGGGAGGGTCTCTATCTGGTGTGAGGAGGCAGGACTGGTGTCACGGGGGATGGAGATGCGAACTCCCCCTGCAAGGCTGAACTTGTTTCTTGGTAAAAAAACAGAAATAACCTTCCTGACCATATCTGGTTGCAGAAGATGTTTTTGGCTCTCCCCAGATCTCACAGCGGGGGATCTGATTAGGATCAGTTGGGTGTTTAAAAACAAGGGCTATTACAGCAGTTATTAGAAATGACAGTAAAGGTTGTGTACCTCAGATCATTATTTTTATTATACCATCTGTGCAGCTCCATACATTTCCCATTTCTCTGTATTACCCACATGGGAGTAATTATGGTTTTCTTCCAAGAAATGTGTGTGTAATCTGGTAATTCCAAAAAAACCCCTCTGAAATTGGGCTGCAGATGGTCCTTCACACTCTGCTACGGCCAGCACAGCCGGGGCACTGGTCCCAGCTGGGGGGCAGCGGGCACTGCTGGGGGCAGCGAGGGAGGGACTGATCTGGGATCTGGGGCTGATCTGGGAGGAAACTGGGAGCTGCATGAGGATGGACTGGGCGGGGATTGGGGAGACTGGTCTGGGACTGGGGATGGACTGATCTGGGATGGGGGGTGAGCTGATCTGGGACTAGGGATGGACTGATCTGGGAATGAGAAGACTGGTCTTAGACTGCGGAGGCTGGTCTAGGACTGGGGAGATTGAACTGGACTGGAGAGGGACTGGTCTGGGACTGGGGAGACTGGTCTGGGGATGGACCTATGTTGGGGAGGCTGAGCTCAACCCGGGGATGGCCCGAGCGGGCACCTGGGGCTGCAGACGGACGGGACAGGGGGACACGGGGCCGGGACAGGGGGACAGGGGGACACGGGCACGGGGTGTCACCCCGTGCACCGGGACGGGGCAGACCCGCCTGGGCAGATCCGCCCCCTCCCCGCCCCCTCCGTACCAGCTGATTTCCCGGAAAGGCTCGAGCTTCAGAGAAAGCGCTGCTGGGCGCGCGCGCCCCACTGGGCGACTCCCCATTGGGCAGCCGGAGATAGAGGCGGCTTCCCATTGGGCGCGACGGGCATGGGGGAGGTGGCCAGTAGCGGACCCGCCCCGGGCCCTCTATAAAAGGCGGGCGCGGGCGGCGACGCTGGCAAGCGGCGCGGAGCGGCGCGGAGGGCAGGTAGGGGCAGTGGTGTCCCTGTCCCTGGCATGCCTGGCCCGGGGGACGCGGGACAGGGACGGGCGACGAGCTCACCCTGGGACCCACGGGGGCGTGGGGGGCTGAGCCCGCTTCGTGCTGAGCGGGGCTGGGGTCCCGGGGTGTGCTGCCCGCCTTGCTGCGGGCCGTCGCCCGGGATGGATGGGTGTGAGGGCGGGTTGGGGTGGTCTTGGTGGTGGCTCGGAGCTGGGGCGGGAAGGGTGGTGGCGTCTGCCTCGGCCAGCCCGGGGCTCAGCCCGCTTGCCCTTCCTGGTGCGGGGTCAGTGTGCAGCTGGCTGCGTGGGGAGGGCTCCTTGGCCCTGTGCTGTCAGCTGGAGGGGTTGCTTAGCTCTTCCTGGAGGCGAGACGGAGCCCGGGCCTCTGCCAGTGACGGGAACAAGCCTTTTAGAAAACAGGCTGGGTTAGGAGAGCGTCCCATTTCCGTGAGCCTCTCTGAGGTTCTTTATCTTGGCGTAACTTGGGCGCAAGCCAGCGGAGAGGCAGGGTGTGCCCTGTCCCTCCAGGGACAAGCTGTGGCATCCTGCTCTGGAGGGGCAGCTGGGATGTGGAGCTGTGCCCTCAGCGTTGCTTCGGCTGGTGGTGGTGGTGGGTGTCGCCATCCCTAAGGCCAGAGGCTGTGCTGTGGGTGCCCGGGGGTGTCTGGGTGCCTGGGGGGGTCTGTGTGCCCTACTGTGCAGCAGCACAGCAACGGAGAAGGGACAGAAGTTGGTGGCACTGAGCTGGTGTGAGTCTGTGGCAAAGCAGGGACCGCCAGGTCTCAGGCTGTGCTGGGAGCATCCTCATTTTCTCCCCAGGGGTGGCCTAAAGCCAGAGGTCTGGGGACAGTAAATAAAAAAGTAGAATGAGGGAGAGGCAGTCCTGTAAAATTTGGAGGAGAGCTGTGAGCCCAAAAGGCCCAGAGGGCTGATCCTGGGGCTGCTGCTCACTTCTGCCAGGCCACCAACTCCTGAAGTCCCTGGGAGTTTTGCCATGGAGGTGACAGGGGATGCCAGGAGGGTTGAGCCTGGCACCTTGCTTCCAGGAGGGAGAAGCTTTCTCATGGGTCCTTCATGAAATCACCTAGTGGTTTTGGCTAAACATGACCTGTGGTCCCCAGGAAGGGTGGCTTGACTTTACCCTGCTCTGTCCTGGCATCTGTTCAAGAGGACTGGTTGTGCGGCCCCATCCTGCAGTGATGCTGGGTGCTGCCCCGGACCGGCACCTGCTCCCTGGGATAGGCAGTGCCTGGTGAGAGGGGCTGCCACCTCTGCCGGGGCTGAGCCTTGGGCCAAAACCAGCTGGGGGACAGCACTTGGCTTCTGTCTCCCACAGATGCTAATGGGTGTCTGTTCAGGGATGACCTGTCCGGTGTCACTTACTCAGGTGACAGCACAACCAGGAGCTTTAATCCCTGTCTCTCTGCTTCCTATGTGACTTATCCCACAGCAAAAAAGGGAGTAATCAGCATACCAAGTCAGCCTGTTTCTATGAGCAGAGCTTTGATAGAGCTGGGGGAAGAATTTGTAGTAATTCAGATGAAATTGCCTTGGTTTTTTTTGATTATAAAAGAAGCAGGGGGTTAGTTTAACACACAGATGTTGGCATGTGGGACTGGCAGAGCTGCCAAAAGCCGCTTGTCTCTGCAGGCGGTGCCACTGCTGGCTGTGTGCATGGCAAACCAGGGCACAACACAACCACTGTACCCCAGTTGTGCTGGGATGGTACTGGGGGAGCTAATGGGACTTGGACCTCTTGTTCCATCCAGGATGTGTGACCGCAACGGTGGGCGGCGGCTCCGGCAGTGGCTGATCGAGCAGATTGACAGTGAGCTGTACCCTGGGCTCATCTGGGAGAATGAGGAGAAAACAATGTTCCGCATCCCGTGGAAACACGCTGGGAAACAGGACTACAACCAGGAGGTGGATGCTTCTATTTTCAAGGTAGGGACAGATAGCATTGCCTTTTCTTGATGGTTCCTGGGCTCTGTGATGCTGTTTTTTACCTTGTTGACAGTCCTGCTGGTGGGAGATGTCTGTGGGCTTTGCATCTCCAACTCTTGCAGGAGATGCTTCACCCTGCAGTTGGCCTCTCAGGCTCTTCTGAGGGTATTTGTTCCTTTCTGCCAAATGTTGGTACCAGTTTTAGGTTTCTTTTCAGCATATTTGAATCCTGGTCTGACATGAGAAGGAGCTGGATGTGTTCCTTTTGAGCTGCTCTCAACTTCTTATCAGACTCCTCTTGATAAGAGGCTGGATTTAGCAAAGAACCAAAAAGACTTTGCAGGAGGGAAGGAAGTTTTGGATTTCACTGAAGGGGGGGGGATTTCCAGTTTTGGGGAAAAACTGGAAAATTCCATCCTGAACCAAAAAGGTCAGGCTCTTCCCCAGGAATTCCCTTCCCTCTGCCCCCACTTCCAAATATTTGTTCTGGTGAGCGAGTTCACTTTCAGGGCAGTGACAACTGGTTAGCAGCTGGCTCAGGAGCACAGATATGTGAGGATGGCACTGAATTCAGCCATCTGAAAATATACAAATATCTATAAAATAGTGTCTCCCTTCAGTGGTAAAATGTATTCTCCCACCAAAAGCACAAATGAGGTTCTGATCTTAAAAAGAAACCAGCTTTCCTTTATTAGTCAGATGCTGTAAAATAGGTTTATTTTCATTTTTTTGAGTTGTTACCAGGTCATTGGGAACACCACTGCTGCCGTAGTGATTCCTCCCATTCCCAGCAGCTCTTAACCTGTTGGTGCAGGGGTGAAGCCACATATTACAATCTTGACCTCTACTTTTTAAAACCTAAGTGCTGCAGCCCTTCCTGCACCTGGGTGCATTGCTGGGGCAGGTGCTGCTGCTACACCCAAATCCCTGTCCCCGTGTGTGGTGGCTGTGCACCTGTCTGCAGTCTAGGAGCGAAACAGCGAATATGCAGGGGATGGTTGAGAGGGTGCAGAGGGCAGAGAGGTGGGGAGAGCAAGATGCTGAATGTTCTCTGCAGCCCCAGCTCCTTTGCCTCTGGGGCTGAGAGGGTTTGCAGAGCTCATGTGGAGGATGATTTTTTTTTTTCATTTTGTTTTAGGCCTGGGCTGTTTTCAAAGGCAAGTTCAAAGAGGGTGACAAAGCGGAGCCGGCCACGTGGAAGACACGGCTGCGCTGTGCTTTGAACAAGAGTCCTGATTTTGAAGAGGTGACAGACAGGTCCCAGCTGGACATCTCTGAGCCCTACAAGGTCTACAGGATTGTGCCAGAGGAGGAACAGAAATGTAAGTGCCCTGATAGCAGGCTGACCTCTGGTGTGGGTCAGTCCTTCGAGTAACCACAGACTTATGCTGCTGACCTACATCTGAGCGGAGCTTCCTGGCCAGACTCTGGACTTGTGCTGTGAGGCTTTGCTTGTCTGGCTTCACACATGATGTCCCCAGTGTCACTGTGGTGGCAGGGAGGGGAGGAGGAAGGACAGGCTTTTTTTCTGCCCCCTTACCCAGCTGCTCAGTTAATAGGGGATAACTGCAGCATTGTGTAAGCTTCCATCCTGTAAGGATGTTGTAGGGGCAAATCCAAAATTCTTCCCCCCTTGTGGGGGTGTGTGTTCTTGAACCCCCACCCCTTGTCTTCCTAATGCCTGCCCTGGGTGTGTGGCAGAGAGCTGCAATAAATCCCTTCCTTCTTGTCAGCAGTGATTAGAGTGGCAGTAATTTCACAGAGAGCAGTTGCTGCTGTGATGTCCGGTGCAGCGCAGGTTGCGCTAAGTATATCTCTATTTGTGGTTAGGAGTGTGTGTGCTTTTTCCTTTTTTTTAAAAGTAAAAAACTTGTGAAAAAAATAATCTCACTGTCAGGAAATCTGCCTTTAGCATCTTGGTCTCCTCCAGCCACATTCACACGGAGGGGCTCGCTGCTGCTATGCAAATGGAACTGCAGGTTCCCACCAGCAGCACGACTGTGCTTGGGGCGGCTGGTGGAAAAAAGAGAAGCAGCAGCAGCCCCGGTCTCTGGGGTGCTCAGAAAAAAACCCAACCCTCTCCTCTGCTCTAGCTCTGTCTCTGCTACCAGCCAGATTTTTGATCTGCCTTGCTGCTGGTCACCATGCACTGGGCCAATGGATTGTAAACTGGTTTTTGGCCCCAAAAAGCAGCTCTAGGTGGAGCTGGAGGGGGTTGCGAGCCCCCCTGAGGTGCTGTTGTGTGGCTGTGCTGTGGTTCTTGGTTTCATAACTGTCATGGGGTGAAGGCTTTCTAAAACCCAGGGGTGAGGTGAGCTGTGGCCAGGGTGTATGTGTTCCTCACTGCATCCCAACCTCTCTTTCCAGGCAAAGCTGGCATTGCCAATGGGAACAGCCTGAATGAAGTCACAGAGATGGACTGCAGTTCCTCTGCCATCGATGACTTCATTAAAGAGGTAAGCTCTCACTGTGACTGCAGGTTGCCTTGGCCGGAGGTGGACCGATGGCATCAAGTTGCCTGATAGTGTTGCCTTCCTAAAATTCAATCTGCAAAGCTTTGGGGATCAGCCTGGTGAGCAGTGCTGAGTTTTGCAGCTCATTTATGTGAGCCAGTGCTGGGAGGTGGCTGTGATGAATGGCTAATGCACTCAATTTGCATCTGGGTGGGTGAGACTCTTGCTGGGGGACAGAGGCTGTTTCACAGCTCTGTTCCCCTTCTCAGCCATGTTCCATTGGGCTGCTCCTGCTCAGTTATTTGGTATTATTTGAGTGTATGGCCTGGGGAATGCCAAACTTGATCTTTCTAACAGAAGAAAAGAATATCACTGGCATTGCCATTTGGACCCTCTGAGTGCTGCAGGTGTCTTGGTGCAGGACAGCGGCTGCCCAAGGCATCAAACCTGCTCTGATCTCGGTGTCTGGTCTCACACAGCCTCCCTGCGTAGATGAATACCTGGGGATCATCAAGAGAAGCCCCTCGCCCCCCCAGGAAACTTGTAGAAACCCCCCAATACCTGACTGGTGGGTGCAGCAGCCCAGCCCTGGTAAGTAGCTGACAGTGTGTGTGGTGTTTGATGGGACTAAGATTTTTGTCTGAGGTAGAAAAAACTTCCTGTGCAGTGATAGTGGTTGGACTTCATCTTAACGGTCTTTTCCAACCTAAATGATTCTATGATGCGTAATGGAGAAAAGTTGTATTTTATCTTCCTAATTAAGGATGCTTAAAGTACTAATTATGAACACTGAGCTTGGTACCAGGCACCCAATGGTGTGCCTTGCACAAGATTAGATCCCAGCCTGATGTGCCTGGGACAGAGAACCTGGGGGTAGTGAAGTGGGGAGCGGGGATTGGGATTTGGGAGCTGGGCACGCAGGCTCAGCTCTGCTTTCTCTCCACTTGCAGCATTGCCCCTGGTGAATGGATACTCCAGCTATGAGCAGCATCATTCAGGTAAGGCAGCTCCCCTGCTTGGTTGTGGGTTGGGGCCATCAAATGTCTCTCTGGGGTTTGACCTTGTGTGTGCAGTGGCAGAAGGTGGCTCTGATGCTGTTCCTTGCCTTGGTGGGAGGCTTTGTTCTGGGTTTGGGAGGTGCTGCATCCCCCTGAGTATCCACAGGGTTTGCATGCTGAGCAGGGATGCATCCTGCCTGGAGTCCTGTGGCCATGGCCCTGGCATGGGGGGCTGCCCTGGGATGCTGGGATCAGCCATGCCTTTGGTGTAGGGAGATCTGCTGGCAGCAAGGGAAGTGAGGAGCAAAAGTGGGAGGAAAGAGTTCAGTGTTGGGAGCTCTCGCTTGCTCATCAGCACTGCTACCAGGCTGAGTGCTGGAGATGTCCTCTAGCAAGTAGGGCTCCTCCATCAAGTGAGACTTGCTCCCAGGAAATTTTGCTGCTCTCATGGGGTTTGGGCACTGCAGTGAAGAGCAGGCAGGGTTTGTCTCCTCCTGATGGGTGATGTACCTGCCCATCATCTCCCAGGTTACTCCCAGATGGTGATCAGCTTCTACTACGGTGGGAGGCTGGTGGGCCACATCACCACCTCGTGCACCGAGGGCTGCCGCATCTCGCTCAGCCAGCCCTCCAGCCATGGAGAGAAGCTCTACGCCCCAGATGCCTTGGAGCATGTGCGGTTCCCCTCAGCCGATGCCATCCAGAATGACCGCCAGAAGCAGATCACCAAGAAGCTCTTTGGGCACCTGGAGAGGGGTGTCCTGCTGCACAGCAACAAGCAGGGCATCTTCATCAAGAGGCTGTGCCAGGGCAGGGTCTTCTGGAGCGGGAACACCATGATCTACAAGGACAGGCCCAACAAACTGGACCGGGATGAGGTGGTGAAGATATTTGACACCAACTTATTCTTCAGAGGTTTGTAGAAGCACTCCTGTCTTTCTCTTCATCCACTTGGTGAGATTGAAAGGGTAGAGCCCTCTTGCCTTGGAGCACTTTGAAGTCATCACTGTCCATCCCTGCTGGGTTACTCAGGTGCTCTGGATGAGTAGCTGTTGCTACCAGATGTAGGAAGGAGTAACCTGGTGTTTTATGTCACTTAGCAAATGCCTCCCAGTTGGAGGCTCTGCACAACAAAGCTGGCTTCTCCTGAGCCCACAGCTTTCTTCCATGACAGGGTGCTTGGTCCCAAAACTGTGTAGCAAAGGCTGGCAGCTGGTGGCAGGCAGCTTCCAACTGTTCCCCTCTCCTTGCAGAGCTGCAGCAGTATTACAACAACCAGGGCCGCTTCCCGGACAGCAGAGTCATACTGTGCTTCGGAGAGGAGTTCCCGGATGCAGTGCCGCTGCGGTGTAAGCTCATCCTTGTCCAGGTACGGAGGGCTGCCCTTTGGAGCTCTACTGCTGAATTTCCCACCTTGTCTGGACCATATTGCCTCTTTTTTTTTCCCCCCTCCCTTACAAATAGGGCTCTAGCTTCAAGCCCCTGAGCTGGAGGGTTGTTTGAGTGCCTGAACTGGTGGGGTGGCAGGTGTGGCATGAGTACTGGCTTATCCACAGCCTCCTGAGAGGTGCTTGGGCTATTGCTTGTCAGAGACTCCTTGATCTGCGTAGATCATGTTTGCAAACAAAGCTCCCAAATGGCAAAAGCTCTCCTAAACTGCTAGGAAATCTCTTCTTCCTGAGCCTGCCTCTTGGCACTAGGACCTCTGCCCTCCCCTGGGAGAAATGGGGGAATAAATCCCTGGGATGGTTGATGTAAGGGACAGCCTCAAGTTGAACAGCCAACAAATGCGGTGAACAACCATGGTGGGCAGCAGTGGGCTTGGAGAAGCCTTCAGGAGTGTGAAGGAGGGGATGGGATGAGAGGGGCAGTCCCCATGGCTCTGGCCAGAAACTTCTCCCTGGAGAAGCTGAAGCAATTCTGGAATCTCAGAGCCTTGGGGAAATGCATAAGGTGTTTCTGGAGCCTGCACTAGGTGTGGGACCTCCTTGGGCCAACAAGGCAGCAGGGGCATGGCATGGAGAGCACAGGGAGTGTGTTGCATCCACCGTTGAGCCAGCAGAGACCCAGACCCACCAAGTCTGTGAGGTCCTGGAGGGGATTTTACAAGTTCAGAGGCTGGTCCTGTGACTCCCTGCACAACTCGGATGTGGTCACCTCTTCTTGCCTTGGGTGTCTGCACTAGAGGATTGCTCTGCATGTGCTGGGATATCCCCCAGCCTGACCTCATCTCCCTATAGCTCTGCTGAGAGAAGGAGAAAAGAAGCAGTCACAAGAGCTCCTAGAGCTGCTTGTGGCAAGGTGGCACGTGGATTTGGACCTGTTGGGCTGGCTGGACCTGGCCACCTGTGTCTGGACCCAACTGCTCTGCTGTGTCTCTCACCCCATGCCCTGCTGCCTGGGCTGGTGGGGGTGAATGGCTGCAGTGGGAGATGCCCAAAGAGGTTCCTCTTCATGCAGTGTCTTCATGACTTCCCTTTTCATGTAGGTGGAGCAGCTGTGTGTCAGGCAGGTGGTGGAGGAGGCTGGCAAGACCTGCAGCAGCAGCCCCATGCTCCCCATAGCTGATGAGACACAGCATGACCAGGTGTACAGGATCTTCCAGGACATCTGTGCAACGCACCAGCGGCCGCTCTTCAGAGAAAACCAACAGATTGCTGTCTGAGCCTCCTTCTCTGCAGACATAGTGTGGTGGTTTGGGTTGATCTAGACCCAGTTTGGTCCCATTAGTGCCTAAAATGCCCCTTTTGGAAAGTTGGGTTTTGTTCTTTGCTGTTTGCGGTCCAGAGTATGTGTAAATACAGCAGTAAAAATTGTGATGAGAGAGTAGGTTGGATGCTCAGCATCCACGCTGCAAACACTTCACTGATAAAAAATGACATTTTGTACCAAGCAGGGTGGTCCCAGTACTGTTGTCTGTCGCTAATGGCAGGGGGAGGAGGGAGCATCTGAGCTGTGTGGGAAGGTCAGGGCTGGCTTTGCTTTGTGTTGCCTGTGTTAATGGCCAGTCAAGCAGAATCAAAAATAAATAGCTATAATGACCTGCCTCAGCAGCCTGCAACTTGGACCTTGCTGAGAATAGCAATTTGGTAGGAGGTGACTCTTGGAAAAGCCTTTAAAATGCTCAAATGTAGGAAATTCTTTCCAGAAATTGGCTCTTTCCTGCCAGAGTCCTGCTGCTGGAAGATAGGGTATGCCTTCTATGGAGAACTTTGTCAAATTCCTCTTTATTTTTGTTAGAGGTTTATGTGTTTAACTGTAATAAAGTATTTTGAAATTTGGAAACCAATGCAGAGATTATATATATAAATGTTGAATATAGGGATGTAGGAATCTTAATTCTTCCTAACCAGAGACGGAGTTTATATAAATATATCTTTAAAATTAAAGATTGTAGCACAGTGTGAGTAGTTTGGCTTCACCCTCCTAAACACACGTGTTGGTCTTGCCCAAGCGTGACCAGGCAGTGGCATCCATGTGTAAATCCTCATTAACATGCTTTGTGTGTGCACCCAGCACGGGGGTGCTGCTTGAGCATGGGGTTTGTGCCTTGCAGCTGATGTAAACCAGGACTGCAAATCTGTGTGCGCTACTAAGCTGCCTATTTATTTTATGCCTGAGGTTTATTAATTTTTTTAAAGTAATTTTTTATCTTCCTGCAATTAAAATGCTATATTTTGTATTTCTCTTGCAGTGTGGGTTTTGGTTGCAGTGAGCTGGGGAGAGCCAGGCATCTCTGAATTGCTCCTGCCCTGGTCTTCCCTGTGGTGGGATCTGTGTTAAGCCTCTGTTGTCGCCTCCCTCCTGCTCTGTAACTGCCTGGCTTCGTCTCTGGGGCAGGAGAGAAATGAGCCAAAATGCTGTAATGCAATGGAGGGAGGAAAAGGGCATCACTTGTAGAGCCTTCATTTCAGGGAGCCCTGTTCATCTGCCTGAGTGCTGACCAGGTGCCTTTAGCTCTCTGACCTGGGCTGTGATGCTCCAAGGGCATGGGACGGGGGGCAGTTATTTAAGGTCCTGCTTGAAGGCATACTCTTGTCCTACTCCCGTTATTGCCTGGTGGAGCATTTCCCTGCTGTCTTTTCCATCCAGCTTTCAAGTGGAGGTGGGTGGTGGTTGGGGACAACCAAGAGCAAAAAGGGAGCATCTGCCTTGGTCAAATGAGGTCAATATTGCAGCAGGGGAGGCCAAGCATCTGCACCCTCACCTGCCTTCACTTCGAGCTTGTTTGGGACAGCATCTCAAGAGGCTGTGGAAGGGTGTGAGGGCCATGTTTGATTTGTTCACCTTGCCCCCTGTGAAGGATGAACGTGAACTCCATCTTCTTCCCTGCAGCAGGCTGTGCCCTGTGCTCTGGCTCAGCCTTGCCAAGGGATGCAGGCAGGGAAGCACCAGTCTTCATGGGGTGTGTGTGGTACCCAAGGTACCAGAGGATGTAGGTGCTTGTGAAGGGGATGCCTGGAGATCCAGGCAGCTGGAGGCTGAGTCTCCCTAGGAGATGGATGCAAAGCTGTCCTCCCTGCAG
The DNA here is from genome assembly GCA_035590275.1 of Ibycter americanus. NCBI lineage: Eukaryota > Metazoa > Chordata > Aves > Falconiformes > Falconidae > Ibycter > Ibycter americanus. The sequence continues at coordinate 20,360,669 of JAVJGI010000036.1, read as the reverse complement.
GGGTATCAAAGCAGATCAGCCCTTTTTGTGGCTCTGCCTTTTTCTGGTAATGATAGAGACCTTGCCAAGCACGGGTGCAGTCAGGGCCCAGTTAAGATGTGAGGACCCTGAGCTGGGGTGAGTTGACCGCAGCTCGCTTCTGCCAGGAGGTTGTTCTGTCCACAGGATTGCTAGCTGTTTTGGGGTGAGCAACTCAGCCTTCCCAATGAAGCTTCCCTAAAAAAATTAAGTGTCTAGCTCTTGTGGGACTTGAAGCTGTCCTGCCTGCATCCCTCCAGGGTAAGCAGTTACAGCCTCTGTCCCAAAGAGCAGTAGGTGCACAGCAAACATGCAACTTACAGCACCCAAAAGGTGCTCTGAGATGGGGGACCCAGCAGAAACTTTGTGGTTATATGTTAGGATTAAGGGAGGCCCTGTGTTCCAAGCTATTTATGCTATGAGCATCCACTCTATGGCTAAGTTGTGCCCCGTGCCCCAACTGTGTTGGTGGAATGCCTGTAGTCCTGCCCGTGCCCTTGTGCACGTCCCTTGCAGGCGTTAAAGCACATGGCTGTGGTTCTTGTGAGCAGAGATGGCTGCAGACTGAGATTTTTGAGGATGCATCAGGATCCTAAGTGCAATGAAGTCCCCAACTCCTGTAAGCTCTTAAGGGATGCTTGGTCACGTGGAGGTAGGGATGGTACCTTGTGGGTGCATCACCAGTATTCACCCGCAGCCTTTCCCTGCTTCTGCTGAGGACCATCATGGTGTCCCCCATGGGGTTTAAACCTGTTCCAGTCCTTGGTGCTCCCTTGGAGCATGAGGAAGACTCATCTCCCTGTGGGTGAGGTGCCTGGTGGGGAGGAGGTGGGTGTAAGGCACCCACTGCGGTCTGTGCTGGAACAACACATGCCTGCTTGTGAAACATATGATGGGCTGTAGGCTGGGACACCATAAACACCACTTGCGGTTTCCCCAGATGTGCTGGTGCGAGTTCTTCCTCAGAAACCATCATCTTGTGCTCGCCTGGAGCCACCTGTTACGTATTCAGGGCTCTTTCAATTTCCGCCTCAAGACCGTGGAAGAGCGGTGGGGAGCAGAGGTACCTTCTGTTGGACCCGGCTGCACTGTACACTTTTAGTGCTACCATTGTGTCTCAGAGCCCAGAGCTTGGTTTGGGACTGTACTATGCCTCGTTCCACAAGTCCAGCAGCATGGCTCCCATCCCAAACAGCTTCCAAGCCATGTCCAAGAAGAGACAACTGGTGGGTGTGGAACGACTGGGAAGGAAACTGGGAGACAGCATCATGTAGCAGAGGTGGGATGCAAGAAGGATAATATGGGGGGGTGTGCATGACTGTGGGCGGGGGTCCTCATTTTGCTCCGGGCTCAGGTAGGACTTGCAGTAGTGTTGGGCTTGTGCTTAATGCCTGGCCCAAGCTGATTTCCCCATCACACAATCCAACATGAGAGAAGCCTGTAAGGCTGATGCTCGCTCACAAAGGGCCAGATGCTCTGGCAGACCAGAGCAGGTTTCAAGGTAACTGTGCCAGATTGCACAAAGGGGTGCTCTGCCCCAGGCTCAAGGTGGCCTTTGTAAAAGTCAGGAGGAACTTCTGCACAGCTCGTACTTCTCCTGCAAGCCTCTTGGCCAGGCAGGCAGGGCACTGCCGTCCCCATCATCCTGGCTGGGGAGCTGGTGCCGGTGGTGTCCTGGAGCATCCTGACCCAGAGGCAGTGCCTGCATCCCGGACACCCATCCCTGCACCTTGCCTGACCCCGGCAGCTCCGGTGAGCTGCTTGGTGCAGCTGTGCCGAGTCTTAGTGGTTTTGGGCAACCAGGGACTCACATACTTTCGTTGGTTTCTGTTCACTTGGGTTCTTCTCTATCGCCTCACTGAAGTGAAACCTCAGTGCCTGGTGTTGACTCTTCTTCATCAATGGCTCCTCTGTTGGCAAGTCTGAACCATGACTCGTGTCTTCAGCTGGGGGTCCCACCCCCAAATCCTGGGGATGCAGTACCCACTGCATATGCAGTATGCTACAGCTATATGCAGTACACAGACTGCATATAGTGTCTGTGGTACAAGCTGCATCCTCTCCACTGAACGATCCTCACCAGTGTAGCAGGATCATGGGTAGCATGGATGAGAAGCTCAAAGGCTGTCCTCCCCAAGATGCTTGCTGCTTGTCCAAATGTGGTTTCCTACACTTTGAGCATGTGTTTGAGTTGGAGCAGCGACACTATCAAACTCCTGCCCGATGTGGAGATACTGCCTTGCTTCCTGGGAAGGCCAACCCAGGTCTAGGTCCTGCTGCTCCCTCTGGAGAGGGCTGCAATCCCTGTGGACACAGAAAGGTACTTTCTGGGAGATGCCTGTGCTAAACTCCTGCCTTCAGGAGCAGAAGGGCAGAGCAAAAGTTTCACATGCGAAGGAGAGAGGAGCTTGCTTTCCATGGGGGAAGACGTGACTGTTACTTGCAGGAGATACATGGTTCTCCTCCAATGTGTTTGGGAAGGGGCAACGTGCTCACCCGATCCTCCTATCAGCCAGCAGAGAAGGGTGGACCGGGGCAGGCAATGTCAGGTAATTTTCTATTGACCCTTTCTCTAAGGTCTTCCAACACAAAGACACCTACTTCATGGTGTACACTGCAACACTTTGATTTCTGGGCACTGCAAAGGACTTGATATAGACTGCAGCCCACACCTCATGTTTTGCTCACTGACTTGGGGTGTTATTTGAGTTCAAAGCCAACCTTGCTCCTGAGATTTGTCATGACTGGAAGGCAGCTGTGCTGCTGGGAAGCGTTTTCCTTGGGAGAAAATGAGCCTGGTTATATCCTGTGGCATTATCAGTCTTGTTCATAATGTGCTTCAGTAGTTTCCCATGACATGCCCTTCAACAAATGCAAAAAGGAGCACTGTGTGTGGCTTCAGGAGCAGAGTTCAGTGTCTGTGAGGACAACCACCTTCCACCCATCCCTCTTACATGCTTACAATACAGTGAGAGGAGTTCCCTGGTGACAAATCTCCTGCATGGAGAACAGGCTTGCTGGACTGGGGAGAAGGAAGGTGAGGTTTGGTCCAGCTAAAACTGCTGAGATTTAGCCCATCTCAACCTGGAGGAAGAGGATAAGCTCTGCAGGCATCTCCACCAGCTCTGGAGGCCAAGTGCTCTGCACAAAGAGACAACCACAATTCAATTGCAGGTCTCAGCTCACAGTTGAACTGCTCAGGAATACAACACAAACCAGCTACAGCTGCTTCCTCCAACCTGCTGCTGCTTGGCCTGGGCCCCCACTGGCCCCTATAGGCGTTAGAAAACAAACAGTCACTTTTTATTTCTAGACACCAGGATTTCCAACTGGTTTGATTGCTCAATGCCCCATTTCAGCACAGCAGCCTGTCCACGACGAGCATCTCTGGGCTCTTCCCGCGAGCGTGTTGTAATATGGGAAGCACCCTCCTTCGCATGGTCACCAGCAGCAGGACATCTCCTCCCTGCCCTCAGAAAGGCAGCTCATACCTCCCTCTCCAAGGGGTTTGTACCTCCTTGGATGGTCTTATCGCCAAGGTCACCTCAGTGATGCCTTGTGAAGGAAGCCTGGCAGGACAACCCAACACCAAACAACAAACCACCACCATCATCAAAGGCTTGTCTTTGGAGGACCTCAAAGGACTTGCACTGCTGTGGGACTGCTCAGTGCTCTAACTGGCATTATGTGGCACTTCATGTTGCTTTGGATGGTCACCCAACGTGGCTGGTGGGACTTGGTTCATGTGTCAAACCATAGCTCTCATAAAGTCAGACCTGTGCAGGCGATGGGAGGGGAGGGATGGCCTGAGGGCACATCACCAGCTCCAGGCATCTCAGCTCCGTCAGGGCTGGCCAAGGAGATGGGAGAAGAGGTGATGGGAAGAGCTGAGGGTGAGGAGACTGGAGTTGCAGGATCTGAGCCTGGAGAGGCAGTCAGCCTGCTGATTTCCTCCGTCTAGACTTGGCTGCAGAAAGGTCTCACCCAGAGGAAAAGAGATCCCAAACTCGAGCAAGCGTGACAGCCACTTATTCTTCTGAATCCATTTTTGACAGATGACCTCTTCCTTCTGCAAGCCTTTGTCGTAACACCAGATACAAGGTCAGGAAAACAGGCTCCACCCAAGCCACAGCTGCAAAAACACACAGGGACCAGAAGAAATGCAGTGATACTTGTTTTGTCAGACATTTGGGTTTATTATGAGCCTAAATCTGTGAAACCAAGGTCCAGGCTGAAATCCCCTCCCTTCCCCCTGAGTTTGCATGTGCCTAGATGTTGTGTCCTGCTCTGAGCCTATTTTCAGTGCATGTGATTTGCTTGCAATAACGCAAACACCCTTATGCACTGAAGTGGCTGGAACCATGAAATGCAGTCAGATTGCTTTTTGTGTGGGTCACAACCCACCCAGACCCCAAATATGTGACAGAATCTGGGTGTTCAGAAGAGTTGCTCCAGCTCTCGCTGTGAGTAGAATTCACGTGGCTTATATAAAGCTTCCTTACTTGTGCTGGATATTTTACAGAGAACCACAAATGATAACATAATTTTGAATTTTGGAGCAAGTAGGCTGCTGATTTCAATAATATCAGTCCCCAGCGTGCTGCGGTTCCTGGTTCTTCTTCTGATGAGCTTCGAAGGGAGTTTTGCTCCAGTTCATCTCCTGTATCTCCACTGCAGTGAGCCAAGAAAAGAAGTGCTGGAGATGGTGCATGGGTGTGGGAGCTGCTGCCGTGAATCCTGCACTGCTTTCACAGATCCACTGTGTTCTGCTGCAAGAGTGGGTGTTGCTGAGCCAAACCCTGAGCTCAGCTGCCTTAAATAAAATGCCGTAGCCTGTATCGTGTAAGTCGAGGCTGAAGGAGAGCAGATGGCAGTGACAGTCTCCATCGCACTTGGAGAGCAAAGTGCATGGATGGGACCTCTCCTGTTTGCACTCACCGGCAAGCTGAGCGCTGCGAGAGGCAGCTGTGCCCAGCAGATGCTTGCAGGGCTGTTGTGTTTGGACAGGGAGAGGTGTGTGGAGCACACCGGGAGGGTTGGGTCAGTCATGTCCTGTAAACAGCAGTCACCAGGAAGCCTCCAGCTGATCTGAACGTGGTGCTTGGAGCTGGCTGTGATTGAGGACTGCGTCTACCTCTTAGCTTGGTGCTGAGCTTCAGCTCAGAAACTGGAGTTGTAATTGAGTAATAACCTGTTTGCCCACCCAGTCCATAAAGGAAACACACATTTCCTTCATGTCTGATGCCTTGGTGCACCAGAGCTAGGTCCTCATCCATGCCACACTGCAGCGGTCATGTCCAGAGGCCACCAAACATCACCTTGGTCTCTCCATGCCAGCACCTCCACTGGTTAATCCAGGGATGCCCTTCTCCAACTCTGGTCTCCTCCCACATCCAACAGCCCCATTCCCTGCCTAGCCTTGCAGCTTAGGAAAACACTATGCAAATCCACCCTGGAACCCGAAACTTCTTGAGGCTCCCAGCAAGGTTCCTATCAAAATCAGCGTTTCCCCATTTTTTGCACAGTGATGGCAGAGCGGCTCCCCGTCAGCTGGGTGCTGCAGCCCCCGGGGGAGGCATGGGGTGGGGGGGCCTGAGGTATGTGGAAGCAGCACGGTGGTTCGAAACAAGTGATTCCCTCGTCTGGATCTTTCTGTTCTGTATTTCTCTTGAGAAGTAACCACTTCTCCCCGAGATAAATCTGGCTCATGGACACATCCGCAGGGCACAAAAGGCAAAAGGCATCTGCAGGTTGGTCTTTCCAGCAAACACGGCTAGAAAATAGGAAGAGGGATCAGCCTGGGGAATATTTTTACACCTCTGCCCCAGAAAAGCTAGTCTGGTTTTATTTTGGAGCAGTGCCTGGACACCTTTTTTGTAAAAATCCCAAATATTTAGAATTTGCCGGTTTGCTTTGCTGCTTCTACCCATGTTCTTGCTCTGGGGTTTTCTCTGTTTGCTCCTGTTCAGGAGCTCACCACCCCTGTGACCTCCTGTCCTTCCCCGGGGTGCCACTGAGGTCTGGAGGAGACCTGCTCCATGAAGAAATGGGCAGAGCCTTGCAGCTCTGTCTCCTGGGGCAGCATGCTTTCAGGTAGAGAAGGGAAGGGTCCACTTGATTGCACTTAAGGCAAGGGAGAAAAAAAGCAGTGGGAAATGTTTCCTTGTGGTGTCACCAGCAAGGGCAAGGAGAGCCTGGAGGAAGAAGTCTCGTGGTTGGGAAGATGGGGAAGGTGGGCTGTGGTGTTCACCACCAAACAGGAGATTGAAAAAGTGGGGGAAAGTGAGAGGTGAGGAGGTTTAGAGGGAAAGGTTCATTACCGATGCAGCAAAGGAGGACCTGGTGGAAGAATGTCAACAGGGAAGGGTGAAAATCTGCCATACCAAGGCCTGTCGAATGTCCACCCCAAGCCCAGGTCCCACACTCAATATCAGTCAATAGATCCCTGGGACAGGAAGGAACAAGCCTGGCTGATGAATCTTGCTTTGATGAACCCAAAAATCAGTGGCTGAGGGACAACCTGGACAGCAGGATGTGCCTGCAATGTGGTGGGTCATAGCTCCCACCATGGATGTCTTTAATGCCCTAACCCGCTCATGGCTGTGGTGGCCAGCCCCTACAAAGGGATGGCCAAGAGGAGGACTGTGCGGAAAGGAGAAGGTACAGGAGAGAGGGGTTATCCCTGTCAGGCAGGATACAGCACTCAGTCACTCCTGGAAAAGAGGGAATCTCTTGGGTTCCTCCTGATGAGCCTGAGAGCGTCTCCATCACACAGCACTGCCTCGGTTCCTCTTTCCTGGCCACAAGCAAGCGATGGTGCTGAGTCTCCTTTCGTGGGGCTGAGGCTAGGTGGGAGGCCAGCGTCAGGCCAAGCACGGTGGGGAAAACGAACCAGTTGTGCCCAGCCTGTATGGCTCTGCCCTTGGGGTGGATGTGGGAAACTCTCGGTCTTTACAAGAGACTGGAAATTCTGGTATAATTATAGCCCCGCCGTGGGTTGTGAGAAACCAAGGGGCTTTACAGGTTGCCGTGCCAGGCAGTCAAGGTCACGGTATGCAACTCCCCCAGGAGAAACATTGAGCCCCAGCTGAGCTGTGGTGTGGAGCAGGGCAGGATCGGTGCGAGCCCTCCGGGACTGCTATCAGCCACCCCCTGGAAGCCCCTTTCTCTGGCTCTGCAGCCCTTCTGCCTGGGAGCTGTGTCCTCTGATGAAATATATAGTAGTGATGGCTCCGGGGAAATCGGTTTTCAAGGAAGGCAATGGTTTGGGGTGTTATAAAAAGCACTGGAACGTGTGCTCCGGGGTGGCGTGAGTGGAGGAGACCATCTTCTTAATTTTTCCCCTATCAGCCTTTCTGGGTGAAGCTTCTTCTTACCCCAAGGATGAACCACACAGCTGAGAGATGTCACTGCAGGAGGGTTTTGAGCAGCAGGCAGGCAAGCAGGTGTCTGTCAGGGCTGGTTTGCTAGCACCCATCTTAGCCTGGAGCTTTTATTGCTGTGAGTCTAAAACTGCCTTTCGATGCAGAGGTGTGAGGTGGCAGGTTTGCAGCCCTTGGCGTGAAAGCAGGAGCGTGAAAGCAAAACCTTGCCTTAGTTTTGCCACGTTCAGAAATCCTTTTGTATTTCTACTAAAGTGACAACATCAGTTAGAGCTGCTGGAGGAAAAGAGGCTGCTGTACTCGTCGCTGCACAGGCTGCCGTGTCTTTTCTGGTCCTCCCTCCCAACTCCAGCTCTCGAGTAGTTTAAACACGTAAGCACAATATGGGAAAACTGAGGATTTCACCTAATTTTTATGAAACTGATATAGTTTATAGCAGCCTCTTTCTAAATTGAGAAATGATAGAAATGCTAGAAACGATGACTGCAGCCTACGGAGCATTTTTTGCACAGCAGCATCAACCCCTAGTGCAAGGGCAACAAAGACCTTGCCTGTGCGTGAGGGTTTATTTGCTGAAGGCTGAATCATCTGGGGCTGCTCGCATCTGTTATCGCCTTGCACCACGATGATTTCATTCATCTCTGAACAACCAGGAGTCGTTCAGCGGGGCCTGATGCATCGCAACCCAGTCCTTGAGATATCACATGCCTCACCATCCCCAGATGATGGTCAGCAGAGGTAAGGCTGGAAATGAGCCCAGAAAATTTAATAATTCACTTTCGATTTGTGTGGCCATCACTGATGGATGCTGAGGGCTTACCAGAGAGGTGACCTGATGTTCAGGGCAGGACCAGATCTTAAAATAGGAGGACGGGAATGAATTGTGTTTGTTTTCTCTTTTATTGCCATATTGTAAATGTTCACATCCAGCCTGAGCCATTAGGTAGTCATGACGTGGTAATCCTGACTTTCCGGGAATCGTGCCCTTGGTGACCCATGGACCCATTGCTCTACCTGTGACCCCAGTCTGAGCTGACTCCAGCGCACCTCTGTTTTGCCTTGAGATGAGAAATATTTGTGAGTCCACCATACCTCTCCTATTCCTTATGTTTCTGCAATTTTAGCCGTTTTATTGGGTTTTTTGGCCAGAAGAGGAGGCTGGCTGAGTCAGAGCCATTTTCAGCTGGCCCAGCTGCCCTGTACATTCAATCAGCTTTTCTCCATGTGGATTTGGGGCAGACCCAATTCTCCCCAAAACCAGCATCTTTCCATCACCCACTTCAGCTTCTGAGGCTGTGGGTGCAACTATTTCATCTGGCTCTGAAATAGTCCAGCTGCCTTCAAAAGACGAGTGCTTGAGCTTTGAGAATCCACAAACCTGAAAAAAAAAAAAAAAAAAAAATCAAAAAAATCCCCAGCCCCTTCCCCCTGATGCTAAGAGCTGCTCTCAGTTTTATACACTGGCAAAACCTGGAGTTTCACTGAAACGAGCTGTGAGAAAACCTCCCTGTCCTGCAACCCTTGCCCTTTTTGCAGCTATTTGTTGTATGCTTTTGCTACAGCCTCCTCCTGTATCTAGACCTGAAGAAGGATCCTGGCTTAAGACCAAACTTCGAAAAGCAAATAGATAAAAATTAAACAAATGAGCTCCGGTGCACAAAACCCGCATGCACCGAAAAGCAAAATTCACAAAATAAATATTTATTTTGCTTGACTGAAGCTCCCTAAAGAGGCAGGGAGGACTTTTCCTGCTGGGATGAGCCATATTCCTGGGATGAGAGCCATTTGACGACAAAACGGGCCTTGGGTCTGAATGTGGACTTTGGTCTCTGCCAGGAATTAATTAATCTGCATCGTGCTGCTCTTATCGAGATTGCAGTTCTTTAGTTTCCCGCCGCAGGATGCTGAGCCCGGGGGTGCCCCTGCGTTAAAAATCAGAATTTCCTCCCAGAAATTCTGGCACAAAAAGTGACTCGGTGAGACCTGGTGGCTGACGGTGACGGGGTTGGCGCGGGGCTGGCGGTCTCGGGGCTCATTTACATCTCGTCGAGAGAGAAGCTGGGTGTGAGCTGCTTTCCTGTCAGCGCTGGGCTCGACCCAAACCCCCCGTTTGCTTTGTCTTTCTCAGGGCTGGCAGCAAGATCTCAGAGGTCAAAAAGCCCTGCGAGCTGTCAAGCCTCTTTTCCTCATGGGTGGATTCACTGGTGTCTCGTAATGAGGTTGAGCATGTGCTTCAGCCTCTCCTTTGTCACTGCTGTTGTTACATTTGCTATTTCGAGGACGTTTGCAGGAATTTTTGAGACTGCTGAAATCAGGTAGAGCTGAGGCATGAAGGCGGAGGCACAGATGCCATCACCTGCATCCCATGCCTTAGCAAACAGAGATGCAAACCCCCCGGGCTCGCTGTGCAGACACCGCTCCTCCTCCTTTCCCCAGGCTGTCACCCAGCCTGATGCCGATGCTCGATGCTTGCAGCTCGTACCTGCCCCGCTGTTATTTCTGGGCCCCGAGACCCTGCGGGCTTCGAAGGGCTCCCGGTGAGGAAGCACCTGCAAGCTCTTTGCTCAGAAAGCCGACAGCGTCCTGTGGCCTCGATGTGTGCCGGGCTCCCACATATGCTGTCCCCCTCCCCGAGGCTCTATGGACCTCAAAGGGACCCCCATCTTGCTTGTTCAGCCCTGCAAGCCACCTGGAGATCTCCATTCTCCTGGGAGGCTGCCTGGTTTTGGGGCACTTCCAGCAGCAGCTCATCCTCTCCCCGGTGGTAACCTCAGAAGAATTTAGCAGCGATTAAGTATTTGATGGCCATTTCCAATGGTAAGGGCACCCCTGGCACCTCCAGGGGCTCTGGGGACCTCCCCAGGACCAGCCAGATAAATTGTCCCTGCTCAGTTGGGCTGGTGCAACACGTCAGCCGTGCCAAGCGGCACCGGTGGCAGTGTCCCACTGCGGGTCCCTCTCCTCCCAGGGTTGTTAGAGAAGCTCGGAGAAGAGAGGTCAGCCTGGGCATCGGAATTGCAATGCATCGGCTTGCTGCAGAACGCCTTAGCAGGTGGCTCTGTGGGTTCCAGTTTGGAGGGAGCGTTGAAGCTCGCCCCGTGCCATTGCATACAGCGGGGACACCTGCAAAATAATTGCATGGCACCCCGAGCAGGCTGGTTGCTTAACACTGCTGGGGTTAGGGCTGTGTTTTTGTCATTGCCTCTCCCCCACCGAGGGCTGGATTGCTCAGTAGTGGCAAAAATATAGCTGGAGAGGAAATTGAGTGTTTGCAGCCTCCTCTGTCCATCTGCGTGCATAGCACCCCGGTTTGCATGAGTGAGACGGGAGGCAGAGGAGATCTTAAAAAGGGAAACCGGGTATTAGCTCCAGGATGTACGCTCTCATCGGTTGCATGCTAAGAGTGATCAAAGGGTTCACATACCTTTGTCCTTTTGAAATTCAGAATGAAAAGTAAAGATAACTTTGATCTCTCTTTGATTCCGCAAGTTTCAAACTCTGCCCGTCCCCAACAAAACTCAAAAAGGCGGTTTGCCCAAACTCTTTGGGCCTGAAGGAGATAAAAGTGCTTTGATGGAGGGGAGCTGGTATTCCAGCTGTGATGCTGCCTGCTGAGAGCCTGGGTTCCCTTGGCCTGACCCTGGGATGCTGCAGGTGGCCGTGTCCCATGCTTCTGCAGCACCAACTTGCCAGGCACGGGTGCGGGAGACAAGTCTGGGGACAGCAGGACCCATCCCTGTGCAGAGGGACATGTTTAATAGAGCAACCATTAATGAAGGAGCTCCCCTTGCATTGCACACTTTGCTTATTCCATAAATACTGTGCCAGACAAGCTGCAGGGCTGGGGAGAAGGGGTTTTTCTGCCATATTGAGCACACTGGTGAACGAGAGATGTATTTCCTTTTGACTGCTGTTATTAACACCATTAGACTCCTCATCCATTTCTCCCCCCCCCCCTATTTTTTGGTGCAGGAGGCTGCAGGGTGGGATGGCACATTAACCCTTGTGCTCCTGCCTCGTCCTTGTACCTGCACTGGGGTGGTGAGGCAGAGCCGGGTATCCCCTTAGGGCAAAAGGGCATTTTACAGAGATAAACAGTAAAACAAGGGAGAAAACCAGGTCAGAGATGAATCCAGGCCTCAGGGGGGTTTGCAAAATAGCTGGAAATCTCACAAGGCCAAGCTGCGTCTCATGAGATTTCTGATACTTCCCACTTCTGGCTGGGCCAGAAATACCGCAAGAACAACGCTGCATCATCATTCTCAGCGCTGGCTTTGCTCTTCCCACACTCCTGGCAGGGATTATCCTCCCAAACATCCTCTGGGCTATGGTTCCACTGGCGCTGCCTGCAGCTCCTGGGGTAGCATCACTGAACAACACCCGGCGCAGACGGCGTCCGGCTCTTCCTTTAAGACCCGTGCATCGAGAAGGAAGATATTTTTGGTCAAGCCATCAAATGACTCATTTGTGGATCCGAAGAACTATTTCAGGACAGAGCACGCGTCTCTCTGGTGTAGTCCCATGCCAATGTTTGCAGCCGACGGCTTGCTGGGGATCTTACACTACCCTGGGGTAGGTGGGTGCAGAAGGGATGTTGCACCCCCAGCCCCCCAGATCCCCCCGGATTACGAACCCCAGAGACTGCCGGTGGCCAGGGATGTTGTGCAATCCCACTGTACACGTTTCAGTTCGGTCCTTACCCTTTCCGCCCTCCGGCCGGGTTTGTTATACAGAGGAAGCTTGTTAGGAGCCTCGACAAACAGACAGGAAACCGAGTCTTTCACTGCGCGTACACATTGTCTGCCTGGGGCTAATTTTGAACATAAAAAGACCTTATTTATTTCTTTTATTTATAAATCCTGAGCCTTGCACTTTGAAGACAAGCACATACTCTTGTTGGGCTAGGAAGTGTGCAGAAGAGGGCAAGGGGAAGAGCAGCCGTCGCGGCACGGGGCGGCTGTATGAAAGCCCGGCTCCGGTGTGCGCGGCGGGGTCAGGGCAGGCTTGGAGGCTGTGTGATACAGCATGGGGTGATGTCCATGCTGTAATGGCTGGCAGAGACAGGGAGGACGCCAGGGCTCAGGCTGGGCAGCTCTGGGTGACCAGTCTTGGGGTGGAGACTCCACCAAGGACCTCATGGACATCTCCTGGGTCAATGATGGTGAAGGTAACGCCAAGCTGCAACCCACATCACCCGACTGGGGCTGAAGTCCCATGTGGCTCCACGTCTTCCTGCAGGTTTGGGTGGTGATAGGGAAGCGGCATCAGCAAGGTCAGGTGGCTACTGTTCAGGTCCATGCCTGGAGGCATCACTGCTGGCCTTGGCCACCACCCCTGACGAAGCACTTCAGGTCCCTGTCAGCATCAGAGGCAGGGTGAGGGCTGCCTTGCACCCACCCCATGGGCTCCCAGCCCCCACTGACCCCCAGGGACTCTGGTAAGGACTTCAGGGAAATCAGAGACTCCTTTGGAGATGGGTTTTTTTATTTTCCATGTACTGGTGGGTATTTCCAAGGCAAGGTAGTGTGATACAGGCAGGCAGATATTAGTCACCCCTGCAGACCTTAAAAAGTGAAATCACGAAGTCGAAAGCTACCAAACCTACAGTGACTTCCCAAATCCTACCTGAAAAGTAGCAAAACTCACTTAAACAGGCACAAAAAAAGTAAAAGTTCCAGCTTTGCTTCCTTGGGTTTGGTTTTTTTTTGTCGGTGGTGTTGTTGTTTTTGGAGAAACATCATGCTTTATTCCGAGAAAGGGGAAGCGTTGGAGCCATTGGCTCTGCGGGGTTGTGCATCTCCCGTGGGTGCCCCTTGGGAGAGCAAAGATAGGGGGTGAGCCCCAGCACCCCCGGTTGCATCAGGGCTTGGGCAATGCAACAGTGATGCTGAGGTTTCTGTGGCAGAGCCAGGAGGTGCAGGAGGAGACATATGGGTGAGACAGGATCGAGAAGCCTCCCCTTATCCTCACCCTGTGCCCTGTTAGGGCTTTGCACGGATGGGTTTGGGCACGGGGCTGATCCCCACTTCTGCACAGCCACATCCCACTGGTGAGCTTGGTCTCAGCTGCACCCAAAAAGACACACTGGCCATAGCGATTCTTTTCTTTATTTAACCCTCCCCGACCCCAGGATGGAGGAGCCACTTCCACATTTTCTGCCGGCCATGGTCAAAAAGCACAGGAGCCGTTTCTGCTCCCCCTGCCCAACCGGTCTCACTTGCAGATGCTCAAACCACATGCACCTTTGCCCAGCCCGGCCCATCACAGATGGACATGGCTAAAAATACCTAAAAATACCGCCTGGCCGCAGGCGTCTTGCGAGGGTCTCACAGCCAGAGCAGCTGGGACCGAGAGGACAGGCTAAAAATAGGGGTGCGGTGTGAGTTTCAGAAGATCCCGAAACGTAAGGTGAAACTCGGTCCGGGTTAACGGAAGAGCTGAGCGTGTCAAAGGGCTTATATCTGCTCAGGGGGGCTCAGCAGGAGAAACGTGGGAGCCTAGCAGAGCTTGTGCATGGGTTTAGTGGGCTATAACCATCACCTCCGTGCATCACCCGTGCTTGCTCTTTGGAGTCACCGCCCATGCAAGGGCCTGCCTTCTTGGGGACCAAGAGGTGCTAAACACACAAATTTTCTTTGGGGGATGAAAAACTGGAGGTTTGGCTCCCTTGCCTCGTCCAGCGGGTCTGGGCTTGCATGCAGCCCAACATCCCCCTGTAGCTGCACACGTGCCTGACAGCATCTGTGCAAACCGGCTGAGCCTCATCCTGCCCCAGAGGATGCTCAAGCTCTCCAGCCTTCTATAAGACCAACAGCTGGAGCAGAGGGAAATCTTTCTCTGATGTTTCCAGCCATGGGCCACAAGGTAGTGGCATGCCTGAGGGTCTGTGGTCCTGTCCAGGTCCCCTCAGCCCCCCACCGAGCCCAGGGGAGCCCATCGCGGCCCCGTCCCCACCAGCCTTGCACAACCCGCCGGTCCTTCTCCTTCCTTGCGCTGGGTGAAATCAGAGCTGTTATTTCAAAGAGCAGCTTGTGATTTATCACTGTAATCTCAACCACAAGTTGTGCTGGCAGTAGTTAGGGGAGCCACGAGGAATAAGAGAAGGGTTAGCTATTAATTTCTGCATCCTCTATGCTCTTGAGGTTTTTATTTCTTCTGTGCAAGAGCAAGGAAATATGGGTTTCTGCTGAGTAAAGAGGAGAAAATGAAAAGGAAAAAAAATTGCCCAGGATTTGTGCTGAAATAGCTCATGTTGGGCCGTTTCTTTGCATAATATTAAAAAGAAAAAAAAGCAGCTTTCTGAACTTTGAAAACTGAGGTCATTGCAGAAACCGGAGGCACCAGTCCTTTCTCAGCAAGGGTAACAACCTGGGAAGGAGAGCGGGGTTGTGCTGGTGGGTCCATGGGCAGAGTTGGGTGCGGTTTCTTCTCTCTTTCTGCCTTTTCCCCTTGTCCATAAGTCACTTTTACAGCTCTCAGCAGTCAGGCTGGAAAGCGCAGCTTTGCGCCGATGTTAATGAGTCTTTAAATCAAGGGGGCAGCGCAAGGGTTGTGTTGGCCAAATCAAGCCTTGCATCTCCTTGCATCTCCTTGCAGAAAGGGCCAGGATGGGGCTGCACGACCCGGGGTGTCAGAGGTGCAGAAAACTCCCAAACACCGACTGGCTGCGAGGTAACAGCCTTTTCATCTTTACTATTTGATTTGTTCTTATTTTGATCTTTATTTATATATGATTCTGCAGTTTATTTAAGGTCATAAATTCTATTTTCCCCTGCTTTGCTTTGCTGCGAAGGGACCTGGAAGCATATTTTTTTTGCTAAATATCAGTGAGATGCACATGTAATTTCAGACTCTGGAGATCTAGTAACCCCCCCAAATTTATAAAATTCCCCAACACTGGAGCCTGGTAGAGCCCTTTGCATCCAGTAGTCTGAGCTCCCGATGTGCTCAGAAGAAACCCATCAGTTTTTTACTTCTTTTCCTTGTCTTACAGAAGAAAAGGCTGTTTTCCAGGCTTGCTGCAGACTGCGGAGGAGTCAGACAGCATTTTAACCCAGTCTGAGGAAATGACAAAGCATTAACTCCCCTGGAAGGTACTGGAATAGTTTTCATTAAATACAATCTTTGCGAGAACCCCACAGTTATTTTCCAAGCCAAAAAAAAAAAAAAAAAAAAAAAGTTGTTCTTTCTTGGCCTTTCTGGTTTGGTAATCTACTTTGACATTTATTAGCAATTATTTATTTCCTTACCTGTTGGCTGTTTATGGTGCAATTTTTTCAACAAAATAGGCATTACTCAATAATAACCTCTGCAAAAAGGCAATTAGGAAATGTGAAGTATGTCGCCGGGATGGCTTACAGAGATTGTGGGCCTTTTCCCATGTACAAAATCTCATTTTCTGGCCCAGAGGAGGCTCAAGATGCTGCTCTGGGTAGCAGACCCTGGCTGGGCTCTGGAATTGGTGCATCACAGCCTTCACCACAGCTTTTCTGCAAAGGACCCAGGGGCTTGTCCTTGCTGTTTGCAGCCTGTGCAAGGAGCAGCAAGCTGAGAACCTTGTATTTAGGAAGACCTGCTTTTACCGTCTCCTGGGTAATAATTTTCTTGCTTCCCTTTGGGTTTGGGTGATGAGGAAGATCTGTAAGAAAACAGGATTCTTGTTCCTTAATGAAAATGCTCCGCACCAAAATACTCCCGTGAGTTCCCATAAAGCCACAAGGTAGTGCGAAACCAAAAAAAAATAAAAAAAATAAATTAAAAAATAGCTCAACCTTTCAGTGCAGCATCTCGGGAGCATTTCCCCATTCCCTCCCTCTGCAGGGAGAGCCCTGTTCTGGCTGCCTGCCCTGCAAAATCCCCCCAGAGCCACAGCTTTCCCAAGAAAGGGCTTCACCATGGCTTCTTGCACGCAAGATGCCACAGCGGGGGAAAGAAAAAGCTTTCCATTGAAATAATGGAGCTTGTAAAGAAATAAAGCCCTTTTCTAGCTACGCTTGCATGCAACGCCTTGTACCAATCCCCCCGCATCCTTCCTGGTGGATGCTGATGGGGAGCTGGGGCATGACGTGGGGTGCTGGCAGGGCGTTTGAGCACAATGTTTGCCCCTCTCTCACCTCACCCAGCTGGGGATTAATTGCAAGATCCATCCCAGAAATCACCGGGGCTGGGCGATGGCAGGAAACACGCTAGAGAAGGGTGAGAGAACAGCGGGTGCTGCTCAAAGGCGGGGGACAGCCCAGTCCTGGTTCTGCTTGGCTGGAGCTATCACCTAAAATAATCAGCCTCACTGCAATATTTTTGTTGGTTAGGGAAACTTATTTTTCATTTTCCGACCGGTTTCCCGGCCAGGACACAGGCGAGGGCTGCTCACGGCAGCGGTGCTGGTTCAGCGGGCAGGCGGTGGGGTAATTCGGCACCACGTGCCGCTGAGCTACGGTTCCAGGTTTGCTTTGCTGTGCCTTTTCGCCTCGCCCGCGGCACCGGGGAGGGCTGCGTGAGGGCACAGCAGAGGGGAGATGCAGCCAGAGGAGCATGGGGAGCTGTGCGGCTCCCTGATGCGGGATGTGGGGGTGGGATAGAGCACAAATCCCATGGACGGTGTGGGGTCCCTGCCAGGGTGTCTGTCTGTCTGTCCAGAGCATCTCTCCACACTGGTCCCAGCAGAGCCAGCCCGGGGCCGAAGCTGGATGCTCTTGTGTCATCACTGCCCATGGCTCTGACAGACCCATAAAGATCAGAGACTGAACATCGCCCTGCTCGCTTGGCGACGGTCATTTTGCACCATCACAATCTGTCTGCTGGTCTTGCCGTGGGACTCGCACTGCTGTGCCGTGGGGCCATATATCCAGCTATAGCACAGTATCAATTCTATAACAAACCCCCCTCTGGGTTACGATAAGCTTGTTAAATCACCCGTGCTCTAATAGGCAATATACATAAACCTTCCATAGACACCAAACGCTCCTTGAGACAAGATTAAGCTCACCAATAACAAAGCCAGTGGATTTTCATCTATTTAGATGAACCATTAAGGCATATGGACAATCCAGCATTCATTTCTTTACATCTGCCATGAATTGTGCATTCCCTGGTGCTGTGCACTTACCCAGCCAAACCGCTCCCTCTGCTTATATTCAATATTTCCTCTGCACTTCAAGGGGCTGAAAACATTTGTCTTTGTGGATTTTTTTAAATTCCACCCTCAAAACAACCCTGTGGATCATTTAAAGTGTGAATGTTTGTACCAAGAATCCTATAGGGAGTCTGGGAATTATTTTACTGCTACAAACTTTTCTCACGTCTTATCAAAATTCAAATACCCTAATCCCAATGTTACTAAAATACAGAGCTAGGATTAAAGTGGCTTGTTCAGTGTATGGATTTCTTTTTAGCTGCTTATTCTTAGTAGCTGGCATTGAAAAAGATGCTTTTCTGTTTGTAATAAATGTTACAGCATGTCTCGCGAAAAGAAAAGATGACTTTTAAGCAAACAAAGGCAATCTCTGAAATTAGGAGTTTCAAATCTTTCTGGAAAATGTGTATGAGGATCACAGGGGAAAATATCTCACTAGAAATAACAACCGCAGCCTGGAAAGTGAACAGTGGAAATATTCTTACGTATGAACAGGAAGAATCCACAGCCATTGAAAATCATTACAGTCAGTGTTAATTAGGGCTGATTGACTAAAAACAGAGTCTGACATGAACTTGGCTTTGCTCACAGGGTTGCTCAGAGCCTGTACTGAGTCACTGTGAAAACCACATGCTAAGTTGTTAAAGGAAAAAAAAAAAAAAAAAGAAAAAAAAAAGAGCAGGTGGGATTTTCCATGGCCCTGAGTGATGGAGGAGCCCAGTACTGGGCATCAGCCCCAGCTGACGGAGATGGTGCCACCGGCTCCCCAGCACGAGCCCTGTTTTGCAGCCTGGGAGAATGATGGTGGATGCTCTCTAGGGTGGGAGCAAGTGAGACCTCATGTCCCTGCCAGGGATGTGCACCTCAGGAAATGTGAAGGCAGGAACATGGATGGAGAAGCTGCGCTCCCTGTGGAGCCCATGTCCTCAAAAGATGGAAAACAGGGAATTTAGAAGCCCTCCTCCTCCATCGTGCTGCAGGCAGAGCTCCCGTGGCCGGATCCAGCCTCACCAGCGGTGCACGGTGATAGCCAGGAGCCCTGCCTCAGGGTGCTCCTCTCTCCAGAGAAAGTTTTAGGGCTCTGAAAAACCACTTCCCCAAAATCGTCGCTGCTTTTTCACCATTGGAAGGGCTGAAGGCCCTGCAAAAAACAGACAGGCGTACCATGTGTCACCGGAGGGGGAACGTGGAGAAAGCGGAGCCGAAGCCTGGCGAAGGAGGGCTCTCGCCAGCCGGGGATGCAGCTCCACTCGGCGTTTGGAGCGTGTGTTCTACACGCTGAGGTGATGGAGACCCTCGGAGGCTCAGTGCAACCCCTGCTCTGCAAGGAGTCCTGTAGGACCCATCTCCCTGACCCTTGCTCTGAACCTTGAAACTTATGATTTCATGACTTTTCTGTGAGTTTTTTTGCTGTCATAAATTCATACAGATATAACAATCTTGCTAGTGAGATGAGTGCCTGATCCTGGCTGGGGTTCACGATGCCTGCTGCCTTCTGCAGCCACAGAAGCAGAGCTGGAGCAAGAGCTCTCGCCACCGGGCAAGAGCATTTTCATTACCAGCTCTTATGGCTCAATTTGGGGCTGGGAGATGGAGAAAACAAACTCCCCCATCTCTTGCTGCAGTTTTGTTTGCACGGTTCAGGGCTGGTTTGGCTCTGTCCCCACTCTCTCCTTGCTCCCTGCACACCTTGATCCCCTTTCCCATGTGCTCCGGCTGTAAATGTGACGGCACGGTCAGAGTCTCGCTATTATTCACCATCCTGTTTCTTATATAACTATGCAAGCTGTTTGCTCTTTTGACTCACTGGCTGCTCCCTCCACACAGGTATTGCAGCAGAAACTGGGCTGTGAATCAGTACAGTTAATTCAGGAACGAGTCACTGGCATGAATAATTTAAAATACTCTCCGGAGTGGGCTGGGTTGCACCTATGTTTGTAGGACACAGACTCGGGTCACCTCTCTGGGGAGGCTGAGGGCTTCCATTGCATTGCCAAGTGGGTGTTTCCCCCTTTGGGGTTTTTCCCTTGGAAAAAAAAGGTTTTTGTACTAAAATCCACCCCTTGCTCCTGGGAGCTGGCAGGAGAGGCGAGGGGAACGGGACCCATCGCTGCCCACAGGTACCGGCAGCCTCGGAGAAAGCACCGGAGCACACATCCGAGCTCAGCAGCTCCGAACAGAGCACCGTGGGGAGCTGCTGCTGCAGACCCATCCCAATGAGCTGCCTAATTGACTGTTTAATGGCCTGTTTCACAGCGATGCCTCTAACGGTCCTGGCACTGGGTTTTAAAGCTCTTCAGTGCCAGCCTGGCTCTGGATGTGTTCCTGGGAGCAAGGTGGGGACACGGGTACCATCCCTTCTGCCCCCAACTTGGTGTCCGCTGCAGCAGCTGTGTGGCCAAGAGTGGATGACTTTGGCTGGGTGGCTGTGTCCAGGTATACGATAAAGCAGGGCTGCAGCTTGCTTTCCTGGCCGAGCCCTCGAGCAAACCTAGTCTCAGGTATAATTGATGGTTTATTTCATCCAAACAACAGGGAGTTCGAACTCAGCCAGGATGCAGTGGATAAAAGCTGAAGGAAACCCAGCAGCTGGGTGGGAAAGCTTCACCTTTATACATCACCCTGCCCTTCATGCCAAGCGTGTTCAAGGGATGCCCCCTTGAAAGGAGATCCCTTTTCTCTGCCTGCACACAGCTTTTTGGGGTCCTGGAGCCAGGGTCGCTCCCTGGCACGGCTGCCAAGGTAGCTGGTAGAGGAACAGAGAGCGCTTCATATTTAGGAAGTTAAAGGGGGACTGAGTTCCCTAAAGGGATGGACTGAGAGTGAGAAGGATGGCAACTAGGCAAAAGCACCCAGCTGCTGGAGCCAGAGGGACCGCTGTCCCCGCTGTCCCCGCCATCCCCCAGCATCAGGCGGGGGGGGAGGGGGGGCACCCGGAGCTCCCGGCGCCTGGCTCTGCTGCGTCCAGGTCACACCAAGCCACATGATCTGTGGGGTCAGAGCAGCAACAACAGGAACAATCTGTGGGAGAGGAACTTAGGATGAGCCCAACTTCTCTAAAAGTATAAAAAGACCCCGGGGGCCGCAAAAGGCTTCAACTTGCACGTCCTCTCCTCCCACCGCTGCTGCTGCTTCGCAGCCCTGACGGTTGGAAGCCGGCGTTGTCCCGGCGTTGTGCAATACCATTGCTGTGCACTTGGCATCGGCTCGCCCTGCCGCTCGCCTGCCCTCCCAGGAAAGGAAACACAACCCCACCGATGCGCGAAGGTCCTTCACAAGAGACCAAATGGCTTTGCTCAGCCTCTGTCCTGCTCGGGGGTGATGCTTCACCTGGGTGTTGCTCCCATAAAAGAAGTGAGCAAGCCTGCAAAAAAACCCCACCGCAAATCCCGTTAAAGAACATCAGGGGAGGGAATTGTCAGGAGTATCTCTGCTTCTTGTCAAAGGATGCTTGTGCAGGTCAAAACAGGAACAGGACCAATTAATTCCAAGTCAAACAGAATTTCAGCATCTTGCTGGATGTTCCCTCACTAAGCACAGCTTAGTGCATGACACTTTTTGGGCTCCTATTCCCATCAATTTATTTTTTCCCCCTGGATTTATTTGCATTTCCACTTGCTGACCCAAGCCAGCTGCAGGGAGGATGTGTCCCTGGTGCACCACGGCTTTTGCAGCAGCTCTCTGCATGTGCCCTGAAGTGAGGCATTTAGACAAGGACATGTTAAAGCCTGTTTTTTGGCTTGAGGAAGCACTAGCTCTGTCTGAAACCTTCCAAACGGCAGAAAAAGACCCACTGAAAATGGAGGTGAAGCTTGTCGGGTGGCTCCGCTCTGGACCAGCCGATAGAAAGGCACATCTTGCACACAAGCCTATCTCCAAGCCAGACCTGGTGGCACCCTCCAGGGGGTGGGTCAGATGCTGTGACTATCACCAGGCACATCTATAGATGCTTGTGGGTTTTTTCATGGGTTGTGAGCTACAAAAAAAATATCATCTTATACAGAAAACCTTGCTTCAGCCATACCCTTTGGCCACCGTGCCTGCAAGGCTGTGATAGAAACCATGCTTGGTGTGACATTTTCTCCTAGCCTAGAGGAAAACATTGCTGATTGGAGAGAGGGCAATAACAGAGGGGAAAATCTCATCTTAAATTCTAGGTACTTCTGGCTGCAAGAAAATTGGTCTTTAATATTAAGGCAAACTGTGAGATCAGTGAGGAAGAAAACTCAAAAAATGATGAGATTTAAAACTGTAGCCCATGGCCACTTGCAAGGCAGCTGCGGCTTATGTGTTTCATCATTTTTTCTAGCGAGTCACTTAAATGAACCAGGACCTGAGATTCCAGGAATTCTGTTTTTCTTTAACTTATAGGAAAGGAGGAAGAAACAGATGGAGATGCTGCTTCTGAACTAAAAATACTGTTTAGAGAAGGACATCTGCAGTGTGGCTTTGAATGCCAAGGTCCTCAGTGTTTGGGCTGTTCTCCTTCAAATGTCACCTCCTGATGTTGGGAGAGGTAGGAAGACTGGAAATGAAAGTGAAAGATTGTAGCCATCCCCTTTGTCCCTGGAAATACTTCGTTCAGCTTGAGGGGTTGCAATGAAATGGAAAGGAAATCTCATTTTCAACTTGTGATGCAGGGCAGGGGACAGCCCCGAGCTGGCCCTCCCAGTCTGGGGTCCCCGTGCGGTGGATCTGGACTGGCACCAGCTGCTGGAGGCCTTATGGGGACGTGGGAGTTGCCAAGAAGTCTGACGAGCCATTCATAAAACTTCTGGGAGAGTATGTGTGAAAGCCAAGCACATTCCACCCCCACCCAGCATCAAATAAGTGACCTTTGTCTTGTCTTTTATTTTCACTTTCGAGCTCTTGCCTTCCAGAGGTCAAGCAGTTTATAAAGCCTGGCAGCATTAAAGAGGCAGGATTAATCCTCCCAGCTATATTATCTTGCTGGCCACCATGTTATCTTGCTTTTGCCAGGGTCAGTAATTATGCAAAAAAATAAAAATGTTCCAAAACGCCACAAGTCAGACCCCAGAGAACCCAGGAAATTTGTGTTCAAAAGCACAGTCTTTGCAAAAATACCCTTTTTCATCTTTGCCTCTCCATTTGGAGAGTCTTTGCGGTTCTTGTTTTTCAAAAAAAGGAAGAACAATTCTGATGTAACGACAGGAGTCCAGGAGCTGGAGATTTATGGGGGAAAAAAATAACAAGTATTGTACAGCTCATCATAAAGCGGTAAGAAACCACCTGTGCTTCCCTCAGGCCTTGTTAAACCAGCTCTGCAAGAAGGCACTGTCGCTTTGCTTCTCGAATATGGTTTGTTTTATAAGATTATATCCATCTGGGGCAAAGGAGTGTGCGAGTCGGGCCATAAACCTCCATCAGCTATAACACGTCCCTATTATTTAACCCCTAATTATTTAACCCCTATAGCAGGATGTGGTATCTCTGATCAGGGGTCAGTGGGAACACCACCTCCCCCGTGCACTGATAGCAGCAAACCCCCAGTCCGGAGTTAAACGTTAATGAGCTGTCACAACGCTGGATTACCAGGAATCTGTTAAGCTAAGGTCATCCTTAGGGATGAATGATGGGGTTTATTTTAAATATCTGTGGGATATGGTGGGTCAGGGCTCAGAGGGAAGACTCACGCGGGTGTCAGCAGTCCCTAGCACGCTGAGGTCTCTCTCGGCTAACGTCAAGACTTCATCAGACTTCTTGCTTTGGTCTTGTGGTCCAGCGGCTGCTTCCTTCCAGATGTTTAAAGGAAAAAAGCCAGAGAGGTAGGGGGAAGGCTTGGTTTCTGAAAGCCCTTTCAGCGCTGCCTTTATTACTGCTAATGGGATGGCACAAGGTATTCTTGTCGTTCACGTGAACCTCTTCAGATGGTGGCTTCAGCTGAAAGTGTGTGTGGCAGTGAGCTCCCCCATTTAATTACCTCTGCCAAGCGAAAGCGCTGCCCTTTGGGGGTGGGGGTTAGTTTCCCATCTCTTCCTTTCACCTAATGGCTCCTTGTGCTTAGAGTACAAGCCATGAAAACAACTCTTAATCTACCTCCTGCCTCCCACTAATTATTGAATACCTGGATTTTATTCCTTCTCATTTGTCTTTCTAACTACCCTAATTTTTCCACTTTCTCTCATCAGCGTTTTCCCAAGCTCTTTATTGTTTTCTGATTGCTGTAATTCTGCAATATCTTTTGGCACTAAAGCACGGCTCCCCAGAGGAAGAGGCTCATGAATTTATACAGCAACATTACGCAGGCTTTTCAGATGAGTCTTGGGGCTGATTTGGATGCCCAGAAAGGCTCCTTCTGTTCCTACCTCTCCTGTCGCTTCATCCCTTTAATGAGCGGATGCGCAGAAATTAGAAAGTAGAAATTGCTCAAGCGGTTTGCTATAAAGAGTCATGAAAGTCTGGGTCAAGAATTTTGGAGACTGAATGCTCGGCCTCCTCCATCCTTCCCCGCTCTCTACGCCTCTGACTCGGCAGGGCACTTCTCTCTTCATTTGTCAAGACAAGAGTTTCAGCCTGGGAGGAAATTTTCCCCGTGGTACTAATTTTTTCTTCTTGCAACTGAAGCACATTTGAGAATTTGTTCCTGAAACTTCCCATGTTCTAATTTTACATGACGGGGCTGTCAGAAGCAGCGCACGAGAGAAACAAGATCTCCTCCGCAGCTTTGGGGTGACTGTGCTGCCTTAGGAGGAGTGATGAAACTCAGAGGCTGTTCCCCTGCTCATTAATGCCAAATTTCCTACCTTGGCTCCAGGGGTTTTATGTGACAAAGACTCAGCCTGGGCCCAACACGACATTTGTTAAATCCTCTTTAAGCGATACTACCTCTTTTTTTCTCACCTGGCAGAGGAATCTGCCTTCTAAGCAAATACTTGAATGCACTCGTGTCAGGAGAGGAGTCTTAAATGTGAACGGTATAAGGAAATACGTTGGGGTGCTGAGAATAAACACGTTCCCTGGGAGCTTATTTATCTTACAGGGCTGCCCTGGATTAAGGATCAGGTGAGCCAAGAGCCAAACATTGCTCTAAGACTGCTTCAGGCAACCTTTTCTTTCCTTTTCCAGTAATTTGTTTCTTTTTCAGTCCGAGAGTGGAGTTAAAAAAAGAGTCGCAAATTACGACAAGAGATTCCGCTTGCGAAATATTCTGCATTTTTTGAAGGGCAAGAGCACGCAGCTGCACGGTAAGTACTGGTGGGTGGATTGGGATGTACGCACCCACGTCAGGATCTGGTGGAGCTGCACTCATCAGAGATCAGGGTTTGGGTCCCTGATTCTTCACGACTGCTCCTGCTGGCTCATCCGGCTTGAAAAGACCCGATACCTGCAAATCCTGTCGCTGGTGAGAACAACAGCTAGTGCTCCCTAAAGGTCCTCCAGGAAGAACGCTCAAGGACAGAGTGGGCAAGTGGTTTCCTTTATGGCTTGTTAGTTATCTGCCTCCTCATGAGTGCAGGATAAGACGAGCAAAGACTAATGTGTAATTACTTGGCTGGGAACCAGGAGGGGCTCAGAGAAAACATCTGGAAATCCAAACATCTTCAGTTCTGGGAAGGTTTGGCTTGGCACCTGGTGGTGGGGTTTGACCTCTGTTGGATGTCAGCTAGGGCCTGCAGTGTGAATTTGCAAATGAACCTCACATCACGGTCCAGTCATGAATTGATCGATGTGGGCTTGGGGTGTTGCAGTCCCAAGGGCTTTGAGGCTGAGGTCTGTAAATGTCATCTACTACCCACGAGCAGAAATCAGTGTCTATCTGCTCCCACGATTATTGGTGGGAGGAGGAAGACCTTTCCTCAGCTGGACTGAGGTCTCTGTTAGCATTTTTCTCTCATGCCAGTTCAATAACAAGAGCAACGTGGCTTCAACTCAAGGCCAAGCCTTGGCAGTCTTCCCAGAACCACAGCCAGGATCAGTCATGGTGCCCAACACTGTTTTCCTGGGCCCCAGTTAGTTGGTTTTCATTAGCACAGATGTTCGGGGTGTTCGACAGCACATCCACTGTTGCTCTTCATATCTCATCATCTCAGAAGCCTGCTGGGACTCCATTTTTTTGACCCCACGAACGTCATCACCTCCTGCCCGATGAGTTTTTTCCTCTTTTCTGACCCTGTGGCGTGTTGACAGGAGCAGGTCACGGGACAACCTATCACGTGGAATGAACCGACCGCATCTTGATGCGGCCCATTCTCACCTTTTTTTTCCCCTCAGAGCGGCCAGATTATGACCATAAAAGGGAAAAACGGAATATTGGGCACGGAGCCCTGTGCCCATTGGCTGAGCACCCGTTCGCGATGGTTTCGGGGGAAATAACCAGGTCGGAGTAATTTTTGGGCCAAGAATAAAAACAATGCAACAAAACCATGTGGTTCACCATTGAAACCAAGGCAGGACTTTCGGTGCCGGTGCCTCCTGTTGTTCTTGGTTCCACCTGCGTGAAACTGCAGCAGGGCCCTCACTTCCACGTGGGCACAGCGGCTCAGCCGCACGCAGCTCCTGCTTCCCGTAAAACAGCTCTGCAGCCATGACCAGCTGATGTCACCTAAGGTAACATCTGGTGGTGAACTGGAAGAATCTGGTGGCCAGGTTGGCCGCGAACCAGAACTGCAACCACCTCCTGTCAACCCATAAACCATCTCTGCAGCCACGACCAGCTGATGCCACCTAGGGTAACGTCTCCTGGAGGTGAACTGAAAGGATCTGGTAGCCAGGTTGGCCAGGAACCAGAGCTGCACCCACCTCCTGTCAAGCTGGTGGCCTTCTGAGTTGGGAAAGCCCAAGCACCAGCTTCCTGTGGTTGAATATCTGTGTATCCATGTCTGAAAACCAGCAGAACAAAGTCCCTTCATGCCTGAACATCTCTTCCACCCAATCCTTGTGAGACCATTTGCATAGTTAAAAACAGGCCTTTAACCTCCTGAGGCACTTGCCTAAAATGTGCCACCAGCTCTGAGTTACAAGATTTAATAAATACGATTAAAAAGGCTGAGAGGGTTTCCTGGAAACTTTGGCAGCCTTGCCTTGGGAGCAGATGTTGGCAGCAAGCAAAGTTCTTGTAAGCTGTAAAGTAATTTTCCTATTTAATGGTTAGCCTGAGAAATCTGATGGCTGAATTAGGGTGTTTGTGCTCAGGCACATGGAGAGCTGGAGTATCAGCTTCACCCCTTCTGGGAAGGCCACGCCTGTGTAAATTCTTCACTCGTTGCCTTCATCCAAAAAGACCAAGATGGTTTTACGGTTAATGCTGTTCTTGGAGGTGGAATTGGGCTCCTGTCACTGAGCCGATGGCAATTTTCTGCCTTGCCTTGTGTGCTCAGGGTGGCAGCAGGGCCATCTGCAACGGGGAGCGTCTCTTCTGGAAGGCAAACCCAACCGCCTGCAGAATGAGCCAGCAGCCTGGCCACCATGCTGGAGGATGTTTGCATTAATCACCTCCCAGAAGAAGTGTCTGGCAGCCTTTGGTTCCTTCCTTAAACTGAAACAGGGTGTTGGTCCCCCCTCACTGGCTGCTCCTGGCAGCATCAAGTTGATAATCTGCTCCTTCGGCGAGTCCGTCCAAGTCCAGGGATGATGAGCCTTGCAGGTGGCTTCGCAGATGCTGCAGCCGGCTCTTTTCATCCCTTTCTTCAACTTTCCTCCCCATTCCTCCTTGCATCTTCCCTTCCCTCCCAGTTTCCCCCCTTTCCTCCAGGCAACCTGTTTTTGGATAAGCACCACGACGCTGGAGATGCTCCTGCACCATCACCCCACCTCTCCCTCTCCCTCAGGCCCCTTCCTCTGCTCTTGCCCCGGTTCCAGATACCTTTTGCTGTCCCGCAGTAGCAGTGCCCAGGTTCTCCTCTCTCCACCACTTGCTGCAATTTCTCTGCCTGTTACCACTGCAGCTATTTCTTCAGTGGTGACCGCAGTGGCGAGCCCCAGGACCTATCGCAGCATAGCAAGCCATGGTGTTGGCCCCACAAAACCAGAGGGGAACCACAGTGCCTTACTCATATTGGCATCTGAGTGATGCTACGCCATTGCCTCCTTCCCGGTGGGCAGTGGTTTGGGGAGAAGGGGAAGAGGTGATTGTGCTCGTATCAGGGCAGAGTGCCTCCCCCATGGGGCTGGTCTCCTCCATGGCCATCAACCCAACATCTTGGGGCTCTCCAAAACCAGCCTGGGCTGCAAAAGCCACGATCTGGATAAAGCATCTTTTGTGAGTCAGGGATGAAGGTGGTGTTTGAAGGTTTGTTATCAGTGAGGTTCAGGGTAACGCTGGTGGTAAAGCAGCTTTGGAAATTGCAGCAGGGCTTTGGGCAGAGCCAGCCCAACCAGAGGTCTGTGCAGCGGTTTGCTGCTTGCTCCATTTTAGTGCATAGACTTGAATCAGCAGGTCCTTGGGTCTAAACTATGCTGTTCTGCACTACATGTGAAAAAACTTGCTGGAAATACAGTTTAAGCACTATGTGTATTTCAGATACACCCTTCTCCTCATAATACCTCCCTGGAGCAAAGTCGTGCTGGTGTCCCCATTGCGCAGACAGCAAACAGAGGCTGGGGGACACAGAGGGATTTATCCCAGGCTGCAAAGGAAGCCTGCGGCTGAAGCGCAGTGAGTCTGCCTCCAGATCCCAACCTAAGCAGGCTCTAGTCTCCCAGACCACAGGTTTCCTTTCCAGCCCTTTGGTCCTAACCCTAAACCAGCCTGCAGAGAGCAAGAGGGAATTGCACAAACGCCTTGGCTGCATTTCAGAGAACCTCCCCCCCTCCGAGTACCACCTGGGTGCCCCCGGGATGGTGGCAAGCCCAAGTCCCAGGCACAGCCCAGATCCTATGCAAGGGACACCTGGCCCTGCTCAAAGCAGCCAGGGAGAGTGCAGTAGAAGCTTTTAAGGATAATACAGACCCTTCAAAAGACAGTATCGCTTATCAAAGGGCCACTTCTCCCCAGCAGGATGGGGACACTGCCACCATGCTGGGCCACACACTGCACAGCGCCTGCAGACGGGCAATAAAACCAAGCAGGATGCAGCAGGGCTAACTACAACAGGCAAATGAGCATTGAAAAAAATAATAATAATAAAAAAAAGAAGCTTTAACTACATGACAGCTTGGTTGAGTCCCTGTTCCTGTATTTGCTTAGCTGAGGGCTATCTTTATAAGACCTCGCTACCAGATGTTCCCACATTTGCATGTGGGGTGAAGGGAAGGGATGCTCAGCAGGTCCCAGGGGTGCTGGCTCGGTGCTGGCGCCAGATGGCGATTGCCACCCAGTGGCTGTGCACGCCACGCTGCCTTTCTGCCTTGCAAAGTCCCTAAAAATAAAGCATCGCTTCTGCAAGCGCAGATCTTTCTGGCAGCTGAAGCTGTTGCTGTTCTCTTCATTAGCGGTGGTGAAGCCCGCAGCACAGTCGTTTTGTGCTCACAGTGCTCCTCTTTCACGGCCAGGGTGGTTTGGCTGTGTATGGGAGATAAAAGAGCTTTTTTTTTAGTGCAAGCCATTGCTGCTGCTGAGCAGCTGAGCCTGGCACTGAGGGAAACTCTGCAGCTCTGGCAGAGCTGAGAAAACCCTTCTGATACACTTTGCTCCCTATCCTGACCGGGGCACTACCCCAGGCTAGCAGACCCCATCCACAAACCCCGCACCATCAGCATAGCAGAGACCTGGGAGAAATATGCTCATTTCTCCAGGGCCCTTTTTTCCCTGCCCCAAGCTTGTTCCTCAGCTCAGGTCATGATAAACAGTAAATGCAGAGGCAATTTCTAAATTTGTGGCTGCTGCAAGTTCCCATCACAGAGAACATGGTCAGAGACACCCCAGCCATCAGGGGCAGCAGGGATCTGGGCTTAGATGCCATTCCAGCTAATCCCTCCCAGGCTAGGGCTCATTTTCAGCTCTAATTTTCTGCCCAGGGTATAAACAGCAACCTCCCCCCCAGCAATAAAGTTCCTCTGCTTAAGCTCTCCAAGTGATCTTTTCCAGGTATATCTCATGTTTTTGCATTAATATTACCTATAGAAGACACAATCAATAGAGTAACTCCTATTGCCTGCAGCAGAGCTAGTTCCACCCCTAAAGCAAGCTTTCTTACCCTTATTTCCATTACTTACACTGCAAACAAGCCTCACCTTTATATAGACACCTCCCCAACAGGCTTATTTGACCACAGTCCCTTTAAATTCAGCAGAGTGCACCCTGCTGTGGCTAATGAGGAGCAGGGGGAAAGGAAGTGCTTTTATTGCAACAGTTGTTTTTTTTTTTTAAAAAAAAAAGGTTGGTTTTTTTTTTCTTTTTTCTGATATTTCAGTGGTTGGAGCAGGTCATGTACCTTGTAGGCTATGTAACCTGTCTGCTTGCGTTGTATGTTTGCTGAAGGGAGGTAAAGGGGCTGAGCTACTTGGTTGTTCCTTTTTTGCTTATAGCTGCTACTGAAGCTGTTAGGCCAATATATTCCCTGCATTTCATCTGAGATGTATGTTGCATCCCTTGGAAATGCTGTGAGTAGGTTGCTGGTAAGCTATAGCTGTCTGAGCCTGGGGAGAGCTGTGTCAGAGTGAATGGCTGCTAGCAGATTTTCTTTAAGGCTTGCTATTGAGCATAAATTACCTGATCCCAAAGCTGCAGGGGGATAACTATTTCTTTAGGGTTCAGCAACCTTTCTGGTGAGCTTAGGTGATGGCTGGCAGGGATGCTGTAAGTGCTGAGGGGTATCAGCTGCTCTTGCTTTGCCTTTGCAGCTGGAGAGGCAGCATTGCTGCTCCCCTTGCCTTGCTGGTTCCTCCCTGCTGTGAGGGGCATGGGTGTCCCCTCTCCTTTGCTCTGTTCCCTTCCTTGGGGGGTTTCTGCTTAGAAAAGCCCATTAGGCTGATCTACAAGGAGAGAAGTGCCGGTGTTTGCTGATAAATAAAGCTGTGGTGTGTTTGTGTCCTGACAGCTGATGGAGCTGGGTGTTGCAAGGAGCTCCCTTCCCTGCTCCATCACACAGGTAATGAGAACAGCCATGTGAGGGCTGCTCAGTGACTACCTCAGGGTGCTGCTGTTCTTCAGGGGCCTCCTCCTTTACCAAAGCAAACTTTGGAAAACGAACAGGACTATTTATTTCTCAGAGGGAATTTGGGAGGACCTAGGTGCTCTGTGTGTGTTTGCACTGGGTGGCCAGAGCTGTGAGACTCAGGTCTGTTCTAAGCCCCCAGACCAAACCCTGATAGCGGTAGCAATTCTGCGGGAGGCTCTGAACAAGCCCTTAGTTAAGAAGAAATTATTTTCTCAATTGTGCTCCCAAGGCACAGGGCTTAACCTAAAAGCTCTTCTCAGCTGCTTGCTTGCAGGAGTCACCTGGTGCTTTTGCAAAGGAAAAATCCTAGTGCTGGTTGTTTCAGAACTAATTGCAAACTAATCCCAGTGCTAGTTGTTCCAGCACTAATTGCAGATTGGCTTTGAAGCTGCTTGGGCGCTTGAAGGCACCACTGCAGAAGCATTCCATGCACAGAGCCCTGTCTTCTGCAGCAGAGAGTTCGTGGGAACTGCTCAGCCACTGCTAAACCTTCTCCGGGTGCAAAACTTCTTCCCTGTTGCTCCTTCATGTCAGCATTTAGTTTACACTTGGTTCATCTGAAAAAAGAAAAGTAGCAGCCCTTAAACCATTTCCTCTTTCTTGCAAGACCCACTGCTGAGCCAAGAGACAAAGGCAGCTTGTGGGCTTTGACAAAACTCTGACCATGCATCCCTTTGAGTTAGGTTTAGTGGGGGTGAAATCAGCCTTTTTGTTATATAATAGCCCGGGGTTGCTATAAATTGTGCTGTGCCGACAGCCGGAGCATCGGTGTGGAAGGTAAGAGCCCGTGGGTGCTTGGCTCTGCTGGCTGAGCTGCTGAGGAAATCTGCCCTGGGCTCTCCCGGGAGGTTGGTGCCATCAGGCACTTTCTTACAACCATCTGTTGTGGGCTTGGTCATCCCAGGGATGTGACTGCCCTTTGCTGGGTCCTGAGGGAGCCCAGGGTAACTGGTGTGTGCTGCAGGGCAGGTAGGACAAATCCCAGCTGCTCACATTGCTCGGAGAGATGAAGGTGAAGTTGTAGCAGAGGGAGGCTTAAACCAGCTGATAGATGTCTGCTGGTGTGCCCGGCTAAACTGGGACCAAAGCAGGCAAAGACTGGTCTGTGTGCACACACGTAGCCACAGATAAGCCTTGGTGGAGCCCTTCAAATGGGCAAGGCTTAGATCTCACTGGGACACAACCATGGGATGCAACCCATGTTTGCTATGGAAGAGTGCTCCTTCATGAAACCTCTGTGCCAAAGCAAACATGCAGCAATTCTTAGAGCAGAGAGTGGGTTGTGGCCAAAGCTGGGTGAAAAGTGGCAGAACAGTGGAGGGAGAAGGTTATGAAGGTATCAGACTAGGTTTGGGTAGGTATCTTGGGACATAGCTTCCAAAAAAGGCTGCCAAAAGCTTTTTGGGCATGGTGCAGGCTGAAAACAGGGTGGACCAGGCACCTCAGATGATCTTTTCTGATGCCCATAAGCAGGATGGAAGCCTTGCATGGTGTATGCAAGAGGGTAAGGATGTGGCATCACAGCCCCATCATTAGATTTTCCCCCTTGCAGGGACAACATCCCACTCAAAATCAACTGCTAGGACCAATGCACGCTTGATGCCGACCCCTGTGGTTGCCCCTTTCCCCAGGAGCCATCCAAGCCTGGGAAGCAATCCCTGCTGCTCTGCTGGGAGCAGTGTGCAAGGTGCAAGCTAGCTGTAAGCTTGCTAGGTTAGATACACACATGATCACTGCTGATGTAGCACAGGCCTCGCAGCATGGGCATCCTCAGCCCAATGGGGCAAGACTTGGGATATGAGAAGCAGAGAAGAAGGGGTTGGGGAGGGAGAGCCCCAAAGGCTGCCTAGGCTCTCCAAGGAGGGGTTTGGGGCAGGGTCGGAGCTGGGGAGGTCCTCTCTGCCCACGGTGGGGAGATAGCCTTGTGAGGCTAAAGCTAACTTCCCAAAAACCCTGAGGGTCACAAGGGAAAGCTGCAGTGGGGGGACGTGAGTGTGGCCATGGGTTCACATCAGAAGTCCTGGCCTGTCCTTTCTCCCTGTGGGCACGGCTCGTACAGACCCTGGTGCTCCAGGGGCAGGGACGCCAACCAGATCAAGGAGCTGATTCTGCCAAAAATAGCCTTTCCGAAAAGCCCATTACTATTTTTCTGGCTGAATCAACTCCCCAGGGTGGCTCAGAGTAGACACAGGGTGGGAACGTGCTGCAGAAGGGCTCTGTCTCAGCCCAAATTCAGCTGCAATGCCTTAAGCTGCCAAGAAACTGCATCTGAAGAAGCTGGCTTTCCTCTTTTGCTGAGTTTTGCTCCAAAAACCTCTTCTAGGTCCATACCTTAGCGCTGGGTAGAGATTAGTTGTCTTTAGGTGGGAAGGCAAGAGGCTACACGCAGGCATGGAGCAAGCCCTGCTTTGGGTGACCAGCTAGAGTTCCTCCTGGATCAAATCTCCTGCTTTTAGACCCCAAATTAAACTGGAACTTCATTGAGAGAGATAAATCCCTTCACAGCTGGGAGACTTTGAATCTGAATCCCCCTCTGAATTTTCCGAGCTGTTTATATTAAGCAGCACTTGCAATGGATGCTTAAGCGTGGTGATTTAGGTGAATATCATATTAGAATGCCTAGGGAGCCAGAAAACACAGTTTCTATGGGAGTTTCTTGTTGAGATTAAATAATATTTACCTATTTATCGTTGTCAATTAGCAGCACACTATTTAGGATGCTAAATACGCACCAAGTGATACCTTTTGGCAACCACCAAGTTCGCGGGAAGGAGCAGCAAGGCAAGAGGGGCTCTACTGTGCCATTTGCCCGGAGTTAAGCTTTGGGCAATCTCCTGTCTCGTTAGATAAATAGCTGTCATGAAATAAGGTCAGCTCCTAATGACCTCTCCCAGGGCTGTGCTAATTCAGTTATTTCTGCATTCTTTGGGGAGAGCATGAGCATGTTTTAGCACCTCAGTGTTTTTAGCAAAACACAGCCACTGAAGCACATGGAGCACATCGGGAGCTGTTTGAAGGTGCTGGGCATTGCAAATGGGCCACCCAAATTAGCAGCCCATATGAGGCAGCTGTGCTGGGAGGGATTTTGCACAGATCTCAGCTGGAGGAGACACTGCCCTGGCAGCTGAGCAGCAAAAATGTCACCCTGACTGCTAACAAGAAAGCAGAAACTCAGCTTTTTCCCCTAAATCAGCCGAGAGAAGGCACTCTGGGGTTTCAAAATCTAACCTTTTCTCAAACTTCCTTAAAAATGTAACTTATTCCTTCACTGAGCTCTCTTTCCCTAAGGCGAGAGGGGAAGTGGAACCATTTACCCATATTGATTTTTAAAGTGTCTGGTTTTATTCCAGACTATTTTACAAAGCTTTAGAAAACCACAGTATTTAGATGCAAAGCTGAATGTTTGAGAAAGGGCTTTTGCATCAGGTCTTTGTAACTTTTTATACTCTATCCCTCTGGCTGGTCTACCTGTCTGTTATAGAGTCGTTAAATGGCTGTATAAGAAGTTGCCCAGCCTAGCAGGTATCTTTTTAGACACCTTAATAGAGTGATTATACTGTCTTTTTAAAATTGTTCCTGAAAACCTATTAAGAATGGTGGTATTTATATTTCATTTCTAGATATAACTACACTGTGTTTTGTTTATGCATGCCATGTCGTAAAATCTGCGCATCTATATAGTAGGTATGAATAATACTCTTCATAAATATAAGAAGCTTTTAAAACATTAATGTCCCAGCTAAACCCCATCCCAAATCAAACTGATTTAGAGATGGAATGAAGGCAAAAGCCTGAATCCTCCGCTTTTCTGCCCGTGCTGCTGTCTTTAAATGGCCAGTTACACACTTCTCGGCTGCTCCCCGGTTATTTTTTCCTACGGAAAGCCCTGATGCAGCAGGCTGATGCATTTATCGGTGCTGTTCCCTCCGTTCCTGCCTGCCCTGGCTGGCTATCAGCGAAGGGACCCGCAGTTTTACCGCATGGTTGTAGCGGGTGCGCAGCTTTGTAAGGAATTTAGGAGAGCGGCTGCTCCCTGCGCTGGTACGAACCGCGCCCGAGCGATGCGCAGCGCGACCTGGATCTCCAAGCGCGGTGCGTTCCGCTGTGACCCGCGCAGGGCCGCTGCCTGGTGACTTCCCTGAGCAATAAGGAATGGGTGGGAACAGCCGTGGGGGGTCGGACCGAGACGGGACTGGGCTAAACCTGGGTTCGGCTAAACCCGGGGTTCCCCGCTGCGACCCCCCTGGGAGCTCCGGCTGCCCGGGAGCCTCGGCCGGCTTTGGCGGGAGGCTGGCTCCCCCTAGCGAGTGCGGCTGGGCGGTGCAAGGGGTGCTGCCTGCGCCCTGGGTGCTGGGCGTGTTGTGGGTGCTGGACGGCACCGGGGGAGCTGCGCGTGCTGTGGATGCTGGGTGGCACCGGGGGTGCTGCCTGCGCCCTGGATGCTGGGCGTCTTGTGGGTGCTGGGCGGTGCAAGGGGTGCTCTGTGCCCCGTGGGTGCTGGGCGGCACCGGGGGTGCTGGGCGTGTTGTGGGTGCTGCCTGCGCCCTGGGTGCTGGGAGTGTTGTGGGTGCTGGGCGGCGCAAGGGGTGCTGCATGCACCCTGAGTGCTGGGCATGTTGTGGGTGCTGGGTGGCACCAGGGGTGCTGTGTGCGCCCTGGGTGCTGGGCGTGTTGTGGGTGCTGTGTGTGCCCTGGGTGCTGTGCGTGTTGTGCGTGCTGGGTGGCACCGGGGGTGCTGGGCGTCCTGTAGGTGCTGAGCGGCGCAAGGGGTGCTGTGTGCCTTGTGGGTGCTGGGCGGTGCAAGGGGTGCTGCGTGCGCCCTGGGTGCTGGGCGGGTTGTGGGTGCTGCGTGC
>JAVJGI010000036.1:20232981-20325126 GCA_035590275.1 Ibycter americanus | reverse complement strand
GTGTGTGGTGGGTGCTGGGTGGCACTGGGAGGGCTGCGTGCACCCTGGGTGCTGGGCGTGTTGTGGGTGCTGGGCGGCACCGGGGGTGCTGTGTGTGCCCTGGGTGCTGTGCGTGTTGTGGGTGCTGTGTGTGCCCTGGGTGCTGGGCGGGTTGTGGGTGCTGGGCAGCAGCGGGAGTGCTGCGTGCACCCGGGGTGCTGGGCGGGTTGTGGGTGCTGGGCAGCACCGGGGGTGCTGTGTGTGCCCTGGGTGCTGTGCGTGTTGTGGGTGCTGGGCGTGTTGTGGGTGCTGGGCAGCACCGGGAGTGCTGCGTGCACCCTGGGTGCTGGGCGTGTTGTGGGTGCTGGGCAGCACCGGGGGTGCTGTGTGCGTGCCCTGAGTGCTGGGTGTTGCGGATGCTGGGCTGCACCAGGGCTGCTGCATGCGCCCTGGGTGCTGGGCGTGTTGCGGGTGCTGTGCCTGTTACAGGTGCTGTGTGCATCTTGGGTGCTGTGCATGCTATAGGTGCTGGGCTGCACCCAAGGGTGCTGCACGTGTCTTGGGTGCTGTGCTTGTTACAGGTGCTGGGCTACACCCATCTTGGATGCTGTGCATGTTTGGGGTGCTGTGCTACATCTCAGGTGCTGTGCCACACACATCAAGGCTGCTGCACTACATGTCTTGGGTGCTGTGCCACATGCATCAAGGGTGCTGCATGTATCTTGAGTGCTGTGTGTGTTTACGGGTGCTGTGCTGCACGTATCAAGGGTGCTGCATGCATCTTGGGCATAGTGCGTGTTCAGGGTGCTGGGATACATGTCTCGGGTGCTGTGCCACATATTGAAGGTGCTGTGCATGTTTCGGTTGCTGTGCTGCATGCATCAAGGGTGCTGTGCCTGTCTCGGGTGCTGTGCTGCATGCATTCAGGGTGCTGCCCTATACACGTCAAGGGTGCCGCGTGTGCCTCGGGTGCTGTGGGTGTGTTGGGTGCTGTGCTGCACACATCCCGGGTGCTGTGCATGGCTCGGATATTGCACAGGCCTTGAGAGCTGTGCGTGTCATGGGTGCTGGATTAACCAGAGCCCCGGTGCTGAGCGTGGGGCAGTTTCCTGCTGGCTGCTGGCATCTGGGAGCCGAGGCGATGCCCCGGGCAGGAGGGTGCCGTGGGACAGACAATTCCTGACCTGGCACAAGATCTGCAGGTACACAGATGAGTGGGCAGCTGTGAACCAGCAGCCTGAATTTATATTTGAATTGGCACTTTGGGTCAAGTGGCTGCTGTGTTTTTAATCTAATCCTAGAGCCCCCAGGCAGGATTTGTTGTGCTGCTGGATTTTTCATTTGCCGGCAAGGGTATGATTTCATCAAATGAGCTGTATAATTTCACCGCATCCTCAAGGGCTTGCCTGCAGCTTAGCTCCTCCAGGCTGCCCTTAGCAACCAGCGTAGGCAAAACGGAGCCACAGCACCAAAGGTTCTTCCTACCTGCTAAGAGCATCTCCCCAGAGAGACAGGCAGGGCATGGGCAGCGCGTGAGCGCGTCGCGCTCCTGGTCCTCGCCCTCTGCCTGGTTACAGCAGAGCCTCTGCTCCTGGCACAGCCGCAGCCGTTGGCTCCGAAGCGTTGGATGCCATCCTCCACCGGCAGCTCTCGCTGGGGGACGTGCAGGAGAAATGCTGTGAGCTGTGGGGCTGGAGGCAAGCAGGGCAGCGAGCTACAAGCATCCTCAGCTCCTCTGGGCTGACCTGCAGGCTCTTGACCCTGCTGTGCGGGTGGGTGGAGGGGGGAATATTTATTGCCCCAGCAGCAAAGATCACGGTTCATGTTTTTTCCAGCCAGAGGAGTTAAGGCTGCTGCGGAGCTCTTGGGGAGGCATGTTGCTCGCAGAGCCGGAGGGAGAGGGGGAAAACAAGATCAGCAATTCCCTTGCTCAGCCTTGCAAATAGGTTAATTCCCTTCCCACACAGCCAGTGACCCCCGGGGAGCCAGCGTGCCGCAAATCACGCCGGCGGCGGGGGCTCAGTCAGGAGCTGCGGCGGGGTCAGTGCCGCTGACATGCGAGCTGCAAATCTTCCAGCTGGGGAACATATGCAAGCACGGCAAGCAAGAGCAGCGAGAGGGGTTATTTCCAAGCCTTTCTGCCTTGGCAGCTGATGGGGTTTCAAAAGGGAGATGTTTTCAATGCCTGAAGTGAAAGGTGGCAGGTTGATGTCGGGGATGAGCGTGGCAGTGGCTGGCAGCTGCAGAGGGTCCGAGTGACAGAAGAGCAAGAGATCACCCATAGGCGAGAAATCCAGGGAACGGCAGCAGAGCGCAGTGTCTGTTTTGATCACACTTGGAGAATGAGCAGGATATATTGCATGGATGGCAAAACCTAAATGAGCTGAATGTGCTAGAAAAATGGGGTCTGGAGAGAAGCTCATGCCAAGCAGTGATGTTGCAGGGTATATGTGTGTCATTTGGCCAGTTAGGGAAGAAATCAATATTGTGGGCCAAGACCAGAACGCAGCTTTGCTCTTTTCTGAATCCTGAAGATGCTTTCTCCCTTCCTCCAGATGTGGGCCCGTTTCTGTTTTGCTTCTGCCATGTGTTGATAAAGGCTGACACTGATGCTTTTGGGGCTAGCAGTTAAGTAGAAGAGCTCGCAGGCAGTGCGGCCAAATTGATTTTCCTTGAGGAGACCTGCTCAGAAGTCACCAGCACAGGCACTTCTTGCTCCGCCGGGGCACAGGAGCCAGCCAGCCTTGATTTCTGGGTGTGCCCCACCAAAAAGATGTGTTCGTAATAACCACATCCACATCCCAGGGACAGGTTGCCCCTGCCAGCCCACCTCTCCCTCCTCATCTGCTCCCCAGGCCACCTCCCAGCCCTGAGACGGGATCAACCAGGGCTTTAATTTCAAAGCCTGCTCTCTCCCCCCTCCACCCCTTGTTCTTCTTGTTTTACTTCGCCCTCCTGCTAAATTTCCTCCTGCCTTGAAGATACATATCTCCCCCCACTACTCTTGGGCTTTTATATAGCACCTATTAGCCTGCTACCTACGTGTCGATGAGGGGGAGCACAGATGTGCTGCAGCTTCCAGCCTCCCTCCGACCACCCCACCCCCCCCTTAAATCCCCCAGGACTCAAGAGGTCTGGAAAGCCGACAGCTACAGCTGCCCCAGGTGCCATATAACAGCAAGGGGGCTGTTTCCACCAAAGGGTCCCTGACACACAGCCCAGCCCATACATCAGCTGGGGGACTTTGATTCAGATAGCGATCTGCACAGGGCTTACCTTCCATTAAGGGCGAGGGATGGGTTTTATGACTCTGGTTTTCCCCAGACAATTGCTCGTTGGCATCAGAGGGAAAGGCATCGGCTGTTATCAGGACCCGCAGCAGCGGTGTGGGGGAATGGGGTCTTCTCCCGGGAAGGGGGGAATGAGGGGTGCAGGGGAATTGGGGCAGGTTTCTCTTTCTTCTTCTCCTCCCCAAGAAAATGACTGGTGGTAACTGAGCCTGACCCACTTCTAGACCAAGAGTGGAGATTCCCTGTGACCCATTTTGTTTAAAATTAGAGATAGCTGGGGAAATAGGAGTGGTAGAAAAATGTGTTCAGGCTGTATTTGAGCATACAGTACTCCTCCTATCCTCCCTCCCCTGTCC
This sequence comes from Ibycter americanus, assembly GCA_035590275.1. Taxonomy (NCBI): domain Eukaryota; kingdom Metazoa; phylum Chordata; class Aves; order Falconiformes; family Falconidae; genus Ibycter; species Ibycter americanus. The sequence continues at coordinate 20,321,501 of JAVJGI010000036.1, read as the reverse complement.
TCCCGGACAGACTCCAGCAGCCGTGCTCAGTGCCTGTGCTTTTGTCTGCAGGGCAAAATTGGGGTAGGGGATACACAGGAAGAAACTGGCCATTTTCTCAGAAAAGTCAGTGCTACACCATGCAGCGGTGCAAATATCTACAATGCTATTCGGTACACTGGATATTAACGGCACCACCTGAAGAATTAACGGGATTGGAGACAGGGAGGCTATTTGCAATGTTTTACAGTGCCCACTACGTCGCCCCAAAGTGCTCCCCTAGTGCCAAGGCTAGCTTCAGCCCTGGAGCTGATTTTGGGGTGTGCAGCCAAAAACGCACCCCAGCACAGGGGCTGTTTACATCTGTTCCCCTGCTGCACACCCAGACCCCTCTGGGTGCATTAGAGATGGGCTTGGTTGCATTTTGGGTTGCTCACTTTCTTCCCACTGGCAATAAGTCTTCAGCCAAATCTGTGATCAGCTTTATAGGGGGATGTCACCCCAACTTTCTGGGATCAGAGATGCACTGGTGCAGCTCAGGGAGCAGCTCCAGGTATGGGGCTGAGCAGCTGCTCATCCCTACAAGCAGCACCGAGCCCTCCTCCACTGAGTGGTAGCCAGCCGTGTTCCCAAACAGTATCTGCTGTTATTGCATTAATTACAGTAATCTAATGGGAAATGTAAACAGGAAAGCTCGGGGGGGAGATAAGGGGCGCGGGGACGCGAGGCAGGGGCTGACAAGCTCCCTCTGGCGCAAGGAATGGAGTTCAGAGGAAAGTTCACTTTTCAGGGAGCGGCTGGCTGCCGCTCAAAGGTGTTAATTAGGGTGGCCAGATAGCAACTGGGACAGTGTCCCCAGCCGTTTCCCCTTTCGGTGACAATCGCATTCCTGGGGCTTGAAGTTCAGCTGCAGAGACCTAATGCCTGTGGTGCATTGGGGGGGGGGCCGGGGCACTGTGTTGCTGTGCGAGAGATTATTGCTTTTTTTAAATCAGCCAGGTTTTAATCGTACCCAAGCTGAGCAGCATTGCTCTGCTGCCAGCCAGCTGAGGAAAGGCGGAGGTGGATGGAAATGGCTCTTCCTTGGGACTTTCTCAGCACAAGGCATCAGAGATGGATGCATGGGATGGGCAGGACCAGCGAACTTGCTGTTGGGGCTCTAAACCCCTCACCCTGCTTCATCCAGAGCAGAAAGCAGCCCGCGGAGCTGCACTTTCCCTTGCTGCATTGATGTGCTGGCAGTGCCTGGGTGAAGCAGGCTTTTCCCGTGTGCTGCATGGGGCCCCAGAGATGCCCACGTCCTGGCCCAGGGCTGCCGGCTCCTCAGCCCCTGCCCCACTCCTGCCCACCCCACCAATGCCTACGGGCATCTTCTGGTTCTGTCTCTTGTGTTTGGATCCAGGGAAAGAGGATACAGGCTTGGGCAGGGAAAGAAAAAGGACAGCAGTGAAAAAGCTCCTTCTCCTTTTACTCCACCTTCCCCTTTTATTTTATTTTTCTTTAATTTTCATTTTCATGTCCACAGAGCGGTTTCTTTGGCACTTCCCCCCTTCAAAGCTCCAGCTTTTTCTCCCTGGCTGCGCTTACAAATGCTGTGCCCGAGGGAGAGGTGTGCTGTGAGGGTCTTACTCTTACTTTTGGAACAACCATATCCACAACCACTGAGCATCTGAAAAAGCCCTTTCTTAGCAGTTATTTTCCCAGTTATTTTCTCTGATCCTGCCTGGAAAGCCAATGCTGTGTGCAGTGAAACTGGAGCTGGAAGACCGCAGGAGCCATTTCTCCATGGGGAAAGTGTGAAGGCAGGCACCCAGCTCCCGGTCAGGAGCTCCTGATGCTGCAGCATCCCCTATGCATTGCTGGGGATGTTTTGCCCCTATAGCCATAGGGTGTATGAGGGCATGGTCCCCAGGCCATGCACCTCCCTGGGGTGCCCTGCTGAGCTCCCTGGCACTCACCTGGTAACTCATCTCTCAGCACAGACCTAGCCTGGCCTTCTCAAGACTGGGAGGAGACAGATCCCAGTTTCTACCCCCGAGACCTTTCCGTTCTCCTCAATTTTTTCCTTCTGGCCAAATCAGAAGTAAACCTAGCTTTTTGGTCTGAGCTCATTTCTCAGCGATGAGATTTTTTTCTTCCCTGGCTGCTTTCAGTCTTGGGGAGGTGGGGTGGGGGGGTGAGGGGAGGGGGTGCAGGGAAGGAGGCAGATGAAATTACTGTTTATGTCACCTCCTTTGGCATTAAAGTGGCAAGTGGGGAACGTTTGAGCTGCCAAAACCATTTATTTTTATTAAATCCAGTTTCCACAATAAGCAACACTCTTCATCGCGCTCCTCACTCCTGCTGCCGGATGCTCCCAGCTCATTGCATGCAGCTCCCAGGAGGATCTGGCCCTTAAAGAACAGGAATCCAGGACAAGAGTTCTTCCAAAATACCTGTGGCTGGAAGATGATGACCAGAAACACAGCAAAACCTTGTGCAGATCCAGAGAAAGCTTTTGCTTACCTTTGCATTCAGCTTGCATGAAATCCATGTTCAGCGAGCTGGTGATGGGAGCAAGGAGCTGCTGGGGATGGCAGCCTGGGATGTCACGTTGGTCCCCATGTGTTCACCCCAGGGCTCCTGCTTGGGTCTGCGTGAGCAGGTCTGGCTGCCCTGTGGCTCTGCTTCCCTGTTCTTGCTCCAGGAATGACGACCTAAAAATGAAACAAGGCAAATTGTGGTGTCACTTGGTGCTTCAGCCAGAAAATGGAGCCAGCCCGAGACGGAGCGAGCCCCAGGTTGTTGGCACGTACTGGGTGTGCTGTGATCCCAATTAGCTGAACGAAGAGAAACCCAGTGAGCAGATGACCCCCCAGAAGATGGTGCCAGCCTTGTCTGGCCCGTATTTTCTCTGATGAGCTCAAGGGGAGGCGTCCTCAACACAGGCTGATGGGTGGGAGGAGGAGGATGTGTGACAGTGCTAGTGGTGGCGGGGTTCTACTTACTGCAGAGTTGTCATTGCTGAGCTGCTGCCTCAACCCCAAAACTGATGTGTGGGGACACAAAAGATGCTGCAAAGGCAAGAAAAGGTGCAGTACCACCACCCCATTTCCTCAACTTGTTTGACTTGGGTGAAAATCCTCTCTCCTTGCAAACCTGGGCGTATTTTTTGTGCAGCCACTCCAGCAGAAGCATCCAGGAGCTGGGCTGCAATACACGCAGGTGCGTTGGTGGAGCTGGAAACCCTCCATGGGTGAAGCGGCCCCACTACCTGTGTGCGTGGGTGATTTGAGTGAGGTGTTGTTTTGCAGAGGTTGCATGCCAGGCCGGCTCTGGAGACCCTGCCAAGATAAATGGCCACGCTTCCTACAAAGAACAAAATTTCTTCTGAGCGGCCAAGCAGAAGGCAGACTTGCTCCAGGGCAGGTTTCACTTTCACAGGAGTGTTTCGGGGAGGAGAAAGTAAAAATGACAGAGTGGGCTTTGTGAGATGCTGCAGTGCTGCAGGCACCCCCTTCAAAAATGTGTGGGCTGGGAACGGCATCCTGGATCTGGTCCAAAATGCAGCTTTGCTATTGAAAGGAAATACATATACATGCACACATATAGGCATATACACTACGTGAGCCCATGCGTATAACAAAGAGGTGTGGTTATATTTCATTTCTCCATAATTTGGCAAAATAGGCCAGAATGGAGAACGAGACTCCAAGAATGCCTATTTGCAAATGAGCTTTTATTTTGCCTTGGGGAGCAGAGGTTTGCTGGGGCACAGTGAAGATGCGTGAGCCGAGGCTGAAGGGCTGCGGGCTTGTGCAGTGCCGTGCATGGGGTCCCAGCTGGCTGCAGCAACCTCCTGCCTCCTTCCCAAGTTTCATCTGGTGGGACATCCCCCTGTGTTATGTTCCATGTGGTGGTGGTCCCACTGGCTCAGCATCACCACCCCATCCCACCCCCGTAATCGGCATCATCAAAGCAAATAAATGAAAGTGGAGCCGGTGGCATAGGTGTAATCAGACCAGCTCAGAGAGTTCTGCTCCAGGGTGAAGAGCAACCCTTGATGATTAAAATTAGTGGGAGCATAACCAAAACATGTATAGTCCTGGCTCTGGCTTTCCTACCCGCCCAGAAGACAGATTATTTATTTGAATAGGAGCTCTTGCAACTGGAGATTTCTTGTAACTGATATTTAGGATTTTTTGAGGGGGAAGAGTTAAATAGGGAGAAGAAATGGTTGGAAATGGGCTGTGCATGCTCTGCGTGAAATGAGTCACGCTCGGAGGCAAAAGCCCCTTTCCTGGGGTCTGCCAGTGCCCCCAGCATCTCTCGGAGAACCTTGTTACATCCCCCCTGGCTTTGAAAACCAAGTGTCATGATTGGAGTGGATTGTAATTTAGTGACTTTGTCAGAGGAAATTATTTTGCTCAAACCAAAACAAATTTAGATTTTTATTCACAGCCATTTTTCTTTGCAGGCAAGTTTTGTTTCTCTTTCTGAGTGTGTCCTTGTGTTTTCATTTGGAAAGGAAGAAAAAATCCCCCTGGTACTCTTGGCAAACAATTTTCCCCTTGCTGCTCCCACCACAAGCCTGTCCACAGTGCAGAAATCCTGCACATCTCTTGTCAAAGTCTAAATTAAATTAATTCTATGGATTTTAAAGATGTTGGAAGTGGTAGGAATCTTCTCCTCTCTCTGCCTTTTGTGGAAGTCCACAGCGTCGCTCCTGCCAAGCCTGTTGCTTTGACTTCATCTGGATTTACATCTATGTCACTGAGAGCGTAACGTGGCTCTGAACCTCTTTGAACTCTGTTGTCTAGAGGACAAGGAAAGCGTGTAAACCCAGCTATTAAAAAGCCTCTCTTCTAGTGCTGGTCAATTTAAAATACATCTGGAACAATAAAAGGAGCGACCGTGCCAGCACTGTGCTTGCTGAGCCGTCACCCCATCATCCTGCCGGCTGCAGAGCTCGCTGCTGCCCCTGCCCTGTTTTCCTTGCTTTCAAGTTCTCTTCTTTATAACCAGAGAAAAGCGATGTGTCTGCCAGTCTGCTCTGAAATGCAAGTATCCCAGAAGGTGAATTTGTGAATGGTTGGCTGGTCATTATGTGCCTTGGGACCATCATTTTATTATTTTTTTTTCCACGCCAGCTGAGGGAGGAAGTTTGCAGGATGTTATCAGCATCCTGTTGCTGTGACCTGCTGAGCAATAGCATGTAAATATGTCTCCCCTTCACCACACCCCAGTGTCAACCTTTTGGCTCCTGTCTGCTGGCCGTGTTCTGCAAGATTAATGTGTTTTTCAACTGTGCACAGGACCATACAGCTGAAAGGGATGGATTTTTATTTTTTCTTGGGTGTCTTTTACCGATTTCCTATATGCAGTACTATAAAGCATTTCTGGCAGCATTTCTGGAGCGTGTTAATGAGACCATTTCTGGCATGGTGCAGGCATCTCACCGTGGGACAGCCAGCAAACATGGTCAAGGTGTCTCATGTCTGTGATTTGGGAAAAAGGGATTTTGGCTTTCTGGTTAGTCACTGGTTGGAGAGCACCACCAAAAAAAACCCCCACACAGACAAAAAAAACCCAAACCCAAACCCAACCAAAACCCAAACCAACAAAACAATAGAAGAGAATAAACCCAGGAGTTATTCTCTTTGTCTTGAGTGAGGACAAATGTTTGCTTTTTAGCAGTTTGAGGGGTTTCCTCCAGAGCAGTCAGTGATGCACAGCTTGGATGGTCCATGTACCGTGTTTTCATGATATTGGCCGTTATCCATCTAACTTCATGTTCCCTGTCGCTGCAGCTAGCCAGGCAGAGCAGCTTTCCATTGGAAATAGCTTTACTGCAATCAAATCCTTTGCAGGAAATACCTTCATTTCAGTGAAAAATGTTGAGAGAATATGAAAGAGAGACCCGTTTGAGCCTTCTTATTTCATATTGATGTTCATGTAATTCTATAATCACATGGTACCTCTAATATTAGCATAATATTTCAATTGCCCTGGAACAAAACATTCCAATGGTTCCAAATATATATATTTAGGCATTCTTGTTCCAAAGGGAAAAAGAGAAGAAAGTGAAATGCCAACTCTTCAGACTGCCTCAGGGTGAAAACTAAACTCAGAAACTCCTCTCAGAAGATGTTTTTTGCTCTTTCTGCATTCCATACCCCAGCCCATCTGTCCACATTGCTGGCCTTGGAGCATCATCATAGAAAGGTTGAACCCATAAACTTGGCTCTTTTCCACGAGCATCCCTTGGGGATGTGCAGCACCCAGGTTCGGACAGCCTGGGCTTGGCAAGATGAGAGAAATTCATTGCCCTGGTGCAACTGGTGTCTAGGTTTGACTCAGCCCTCCCACCCTGCCTCACCGCTGCCAGATCTGGTACCCAATTTGAGTGGGGTTTAATGGAAGGGTGGAGATTTTGGAGACCTGAGGTGCTTGTGCATTTTTGAATGGGTGAGTGGGTAGAGAAGGGGATCATCTTCACCACCTGCGCAGGGAGCCAGGTTGAGCAAAACCCCCGTGAGATACCAGAGACACTGCAGGGAAAGGAGGAGCATGAACAGCTCAGTGTGGAAAAGCCTTTGGCCAAAATATGGACCGTGTTAGCCACCAGAGAAGCCAGTCTGAAAGCCATGGGGAGCCATGTTTTGTTGGCTTCCCAGCTCACTGAGCTACTTTTGCCTTTGCTGTGTGGTTTCTGAACCTCTGGGTTACACCATCTCAAGTCGGGTGAGAAAATTGAAGGCTTAGGACAGTATTAGGGGCAGGCGTCCTGTGATTTTCCTATTCCCTGCTTTGCTGGAGACAATATTGGTCTATAGTCTTGTCCATCCAGGTTCTGCCCTGATTTAGGGTTTTTCTACTTGCTGGACCCTGCTGCCCCATACAAGCCAGGTGGCTCTAGCAGAGAGGCAGCACTTCCAGCAGCTGGGTAGATGCCACCACTGAAAATTCATCCTCTCAGTAGTGCCTTGTCTCATGATGCTCCTGGGGCTTCTTCTCGCAGCTTCTCCGTGTTCGTGGGTCCTGACACAGCCACCCTGCTCAGGCTTCCCAGAGAGATCCCCGTGTCCTTTCCCCAGTCTCAGGCTTCTGGCTCTGCTCCTCTCTCCCAGTAGCTGTCCGCTCATTGAGAAATTACTCCCCAAGGCTGCTTGGGAATACAAACGAGCATGCCACAGAAACAATAAATTACACCGACTGTCATGGATCCTGCCAGGAGATGCAATAGCTGAGGCTGGTTCAAACAATATTAATTTAACATGCTGATAGAGAAGCCGCTGGAGTTATTGTTATCACGGTGCCTTGGCTTGGCTGTCACCTCCACGCCAGCTGTCAGGGGTGACACGGTGCATTTAAGGATACTTCCTCGGGAGGGGTTTGTTGTTGTCCGTCCTCACCTGCAGATTTGCTTTGCAAATGCGAAACTGCTGGGGACGTGGGTTTGGATTGTGGAGCCACCCCGAAAATCAGGTCCTGCTATCCTGGCTCCAAGCTGATGGGATCCTCATGGGACCAGCCAAGATCTCCAAGGAGTGATGGTCATCAAGCAAGGTGTATCAGTCAGCCTCCTCTGTGCTGGGTTTTAGGGGTTTTACCCTCTGTGTGTGCTCAATGTGAGCTCGGACAGAGCTGAGGTCTGAGGGGTGGGTGCATCAAGGGCTGGAGGCTCTGACGTGGTTGTGGCCAAGGAGAACAACTGGAGCCACTCTTGGCCCCTGGAGGAGCCAGCATCAGCTTTTATCATCCCAAGGATGCTCGGTGATGCACCAGCTGGATCCCCCAGGGCTGTGACATTGTTTGTCCAGGGCCCTTCCTATTCCCAGCAGACCAAGCTGGTGTTTGTTTTAGGGAGAAAAAAGCAGCCTCCAGAAGGAATAATTCTGATTTAAGGTCCTGTGCAAGCTGTTCCTTTCTTAGGGCTCTTCAGGGAAAAGACACTTCTAACCCTGTTTCTATCCAGTGGTCTATTTTTTCATCAGGTCGATGGTAAAGATGCCCTGGCTGGTCCTCGCTGCCAGCGAGAGGGTCGGTCACGGCTACGCAGCCTTTCATGGGATCTGCCAAGTAACGTCAACCATGCCTTTGCGCCCTGCGCCTGGGGGATAGTAAATCTGTAGGCAAACATTAGGCCTTCCTGAAAAGCTTGACATTGCAGGGAGAAAATAAAAAGCTGGAGGGTTTTATTATCTTTCTCCTTATTGTCTTTTTTATTGCCTTTTGGAGTCACCCTGGAGAGCAATCTCCATCCCACATCATGGCCCTGCCAGACTTCCTCTGTTGTTGCTGTGACCTAAGAAATACAGGCCAATGCCTTCCTCTGCTCAGAGCGTTAACGAACCCGGCCCCTCGTTAGAGCCCTAAACTCAATGGAGCCCTTTGTCTGTGTGGTCTGGGGCTACAGCGGGTCTTCCAGGGCTTCCCCCCCGACAGACCATCATCCCTTCTCCTTGCAAATAGAATAGGGGCCAGAAGCTGCACTTGCATTTGGGAGATGGAGAGGTTGCAGGTTCCTCGTACGCATAGCTGGTGCTGTGGTGGGAAGTTTCTGAAATCCCCCGATAATTCAGGGCTGGCTCTGAGGGCAGTCTGCACGGGGGAGAGGCTCGGCATCTGGCAGGAACCCGGAGAGATGTTTCTTGCAGGGAAACTATGTGCTTTGCTAATTCATTAAGTACTTATCTCCTGCTCCTGCTTTTAAGGAAGACAGAGTCGGAGCGGAGGAGGTACGGGGCAGACCAGATGGCCAGTTGCAACAGGCATATAGCCTTTAAAGAGAAGGTATAAGTGAGACACCGTTGCTGAGGTCAGCATGAGATTACAGGGACTCCTTTTTGCCCTTATCTCTCTGAAATATGCAGCCTGGCTTCTGCTTTCCTGCGAAATCAGGAGTCAAATAACCAACTGTATATTGAAACGCTGGGGTGAACACACTGCTACTGATGCTGTCTTGCAGCAAGGTGCCCGGCTGCATCCTCAGCTGCAGGCTGGCTTCACCCCTTAACACCGAGCCCTGGAGGTACTCAGTGCCTTATTCCAACGTCGCTGTAGTCAGTGGAGTTTCCCAGCAAGAAGTCATGCTCCATCCTGTGGGTAGGGAACTACTGAACATCAGGTGCGATGGTGATAACTGCTAAGGTACGTCCATAATGCAATTTCTCGGTGTTGATCAAGGTTTGACTTGGATGTACTGTTTGGATATTCCCCATAGCAGGCGAAGGAATTTTTGAAGGAGAAAAAGTCATTGCAATTTCCTCCCAATTTTTGCTTGCTCCTGGCCCCCCCATTCTTGCTATCCCTTCCAAGAAAGCAGGGGATTTTTCAGTCTAAAAGGAAGGAAGGGCAACCTGCAGCCGACAGGTCATGGCCCGGTGAAGGTTTGCAAACCTGGAGGGGACGCGTAGCCAGCCAGCCCGCATTTCAGTAACGGGGCTCCGTGTGGGTAACCAGCTTAGCCAGCCCTGTCTGCAGGGCCTGGCCTTTCTCTCCCAACAGTGACTAAGGTCCAGCTTCTTTTCCTATGGATCTTCTGCCTTTGGCAACAACTCTAATATAATTCATTAATAACGTGATTACGCACCTGCTTCTGTGGGTGGAGTTGGTCCAAAAATGAGCTCTGTTTTGCCAGGACATTTTTCTAAGAAATATTTTCTGGCCAAAAAAAATGATTGACTGCATTTTTTGCCTCTATTTGCTCCAAAGCATGAGGCATTGAGTTAGCTTCCTCAAAACCTTGAAAAATTCTGCTTAAAATGGGAATACTCTCCTAAAGCATTCAGTCAGCCGGCTGGTTATCCATCCCTGTGGATAGTGGGTTCGATGGGCTGCTTTCATGCAGGTTGCAGCCGCTAAGGAACTATTTTCCTTGGCTGCAGCTTTTTGCTGGAAAACAGCAGCCCTCCCATGCTGGAGGCACCAATGCTGCATTTGCAGCATGCTCAGACCTTTGTGCTCATCAGTTCCTGGCTCATCACACCGCTCCGTGCTGCAGCTGGGCTGTTCTGCGCTCCTCTTACGTCCAACGACATTCCCGTCGTACTTCCAAGGTCACCATTTTGGCTGACTTACTCAGGACCAAACTGGGGATTTCCAGAAGCAAAAGCTGCAACATGAATATTTCTTTTTGCTTTGTTTTTTTTAATTTTTTTTTTTTTTTTTCCCCTCCCTGCAGTGTGTGTGTGTGTGAACCTTCTGAAACCCAGCTGGGCTGATTCTACACTGCCTGGCAGCGTTCAGCTGAGATATTCCAGCTTCCTTCTGATCCTTCTGGGAAAGGTTAGAGGAGGTCCAGGTTCCTCACGGATGCGTATGGTGTCTTCTTGTACCTCGGGTAAGGGAAATGGAGGAGACTAAATAGGTGTGCAGTTAAATGGAGCTTAAAAAACCCCTGACAACTTATTTTTTGATATTTTCAGATGACTCTTGACCTTGGGGCTTCAAGGGAAATGGCAAGTGAAATATCTCCAGAAGTATCTACGTGCTGTGAGAAGACCCAGGTGTGAGCTCAGCAGGGCAGGACCCTGGCATAAATAGGAAGGGATTCCCTGTTAAACCTGCTCCGTGCCGACCGTGGCTCTTCCTCTCGCTAGCATCTGAGGCAGGGTCTCACGAGCGTATCGTGCTGGTGATGTGGTTATGGTCATACCCCAATTTCATTTGCCTTTGCACATCTCCCCCCAAACGGTAGAGAAGCTCTTTGAGTCTGGGGGGGGAAAAAATTAATAAAAAATCCAATTTTCTCCCCAAGCTTAAACCTGGGCATCGCAATACCTGCAATTTCCAAAGTGCGAATCACTCTCTGCCTGCACAGAGCCTTTTCTATCACCCAGATGCCCTGCGAAGGGTCTGAAGCAGAGTCAGCACGTTGGAAACTCCCCAGGAGGGGGGTTATTCCCTGGGCTGTTGGCTGGACTGACCGATGCCCCTTCATTTCTGGAGGGAGCTGACAGAGCATTAAGAGGGGACAGGAAAAAAACATTCGGTGTGGCATTTGCTGGTTGCGTGCAGCCGCAGGCAGGAACTGCTTCCTCTGTTTGCAGGCTTTTAGGGAAAGGAGAGCTCAACGGAGTTGCTAAATTAGAAAGAAGTTAAAAAATATTGCTGTGAACAACAGAATGTTTAGCCTTTTTTTTTTTTCTTTTTTTTTTTTTTTTTTTCTGAAACAAAAACACAAAACCTTGGAGTGATTTACATGGGAAAGGGGAGCCGGAAACAATTTTAGAGGCTGTTTTCCAAAATTGATGAATAACAGAAGATACAATGGTTAAAGCAAATGGCCCAAATTTCCTGCTCTTTTAAGCAGCTGAATAGATACTAAAAACAAGGGTACCCTGTTTTTCTCCTTATAGAGCTGGCAGAGAGGGTTTTTTTTCTGGGTTATTTTGGTTTTGGAGGGGTCAGTGCTGTAGAGGAGGCAGAAGCAAGGTGGGTGCCAGGGGTCCACACTGCCCCGGCCGCTCCATCAGGCAGGATGCACGGGAATTCCAGAGGTGGGGAAGAGCAGCACAGGCCAGAAGAGTCGTTTTGAATCATTTCTGGTGAATAATGCTGCAGGCATGAGTCATGAGGAGGGATCTGAAACTTCCTTTTGGATTTTTTTTATTTATGCTGGTAGCCATTTGATTTCTCCTCTGTCTGAGGCTTGCTTTGCCTCTAGAGCCAAGTGTGTTTCCCTTCTAACCCTTGCCCCTCACCAGCCCCAGTAGATGAGGACACAGGTTTGGCTCCAACTAAACACGAGTTGGGAACTTTTATTTTTCCTTGCAAAAGTCTTTGATGTTCCCAGAAAACATTCTTGTTTTGCTTTGAGAAAAAAATCTTGGATGAGATCCCTGCAAAGCTGTGGTCTTTCTCAGCTTAGGCAAGGTCCAGCAGCTACAGCTCTTGTCTGAGACACCATGAAGGATGTCTGTGTCTCTAATCTCTTATCAGTGATGGAACAACCCAGGGAAGCCTCCAAACAAGCCTCTGCTCTATCCTCTTGCAGCCATTCTGCTCCACCTGCACAAAACTATGAAGCAATGAAGTGATTTTGGATGGTGAAACGGACAAACTACAACTTCTTCTTTTTTTTTTTTTTTTTTTTGGTAGCTTTGCAAGCGAGCTGTTTGTGTTTAGCTGGGGTGTGAGAGACTGAGGTTCAAGGGCTTGGTGAAAAGTAGGAGCTACCTGGCGAGCTCCTGCTTTGCTGGGTAGGAGAACGTGTCTCCAGCCTGTCCAAACTGGTGCATGGACATCAATGGAAAATCTCCCCGGGGTTTTGGACCTGGCTAAGAGGTTTCCACCAACTTGTGTCATGAATTATTTCCTCTGAGTGCATAGTTTCTGCTTTCAAAGCCATTTAATGCAGGAAACCTGAGGAGCACCTTGGATACTTCCATCCTCTGTTAGGTGCACCTTCTCATGAGCATGTCTGCTGGCCTCCTGCACCGCCCAGTGAAACAGGGCTTCTCCAGGTTACTTTAGGCTTTGAACATGCTGGAGATAATGAATCGCTTTCCTTGTTCCCTTCTCCCATCTCTCCAACATCTCTTCCTCCTCAAAATCTGGGAACTCCACCAGGCAGTTGCACCCACTTAATCAAATAAAAGTAACTGCAGACGGCAAGTTAAGTTGCTAATTACACTCAGAAAGTTATCTTGCTTTTCACTGCGGGGATGAACGATCACCTCTCCCCAAACACCTCCTCTTCCTCAGGCTTATGAATTGGACAGAACATCTATTAAATGCGTAATGCAAAGCCACAATTACAAAATCCCTTTCTTGGGTAGTTTCCCATGTTAACCAAAGCCTGATAAATCATGTCATGTATTTATGGACTCCGTGAGCAAATTGTCATTCAAAACGCCACTTGTAGCTTTCAAGCCCAAATGAATTACAGCGTATGTGATACACACCTCTTCCTTAGCAACACATTCAGATGTCAGGACGCTGAGAAGCACTTTCCTCTCAAAGGCTCATTCAGGCCTCGGAGGAAAAAGGATTCAAACCACTTTCATATTTTTAACCAATTCTTTCCCAGTGGTGGGGGCAGGCTTAGAAGTCCTGCTGAGACATCATCTCTGTAGGTCTGCTGGTCTGTAACTCAACATGAAATGAAGGAAGGTCTTGAATACTGAGCCCCTGCAAAGACCAGCAGAAGTTACTTGATTGTATAAAGTCAGTGAGAACTTCTGGGAACTGTGTGGTCTCATCTATGCTTGCATTCCCTAGCCCAAACAGGGATCAAGCCTCAGTCATCTCATGGGCTTCCCACAGGACATCCATGTGACCATCAGCAGCAGTGCTGATGCTGAGATCAAGGTGATGCAAGGCATGAACAAGAGGTCGGTGGCTGGGGTGAAGGAGGATGAGTCCTGAGGTGGAAATTAATCCTCCCCAGGAAATGCATCCTGGATGAGTGTGGAGAAGAGCAGTGAAGGTGCAGAGAAGGTCTGTGGTGAGGCAGTCACTGCATTTTTGTGGTCTCTTTATGACAGATTGGGTCTTGATGCTTGCAGCCAAGCTCCATGAGATCTTGCAATTCACATTACAACACACCAGCACTACTCACTGCTGCAAGTGGGATTGGGTCCTGGCCATGAAGATGCTTTTGGCCTTTGGAGAGGCTGACGTGACTTGCATTGACAGCCAGTTCTTGAAGAGGTCTTTTGCTCTGAAGCAAAATTGACTGTCCCAAGACAACGTGGCCTGTATTTTACTCTGAGCTGCTCAGAGTGCGAGATTTGCTCTGCTTAGCAGAAACCTGGTGTCTGGGATTGACACAGGGGTGTGATGGCAGAAGCCCACCATGAAGTGTAGGCTGCGCTTTGGTAGCAGGTACCTGATTTACCATGAGCCATTTTACGATGTGAACTCAAGCCTGAAGGATGCAAAGAGCTGCTTCAGATCTGGGTTTATGAGGAACAGTGATGCCTGGGAGGAGGGTGAGGGTGAGCGCCTTGCATTGTACAAGCCCCCGGGGAGGATGTCTATGTCATGAGGCTGATGCTGCGCTCAGCAGCGGTACACACTGTTCTGAACCATGGGGTACTAATAACTAATTATATATGTCCACTTAATGCCATTTGCAGAGCTTAGCGTGGGCGTGGAGTTGCACACCCAGACAGCCCTTTGTTCCACAGGCCACCGAGCAGATGGAGACCAGTTCTGGCCCCAAGGTCAGGATGCCCAGGAGTTTCATGCGTACCCAAGGACAAAGGCTGGCAAGCGATGAAAGGACTCCTGCACTCGTTTACTGCTCCGGCGTCTACACATGTTATGTTGGCGAGGATGGAGGCTCTGTCATCAGATGAGATGGGCACATCACTCTTGATGCAGTGGGGTTACTCTTCCAGTGCCGGGTGGAATGCAGGTCTTTGGAGAGAGGTGCATTACTGGGGAGAGTGGTCCAGCCCAGTGGGTTTTGAATGTTCATGGCACCTTGCATGAAGCTGTGCATGATGCACAATGTCTCAGTTGCCTACAGCGAGTTCCTACCAAGGGTGGCTGGTAATCACACAACCAGGGTCGGCGTGGGAGTCTGCTGGGAAGGGGGAGGGAGAGTGAGGAGCCAAAGGCAGCTTGCTGAGGAAGCCCCACCGTAAGCATTTTCCTGCCCTGGGATGACCAACGTACATCCTGAGAAAAGGGTACTTGCATTGTGCAGCCTGCTGCTCTGCCCATCCTGCCAGGAACAATGAGGCGGCTCTTAAAAAAAAAAAAAAAAAAGAAAAAAAAAAGAAGGCATTTTCAGGGTTGTGGGAGAGAAAGCAGGGGGCATTGGGGAGGATGGGCGAGCAAGGAGGGAGATGACGCAGAAGGAACAGCGATGTGCTTTGGCTGCGTAAGCAGCTGGAGATGCAGCCCATGCTCTGAACATCCCAGCTTTGTCAACAGGCTTGGTCCAGGCAGCTGCTGAAGTGGGGAGACATGAAATTAGGGCCATGGGTTGAAACTGCCTCCCAACCACCTCCCAGGGGTTGTTTAAAGCTTTTGCCCCTCGCCTGTAGGATGCTGCTTTGATGCTGGGGGATGCTGGTGGCATCTCCTCATTGCTCCCTGCTGGGGTCCCACAGCCCATGGCATGTGGGAGGGCCAGGTGAAGAGGTGGGTGCCAGGAAGGTGATGCCAACCTCAGTGTTGAAGACAGAGGTGGCAGCTGTGTCAAGCGTCTCTTCCTAGCTGAAGCCTCCCTCTTGCCTGTCTTTCTGCTCTGAAATGTATCTTTTCTTCCCATCACTGCAGCTGGATTCAAATACTTTTGCGCTGTTTCACTGACAGCAGCTGGATTTTCCATCAGCGGAAGCTTTTTGAAGCAGGAAGCATCTTTGTGGTCTTTTGGGAGCCCAGGAGGGTCCTGCGAGGTTCACAGGCCACGCAGGTGAGCTCTGAGGCTGCTCATGGACTCTCTGGCAGTCTACAGGGGATCGTTTCCACCAGAGTGGTTTGGATTGCAGGCTTTCCAGCAGTCAGGTCTGCATTTACTCCAGTTACAAAAACTACATCTGACTTCGCACACTACAGAGGTACCATCCAGGGGAAGGTGGACCCAAATGCAAAAGGTTTTGATTTTTCCCCAAAAACAAGGGGGGACAGCCTCTTACCTGCCAAATAAGCCTCAATATTTACAAATCAATCCTATGATCCATTTTTTCTGTCTCAGTTGATCTTCGCCATAGGAAAGATGCCTGTGTAGGGATGGAGTCAGAGATGCTGGCAGGGAAGAAGCTGTGTCCCCTTTGCTGAGGAGCACCCTGCCCTCTGCATCCCATCGGCTGTGGCTCGGCAGAGGGAGCTCGTCCTCAGCTCTTTGGTGATCCTTAAATCATGTCAGGGCTGACAGGGAGAATTTGAAAGGATATCGTCAAATTTTGCTGTCGTTGTCAATTAGTCTTTATAGCTGGTGCCGGCATTCCCAGTTTCCGGCAATTCCCCGGCAGCCTGAAGACTTAATGTCTTCCTTGGCTGATTGTGGTAGGGATTGATTAATCTGGGTTGGGGCTTTCCACGGGGGTCTGGCTGCGGGATTTCTGCCTTGGCAACAGAAATGGTCATTTGTGCTCCCTGTGCTACTCTCAGCCCACTGGCTGGAAATCCTCTGCGTACCTGCAAGCTGTTGGAAAGAGTTTTAATTTTGGGCTGGCTTTTTCTTTTAAAAATTAGAGCCGCTGCAGGCAGCAAAAGGCATTAAAGATTAATTTTCACAAGCACACATGAAATTCAAAGCAGCTGGTGTCTGAAGTGCCTCTCCGTGCAAGACATTTGTATTTTCCATGAACTCTGCGGCGTGAAGCAGCGTGTGTGTAATACTTCCCGGTCAGTGATGGTGAAATGCTCGGCACCGTCTTGCTCCGGGCTAGTAACAGCATCTGTGGGCATGGCTGAGGATGCGGGGGACCAGGGGTGATGGGCAGCCGTGCCCCTGGTTTGCAATGCAGTGCTAAAGCAGCAAGGCAGCGTTTTCCGTAGTGGAACTTTAAGCACTTTACAGAAGGTTAAATGTCAGCTCTGCCTTTTACACCCGGGGAAACCAGGTCACGGAGCAGGAGGGGGATGTTGCCCCAGGGTCATCTGGCATCCAAGGGACACCGTTCAGGGCCGGGTCAGTGCTCTGGCCATTAGCTGCCTCTGATACAGAAAGGGTGTCCTCTGAGGCACTGCGGATGCCCTGGGGGCTATTTGGGCAGAGACAGTTCTTTCCTGGCTGTCTCAGAGACTTCTGCTGTGGCTAAGAGCTCCTGGGAGCTGCTGGTGGGTACTGGTGGCCCCCTGGGGACAGGGTGGAGGGGAGGGTTTCCAGGGCACTGCCATGCCCTGAGCACAGCAGCCTGTGCTGCTCGTGCCACGCTGCTTGGCTAGCAGAGACAAATAACCCTACAAATTTGGCAGGGCTATGAGCAAGGCAGGCCCTGCTCGAAGGATACTGCCACAGAGGTTATTTGAACTACCTGAGGATTTTTTAATTTTATTTTTGCCTTTTTTTTTTTTTCCCTAAGCCCCAAACTATGTGGAACTCAGACTAAACAGAAAATACAGCTAAGAAAACATCTTGGTATAATGCTGGGAGTCAGACTGTTGCA
The DNA here is from genome assembly GCA_035590275.1 of Ibycter americanus. Taxonomy (NCBI): domain Eukaryota; kingdom Metazoa; phylum Chordata; class Aves; order Falconiformes; family Falconidae; genus Ibycter; species Ibycter americanus. The sequence goes on along the minus strand of JAVJGI010000036.1, from coordinate 20,304,468 downwards.
GCGTGCTTCTGAAATCCAATTGTGGTTGTAAGGTGATCCCAGAAACCAAAAGATTACAACTGTAAAGCAGCTCACAAATACCAGACCGTTAAGGAAGGCATCTTGGTTACTGAGGCCCAAATGATTTTCAGGGTCCATTTGGGGACAAGGTGGCACCAGGCTTTTAGCATCTCAGCGCGCAGTGAAGGGTGAGCCATGTGCACTGGATGCCAGCCCAGCATATTGGAAACATAGGTACTGGGTGCTGAACTGGGAATTTCTCTCCTGTAACACATTGTGGGCTGTGCCCCCTCAAAATGAAGGCATTCTCTTCCACTCTAATGCTCTAAGTGTGTGTGTATGTAAAATTATAGATTATTACAGATTATATATACCTACTTAGATCATATATCTACAATATTATATATCTATATATAGGTATCTAATATAATCTCTAAATATTCTATATCTATCTTAAATTACAGCAAGCACTCTGACAATTTACTGGTTTGCCTCCTTTAGGCTGTATCTGTTATTCTGCTTTTCCTTGCTAGCTAAATCTCATTCCTTTCTTCCCCTGGTAACCCTTCTGTTTCAATGACCATCCCTTTACATGTTCAGTATGTTTAACGGATAATTCTCTCTGGATGCTAGTAATCCACTAGGCAAGTGATTAGATGAAGAGGGGGAAGCAGTGACATAGCCTGTGCTGTGTCCTGCGGAGGACTTCCACTTCTGTCTAGAGAGAAGCTGACAGAGGCACATCTGCCACTGCAGCAGCTTTGACTTGAAAGACTTCTCCACGCTAAATGCAAAGGGGATTAATCAATTCTTTATCATCATTCATAAAAGAGAAGTGTCACCATTAAGTGTGGGGTTTGCCTACTTCTGCTTCTGGCATTTCTGCCTTTGGAGTTTTCTCCATTTCTGGGATGTTTTGGGAATTCTAGCTGAGATCAGATGCGGAGAAGTAAGCAAATATAAAATGTTAATGAATTCCTTTTCACTGCCTAGGATTGAGCATATCCCAACATATGTGGAAGACTGGACATGATAAAGATGGAGTCATAAGCATAAGGCAAGGAAAGTAATCTTCCTGAGGATATGCACCAGCCAAAACGCCCCGTTGCAGGATTTACTTTACAGCTCCAAATTCAGCTGCTAATTCCACCCCACACCTCTAAGACAGATGAGCTGATTGAGCGTTGGTTTACATTATATAATATTTTTGCCCTGCAACACTGTTGGTATTGAGTGGTAGAATTCCCTGGTTTTGTAGAGCTGGGTTTTAGGACAAAAGTCCTGATTACATTGAAGATAATGGCAGAACTCCCACAGGCTCCCCAGGACGCCTCCCCACAGTGTCATCTTTCTCCAAAGTGATGAGCAGTCACCACTCAGTGTAAAATGAACTGGAGCTGAAAGTCCTCGACATCTTCAAAAATGAAGTTCAAGGTGTCCTGAACAAGAAACCCAATAAACTAGCACCTAAAAGCAGAGGATGCTTTTCACCCTTCAGATATTTTATATCTCTGGTTCCAGCTTGACAGACACAAGCCTGAGAAACTACAGAATCCTGCCTCTGCCTGGCTGAAAGGCGATTTCTATTTATATTTTGTAACAGGAAAATGAATCAGAGAGATGCTGTCTGTTTGGTTTCTTAAGCTGGTCTTCAGTGTTCCACAGGTCATGAAACATTGTGGGATTACAGGGCAAGAAACAGTTTGATGGAGCTAAACGCATCGCACTAGCTCAGCCTGGGGATTCAGCTTGGACAGCTGCTCCGTTTGTCCCCTGCCACTGTGGGTGAGGAAAGGTGGCTTTTGGCTTTGCAAAGCCTCTATCATCCCTTTTGGTCCCTCCACCATGATGAGCAGCTGCAAGCTCAGCTTCTTCACGTGGGTCTCCTGAACTTGGAGAAGATGATGCTGCAGAGTCAAACTGCGAATGTGGTTCGAGTTACTATTTGACACGGGAGGACTGCTCTCAACCTGCCCAGCGCAAGCAAAAGGTTTGTGTAAGTTTTGACTCTGCTGGGAGACAGGCCCTGGTTAGCAAGATATTTTCCAGACCCGGTTAAACTGCTTTCCAAAGGCACGGTACGTTTCCGCAAGACAACCAGCCTTCGCTGTAACAGGCTGGACCAAATCACTGATGATTTGAAATCAATTTGCTACGGATGGTTTTAAAGCTGGCGTTTAGTTCATTTCCAGGCAGCTGCACATTGTTGTAATTTGCTAACGGTGTCACAAATGCTACTTTTTCCTTGCCTTGTCACAGCTCCTCTGAATTACAATAACTCCTTTAGTTTCTGCCCAAGTCCTCTCTCTTGCAGCCCCTGCCACCTCAAAGAGCAGCAAGAGCACCTCCCCTTCGCAATTTTCCTTTCCCTCTTAACCTTGACCTGTAATATGCTGAAAGTTGTTACTGAAAACTACCTTGATCAGGAATGACATTATAAAAACTCGCTCAGCCAGATGCAGCAAAAATCCAGCCACGATAAAGATTCCCAGAGCCAACAATTTTGAGTTACGGACCTACCCTGTCTTGGAATATGGAGTCGACTGCTTCAAGGTAGCAGCTATTAAGTTTTGTTTGCTTTCTTTAAGAGTGACTGGGCTTTGTAAAAAGGAGGCTTGGCTGAGCATTGCTGTGCTTAAAAATACTGAGCAGAGAGATGCTTCCTGAGCTGAACTGTGAAAGCAGCGCTGCGGGGCTAGTCTCTGCCAAAGGCTCATTTGCAGGGACGACTGCTGAGGTTTGGGGACTTAAATTCTGTTTTGCAGCCATGCACCTGAGAGGAGAAGCCTAGCCCAGAGCCCTCAGGTCCTTCAGAGATCGGGGTTTGTGGTCTGAACTCAGTTCACACCTAAAAGCACCGTTTATGTGAAGCCAGCTCCTACCAGCACGGCTTTGTGGAGTGAGGCTGCAAAGGGAAGCTGGACGCAAGGCTGAGCATCAGTTCCTGCTGGGCAAAGGTTGTGCAGGATCTGGACACCACAATTGGGCAAAGGTCTTTAAAAGTTTTTTTTTTGTTTGGTTGGTTTTTCTGGTTTTTGATTCCCTTAAAATCTTTATTGTCTCTGGGAACGCTCTGCTCAAGACTTTTCCAGACTGGGTGGCAAATTCACAGACCCCATTAGTGGGACATCCCTGACCCAGAAGGTTACGATGAACATCTGATGATTTGAATCCTTCTGCTACCCAGCCAAAGAGCATTTGTGTATATTGAATTTTATAAGGGTTAACTTTTGGAAGGACTGGAGCCTGGAAATCGAAACAGCTTTAATGAGTTCTGCTTGAGGCTTTTATTTACTGCAAACTCGGGTGGAGAAAACAAGGTCCAATTCCTACTGCAGCCAGTGGAAACAATCTATTTATTGCAGTGGATAGAGACTCTAACCCTTCGCTCGTGTTCAACCTGAACTCCTCCAGCCTGCATGCGTTGGCAGTGAATGAACTGCTCTCAGTTTCTGGTCTTCGAGCTCTGGAATTCTTTTCGATCCTGGAGATAAGAAAAAAGTCTTCTAAACAGATGCGTCATGCCTGCTTAATTTTCCATTAAAAACAGAGAAGATATTTAACTCTCTCCTATCGGGGGGCGTGTGTGAAAAGGCCATGCTTTCTTGGCGCCAAAATCCATCCTATTAGTGGAGATACTGTGGAGACCTTGGAGTATCCATCCCTGTAAACATCATTAGTTGTGGAAAAGCCATTCATTAGTAACAGGCAATATGTTCTTCTATCCTTTCCTCTGAAGAATAGGCAGTGCTATCTAAATAAGCTGTTTCCTGAGAAGTTACTCAAAGTTACTGCTGTAGCTGTAGGCCAACTCTCCTCCCCCAGGAGCCGGACAGAAACAAAGCTCTCGGAAAGGAAAGAGCTGCCCTTTAGTCCAGCAGACTGTGCCATTCCTCTGAAGTTCTTCCTTTCTCCTCAACCTCCTGGTTAATGCGCTGCCTGCTTGCTTTCTCACCTCCTGTCATCTGCAAAACGAGCCATTTCCATGCCTACACGTGAGATGAAGGCACCGGTGCCCTGACACCCCCCTGTGCTCTTTTTTTTTGTCCAAAAGCAGCTGCAAAAATCCTCCCTGACATCGCATCCGAGCCTCTTCAGATTCCCCTCGCTGGCTTCCCATGACCTTCTGCAATAATTCTGCATTCCTTGTCCTCCTCCTTCAGCATCCTCCCGAGTATCCCTGACTTCCCCAGCCAAGAAACCATGACCAGGCATCTTCTCACAGGCTTTGTCCTGGACCACCCTGGCAGTAAGGACCTGGCACTGAGGGGCAAAACAGGGAACAGTCTCTCCAAATGCCTGTGTGACAGCAGTGCTGTGGAAAAATCCTTGCTGTTCACTTCTTGACGAGGAGGGACATGTTTGTGGAACGCTGTCTCCAGTGGTCTGGTGGATACCTGCTCTGATGGTGCTGGAGGGTGCACTTGGAGGAAGTGGTCTACGTTTCTTTCCGTTGTGCCCTCTGCTATGTGTTACCAGCACTTAATTACACCTTATACATTAGAAACGCTCCCTTGCCCTCAACAGTCCACTTCAAGAGGTGTTTTGGACAACACGTCAAAGCAGGAAAGACTCTCAGAGGAGAGGGCAGACGTAAGGACGCTGATGGGTCTTTCTGTGCTGTCTTTCAGGCCAGACTCATAGCCAGGATATTCATTTCTTAAAGTTGTTAATTACTTCTATTAAAAAAAAAAAAAGCGTGCTGGCCTCTGGATGGTCATATTCCAATGGGAGTGAGTTGTTGTGGCTTTCCCTAAACGCCTCCTATGATCCCACCTGGCTATCACAGCATCTCCTCCCTTCCCCTCCCGTTGCTGTCAAATCTCCAGCAGCTTTCTACTGAGCGCTTTGGGCTGTCAGAGTGGCATTCCCCACTTTTGCTAGTTAAATATTTCCAATGTGGTCAGGTTTTCTAGAAAGGCAGAAAAATTGCAGAAAAATGCAGAGTGCTAATTGGATTCTCACCAAATAGGAGCTGACAGGGAATAATTAGGCTTGGTGCAATGTATATTTTCTAGCACCTATTCAACATTTGCTATAAGGTATCAAATGGATCCAAGATACAAATCCAAGCAGAAGAGGAGTAAAATGTATTAGGTACAGCCCTGGACCACCAAGCAGAGAGGATTTAGTGTGTATAATAAACTGCCTGTGTATCATTTATCACGGCTCCACAGTGATTGCCTGGGGGTGGTGATGGACACCATAAGTTGCAAAATTATAATGACGTGTCGTGTAACAGACCGCAGGTGTCTGTGTGGGGAGCCGGGAGGAAATCAACCTGACAGCCTTAAGAAAGCGGCTTGTGCTGGCATCCGCACGGACCCCCGGGTGCCCGGGCGCGTCCTCCGCCTGCCGCATCACTCTCCCAGTTTCCTGGCGGGAGGGCTGTGCTGAAAGGCTTCTTTCTTCCTTCCCCATACAGATGATCCCACCTTGTCAGGCAGCCTCTGTTTTCCTTTGGCAAGGGGAACAGCTGGGGCAGATCTCTCCTGCTCCAAGGGGAATGGGCTGCAGCCGAGCCCCGCCTGCCCTCCCCTGCACCTTGCTCCTGGGTGGGAGAGAGCAAAAAAGCTTGCAAGAAGCTTTGCATTTCCCCCAAAAGCTCCGTCACCTTGGGGGTCACGCACATCCCCATGGGGGCAGCCCCATCCAGGGGGCTCGAGGGATGAGCATTTCAGCAGAGCCCCCATTCCGTGGCTCCTCAGTCCATCCATGAGCATCTCCGTTATTGGAGAGCCCCTGACAGGTTTCTCCATTGTCTGCCTGACCTCACCATTATAAAGCATTTCCTACTATTTAGCCCGATGTTTTTCTTTCTTAATTTTAGGCCATTAGTGCTTGTTCTTCCCAAAATTTACTACTGAAAATGACTCTGCCTCCTCCCTTCCTCTCACTTGACGGATGGCTACAGAGTGACCCTCCAGGATTTATATCTCCAGCGGTGAGGCAGGACTCCTCTCCTATCTTAATCCCCTCAAGGCCATAGAAAAATAAAGTCGTCATCTTTAAATCTGAATCTGTTACAAGCTCTGTCGCAAAGCAGCAATGTTCTCTACCTCGCTGGAGTTCAGCTGCATTTGCTTTCACAGCTCTATCCCAGAAAGTCCGGGAACGAACTTTCAAAGATGCCTCATTTTTCACCAGGGATTTTAGAAACTTGTTATAGTGCCTCATGGTACACTAACTAGAGTTATATTTACCTTCTTTCTTTTTCTTTTATTTTTCATTTTTTTGCTATACATGTAATCCAAAGGTCATTCAATTCCCAGTCAGATAGAGGGGAAAAGTTTCTCTTTCCCCTCTTTAATTTAGACCTATATGAATAATTCCTTTTGGGGTTTGATGCTTGAGCAAAAAAAAGTGAAAAAAAGAAAGAAAATAGTTTGGTGAGCAGAACACCTGTTTTGCTGGTTTTATTATCTTTTTGGATTATTAAGGATTTTAACTGTCTTTGGCGGTTAAATTTTAGAAAAACTCCCAAATAATAATAATAAAAAAATCATTTAATGTGAGAGTTAATGGAGTAAATGTTCTTCTCTTCCAGTGGAATGAAAAATAAAATTGATGTGAATGAACACTTTCCTAGACCCAAATTTCAAAATGTTGCTATTTGGTGGATGAAATACCCTGACAAATAGTTTCTCCTGGCTGCACACGGGAGTTTCCACTTGAAGGGGTGGCACTTGGTAGCTCCTTCTATTTGTCATATGTGACTGAGGAAGACTGTGGTCCAGCGATGAAGAGGTTGTGGGAGGGAGGAACCCTCCTAGAAGGCATCATTGCCACCATTGCTCTTGCCAGCCAAGACTGGTCTTGCTCTGCCTCATGGGACCCGCAGAGATCCCATCTCACTGGCTCAAATTGAAGATACTGGAGTTGTTGGTAAGTGTTGTGGCTGGGGTGATGTAGGAAAACCTCATCCTGGGTCCTGCTTGGGCACCAAGATGGGAGAAGTTACCTCCTGTGCTCCTCCCAGGCTCGCAGGTCTGGGATAGGGAGGGTGCAACTCCGCTCTGGAGTGGGAGCAGTGTTAATATTAGCAGATGGGCTGAAGCACGGGGAAAATGAACTTGAACGTGAGTTTGGGGTGTTATCTTTGGAGCCCTGCCCTCAGCACTCCTCCTGCGTGGCGCGGAGCTGGCAGGGCTGCCGGACATGAAGGCATGAGTGGTGGTTTCCCCGCACGAGCTCCCTCCTGCCTGGACAGTTTATTTCGGAGTTGTTTCAGCCGTTCATCTCCGAGAGGCGTTTCCTCCCCTCCTTCCCTTGCAAGCAGCAAGAGGGGAGTGAGGAGAGGCAGCGGCTTCAGAGATGGGCTTCAAAAAGAGCCAGGAGCCTGCCTGGGAGGTTGGAAATCAGGGCGCTGGCGCTGGTCGCCAAACGTAGAGTTGCTACCAATTTGCGACATATTCCCTTAAACGTAGGCGCTGAAGATTTAATGGAAAGAGAGGTCAGGCTTTGACCTGACCACTGAGCAGGGTGACAGAGATGGCTCCTTCATGTCCTCTCGAGGGGTTTGTTAGTTTAAAGTTTAGCTCCAACGTCAGATGATGCATTTTCCAGGGAAGCTAATGGATTCGCTTGCACCGCGACGAAGTGGTTGGCGGGGGTGGGAGGGTGACTCTTTCATGAGAGACAAATTACTTCCTCTCGACAAGCAGCTCTGTTTTAACTTGGAAAATGATGGATGAGTCCCAAGTAAAGACTTGCACAGGCAAACTAACGTGCAAACTTTGCGTTGTCAGAGATCCAAAAAGACAACAAAAATCCCAACCACCAACGACAAGCCGAATCCCCGCGATGGTGGGCAGCCATGTGAACTGGTTGTTAGAGGCAGATGTTGGGTCAAACGGACCACGTCACCCACCACGCGAGGGGACATGGACCAATGCCAAAGGGAGAAGCTTGAGCTTCGGAGGCCTTTACAGAAGCGGGGTTATGGGTTCACCTCCAAAAGATCCCCGCTGAAGTTAAACCAAAGCCTTCCTGTGGCATGGGGAACCACAGCCTTATCCTTCCGCCCCTGCCGTTGTCCCTCCCAGACTATTGTTTTGATTTTCCTTGGCATCCTCCAGAGTAGCAGCAAAACTTGGCCACCATGGTTCGATAAATGTTTCCCTCACATTTTTCTTCTGTGCTTACCTTTACAAAAGTCTTTTTTGAATTATTATTATGTTATTTTTTATTTAACATGTATATATAAATACTTGGCAAGTGCTGGGCACAGTGGCTGCATCCAAGTTCCTGTTGTTAGCTCGGGGTGCTTGTGTATCTCGTTGTTGCATCTGGGACCCCAAATTCAGACTCCGGATTCCGCTGCGCTGGGTGTGGTACAACCGCGGATGGGAAAGATGGAGCAAAGAGCTGCGGTTAAAGCCCACAGGTCCCCCCTGGGAGGATGCAAAGGGGAAAGGTGACTGCAGCCTCCTCTTTTCCCTGTCAATGTAAGATGCTAACTGGGAATGACCTTGAGAGCTGCTGGCATGCAATCTCAGGGGAAAGCATCCCAAGGAGGGGAAGATGTAGAGATGATGGGTTGGAGGAAAGGCAGGTTGTTGCCACCAGAACTGGTGACTCTCATCCTGCTGAGGCTGGAGAAACAGCGCTGAAGCAAGGGGTTTGCTCCATCCTGGACAATTTTGTTGCTTGTATAAAGCTCCAGCTGGAAAGAGCATCTGTGGTGAAAGGCAAATTCTTAACCTGGGACCTTGTGCAATGCCACAGAGAGTGGTGAAAGCTGGAGGAGGCTGGGCCCAAAGGGAACAAGCACTCTCTCCTGCTGTGGGCACTGAGCATCCTGCCAAAGGCAATGGCTGCACGTGGCTCTCTCAGTCCCTTCCTTGTCTTCCCCTCCACAGCCCTAGATAAAGCCCGGGATGTTTATAGACCTTTATACAATAGTTCCCACAACGGCCAGGCAGCACACGAAGACGTAAGCCGCCTGGCTGGCTCTTCTTAGATATTGGAAAGCTTCCATAGCTCAGGTCCCGTTGTCAGCAGCAGAGCTCCTTATCGTTCCTCTGCCGAGGATCCAGGGATCCGACCTATTTTTACTGATAGTTTTATTTATACCGGCAATAGGGTGTGTGTGTGTGGTTAAATAAGTACGTCGCCTTCTGTGACTGAGTTGAGGCTCGTTTTGTTTAATGCTGGAAAGCTGCTCGTCTGCCTGCTTGGAGTGTAGCTATGCCTGCTTGTTTCCAGAATTAATTGCTGATTTATTGATTGAAAGCAGGATGGCTGAGATTGCAAGTTATTTTCTTACACAACTGTTAAGTGTCACCTTTGCAAGGGAAAGGCAAATGGCAGTGCTGAAGCTGTAGGCTTGATTTATAGATATTAAATGTTTTATAGCAATTTTTTATCACTTTCATTCCTCTCTGTTCCTCCTTCAGATGTTGGCTGAGTTGGAATAAGAGGGGTGGGGAGGGATGGGCAGACAGCAGACTTCAAACCGTCATAGCTCTTGGAGAAAGACAGCTCTTTGCAGGCTTGGGCAACGCCGATTTTTGGAAAGCTTTGCCTGGGCTCCCTTTTCAAAGGGTGTCAGCAGCTTATCTCCCTCCTGCCAATCTGCTCCCAGGCGTGCATCCCTGCTCGGAGCGGGGAAGCTCTGCGCACAGATGTCTCCTGTTGGGCCTTATCTGCAGGCCAGGTATGGCAGAGCCAGCCGTATCCCCACGGCTGCCCTCCCGGCGACCTGCGAGGACCACCCTGTGACCAGGCTCCGGCAGCACTGACCTCCTCACTGAGCCCACCTCTGCTGGCTCCTGCCAGCAGCAGCCAGCCCCCCCCTCCCAAAAATGCTGAGCATCCCTCCGCCGAGCACCCCCCTCCCCACAGCCACCTGCGTGCTTAGCCAGACTTCTCCCAAACACATTTCTCTTTAAAAGCCCAGATTAGTCTAAAATTCTGTTTGAGATAAAACCCGGCCCTTTATCAGCAAGCGCATCCAGCCCCCACGCACTCCCGGCGCTTCGCAGGCTCCGGCCGTTGCCAGCCACTGCGGCAGCGTTGCTGCTTTCCCATCAGCGCACCGAATCCATCATTGCTGGTGTTCTGTGGAGCGGAGAGATAAATCCCACCGAGGCAAGGGGTAGGTGAGACCCGAATTCTTCTCCACCACGCACTCGCCAGGGAATGCATGTCCGCTGGCATGCATGCTTCCTCTTCCAGGCAGTATTTCTCCTTCTCAAGGGATTCCTGCTCTTTCTGACCATCATTTAATATTTTTTTCTTTTTTCCCCCCCTTTTTCCTTCACATATCGACGTGCTTATTACGCTTTGGAGTGCTTCTGTCCCCTCTCCTGCTAAGCTGGGCAAGAAACACTGCAGTTTAGTAACCCAGCTGAATCTCAAACAGATGAAGGTTTTCCAGGGCAGAAATCAGACCACTGGAGCTATAGTTTTCTTTAGCAATATTTAAAAGAAGGCGTTATTTCAAGAAGCTTTGGCTAACAGGGGAAACCGGCACAGAATACCCTGCCAGCACAGGAGGCAGCGATGGTTCTGGCTTGGAAAAGCCAAATTTGCTTTGAGCTGGTAGAAAAAGAAACACATTTAAAAGATACTGTTTTCTTAAATCCCAGCCTGGCAAAACCCAGTGTATGCCAGCACTGGGACCGGGTCAAATAAGATATATACATGTCGGGGTTCGGGAAAGGGGTTTGTGGCATAGGAATACTTTCGGAGGCAACGCTGTGCTGTTTGAAAAGCCTCAGGTAATACAAGAGCATTGGAGGAAGAGGGGTAGCACCCCTCGGGGGCAACCTTTAAATGTGCTGCGGTGAGCGTGGCGGGGATTTGTGGGTGTCCCCGCACCGAATGCTTTGAAAGCCAAAAAAGCAGCGAAAATCTTGCACAGGGTTTAGATACAATATATTGCATGGGTGCTCATTTCTAGCTGCTAAGGTGACCTGTTGATTCCGCATCTTTATCAATAAACACCAGCAGGAGATATTAAACCCAGCTGAGTTATGTCAGGGGGGTTATCAGAGGACGGACAGTAGTTCCTTCAGCCAGAACAGCGAAGGTCTCGGGGTTAAAAGCCAAGGGTCAGCACCGTCACTGCCTCATGTGGCATGGATTAAATCAAAAATTATCTGTGAGTGGCATTACTGCAAACTAGCCAAGAACATCCATCTAAAAGCTCAGCCGCCTTGAGCATAAATCACCTCGCCTGGAGGTGGGGTTGGGCTTTAGGGGCTGACTTGCCTCTTGCCGCACCGCTCCTCGGTTATTGGTGTTGTAAATCCACTGTAGAAAATCCAAGTGAGGTTCACTGAGTTAGGGGAAAACGTCATTATTTTTGCTGGATCAGGTTTTTCAGGGGCATTGCTGGCTGCAGCTGGAAGCAAGGCTTTAAAAATCCAGAAACCTCTTGCTCAGCTCCATGAAAAGCCATTTCAGCCTCTGCCATCCCCTGCTACATTGCTGATCGCTCTCATATTCACAGCTCTTCCCTTTCAATCAATACACTAATCATGGAAGAGACAAGCCTGCATTTTATTCAACCTATTTCTCCAGGCTTGATTATTTTTGTTTAAATTATGGATAGGAGCAAATTCCTCAAGCCACTTCTGACTTTCTAAACTTCCCCTTGCTCACAATTCCTGTTTTAACTGGTGAAATTACGGCTGGGAATGGATTTTATTTAAATTTATTTTATTTCTGGCTAAGTTACTAGCACTGAAGGATCCAGCTCAATCAAAATTCATCACATCTCATCTAATTTTGTTCTGTGCCTCCAAGAAGCAAGCTGGGTTTAAATCTGTTTTCTGCTGACTGCAATGAGCAGGAATCACACAGTACAAGCCGCTGTGTGTCCTGTGGGATGCAGGAAAACTTTTTAATGGTATTTCCAAAAACCTCCAGCTGGTGGCAGCAGCATTTTTTTTTCCACCAAAAGTAAAACTGCGAAAACTAAAAGAAAAAAAAAAAAAACAAACCAAACCCAAAACCAAAACCAACCTAGAAATTATATCTACAAGCAATGTTCTGGAAATCTCAGGTGTGTTGCTCAAAAATGAGTTTAAAAATATTTATTGCTTCCTTAAAATGGGGGAAAAAGAAATCCCCGCTGCATTTAAACTAACAGCAGAGAGGCCTGATGACAGAGTGCCCTGGGATGGATGTGTCGGTGGAGAGGAGGTGTGCTGAAAGGGCACTTGAAAGCTTCCTTGGAGCTATCAGGTGCCATTAGGGATGTAATGACCCCCAAGGGAACCAGATTTCCACAGCAGCTCACATCTTCCCCACGCTCCCTCCCTTGTAATACTCTAACACTCTTCTGCAGGTAGAACAAGACCTGTTTTTTCTAGGATAACTAAGAGAAATGCAAGCCCATGCTGACGGGCTGCCAAGGTGTTAGCTCCGCGGGGAGCATTTGCCAGCAAGGATGCCCGAACGCGTGCTCCAGCATCCCAGCGTAAGCCTTGCTCTGCGAAGAGCTTGGAGGCTATTGAGGGTGGCCTCTGGGCACGTGCTGTGCTTCCCACGTGGATATCCTTAAAGATTTTGGAGTTCTCTCTTGGTTTTCTTTTTATGCTGGTTTGACAGTGACACAGATTTGCTAACTCCTGATGCCGAAAGAAATCCTTGCTGCCTTTTGCACTTTTGCAGCATGCAGCTTAGCTCTTTTTAGGCTGAAAATCCTCTCTGGAGAAGACAAAGCCTTTATTTTTGTGAATTTTGCAAATGGTCCTGAACAAATAGTAGTGAGTTTGTAATTGAAACGCTATCGTTCTGGGAACCACGCAACCGCCTTGCAATCCTTGCCAAACCGCACGGCTCGATGCGCTCATGGGGAGTGATTCATGTGCTGGTAGCAGGGAGCAGCCTCCTCCCAGGCTATCAGCTGTGGTTGATGGAGGCATGTGCCCCGTGAACCCATTCGGAGGCAGCAGACCTCCAAAAAGGCCAAAGGCAGGGAGTAAAACGATGTGCAAAACCCCGGAGTGGGAGCAGCACCGTGCCCAGCGAGACCCGGCGAAGATGGAGGGAATGGAGAAAGGGGGGTTCACTGGAGGGTGGCGCCAGTCCAAAGCAGAAGGTTGGCTATCCCTTCTGAAATCATCTTTGTTTATGAAAGCGCCTTTGGATGTACTTGATATCTGTGTAAATAGCTCGTCTCTGTTCTCGGCCACAGCCTGGGGGGTACTCTTCATGTTTCCAAAGGCATGGCAGCCCTCGCCAAACCGCTGATGCTGCTCGCTGCCTGAGGAGGAGGCCCAGGGTGGCTGAGATGGGGACGGCTGATGAAATCCTCCACCACAGCCCGGGAGCGTGGCAGCATCCAGGAGTGGTGGAGGTGATGAGGGGTAACAAAAACAAGCCAGTTTTTAACCAGGGTGAGGAAAACCTGCAAATGTCAGACTGGCACTGAAAGGTTTGGAGCTGTTGTCCTCCTTCGGATAATTCAGTGCACCACCTCCGAGTTGTTTTTTAAATTGTGTAGGCAAGCTCTGAAAGCAGGGAGCAGCTCAGGCAGACTATGCAAACCATCTTTTTCCCCTTCCCTTGCCTTGTTCCAGGTGTTTCTCAAAAGCTTGTGCCTTCCTCTAAACCCTCCTATTCTCCATGGCAGCATCCCCTTTGCAGCAGATCTTGGCCACTGCAGTCATCTGTCAGAAACTTTTGTGTCCATGGATTTAGGAGGGAGAACTACACTTTTCCATCATCCATTTTCCACTGCAAGTGATAACACTGACCCAAAAGTAAAAAGAAAAGAAAGGGGGAAAAAAAAAAGTAAATTCTGATACTCTGATGTCATACAAATCTGACTCCTCTTAAGGCTTCAAAATTCTCCAGAAGGACCATTCCTGAACGGAAAGCAACCATGTCTGGTTCATCAGGCCTTTGGTGATCATGGTTTGTCAGTGCCAGGCTGGTGAGGAGCTCCAGTCTCAGGCAGGAGGTAACGGCTTGGTCCCTGGGAACTGGCTTCATCCATGCTCTGCCTTGGGTGCCTGAGAGCATCTCTGAAAGGCATCTGCTCACGACTTGAGTTAAGGGAATTGCTTTGTATGCTTGGCATGGTTTCCTAGTATTCTTGCTTTTCCAGTCTGGAGGGAACTGGAGGCCAGGCAGCATAGGAAGCCACGGCAGACTCCTGTAACAACCTGAAGTTTTGTTCAACATTGCCCCCCGCCATTTGAAGACGCATGTTGATAAGCTGGTGAGCATCCAGCACAGGTCTCCCAACATGACCGGGGACCTGCAGCTTGAAGATGAGTTATGAAGATGATGGAGCCGAGCTCTGCCTGGAAATAGCAGAATCGCAAAGGACAGTGACCACTGTTTCAGAATGAGCTTTAGAAACAAATTCTTCATCAGGAGGGTGATGGCGTGCTGGAACAGGTCCCCCAGAGGTCAAGACAGCCCTGTCCTCAGAGGTGGATGTGACTTCATGCAGGTGATTGCTTGGCTTTGGACTAGAGACCCCCAGAGCCTCCTTCCAAGCAACATCTCCGAGTCTAGAATCCCTTCAAATCGATTGTCTCTCTCCCCTTTTTCCTCTGTCTCACCTGTTAACATCTCAACCTCCTGGGCAGAATATCTCCATTTGCATAAAATATGGCACTACCACAGCTGAGTCTTGTTCTCAGCCTCCAGTTACACCTACACCACTAAATAATACTTTGGTTTGTCTTCCTACGCAGCCAGGCTGTCTGGGAAGGACTTTTTTTGTGTGTTTTTACTCTAAACTTTGCATCCCTGTGGGAATACCTCTGTTGAAAATAAACGTTGCTTTACCATTGGCACTTTTTTGCTGCTGGAGGAGATTGGAGAGAATTTTGGAGCTCTCTTAACATGCAGTCACAATCACGGCTTCTGTGATTGAGTCATTTCTCTCTAAATAAGTAAATTGACTCTAATACCCTTATTTGCTATCAACCTTATAAAACATAATAAAAGCCAGATGTCTCTTCCTTAACCTGATGTACTATAGAGGTTTGATGGATTATTTTTTCCAGACTTTATGAAAGTGATTTTGCACTTTTTTTGTTTTCTCTGGTGAATTCATTGCAGAATCTGATGAGAAGAAATTTGGAAGTGTATTAAAATGGAAAAAACCTGGTATCATATGAATACAGGTCTCGGTGGGGGGAGAACCAACTTTCCTCTCTACATGTCTCTTTCTGGGCTGGGAGTGGGTGGCTTTGAAGCAGGGAGAGTCTCTCTGGACCCAAGGAGATGGTAAATGATTGAGTGATTTAATTTCAAAAGGGTGCAAATGGATTCTCCAAAGCTGCTAGATGGGAGTCCTTGTCCCAAGAACTTCCTAAAGAGCCTGCCTCTTCCAGCTCCCCGGTTGCATTGGAGAAGTCATCCAGGACTGGAGCCACAGAAAGGATTTGATGCCTGACGCTCGATGATTGATTTCAGCGATAGTTCAGGGCTTAAATAGCTTTGTGGTTTGAAGGCTGGGGTGCTTGGCAAGACTGGAGACAGAATTATGAAAAAATAGCAGCTCTGTCATTTTCTGTAATTTTGTTTTCGTTTGGGTGAGTTCAGCCGAATCGCAAGACGGGCTTTCTGTGAAGAAGGAGGACTGAAGACCACACGAGGCTTTGTCTTTAGCCGCTTGGTGCTCAAATGCTGCCGCTGATCTCCGTTCAGCTCCCTGCAAAACAAGCGTATGATCCCTCTGCCACACTAAGCTATTAAAAGCCTGAAACATATACCTGGCTACCTCGCTGCTCCACCATAATTAGGCAGGCAGAAAGCATGCAAAAACTGTAATTACACTTAAAAACGCTGCTTGGGATTGAGTTACCTGCACCAAGCCTGCTGTCGGCAAGAGAGGAGGGACAGCAGCCGCAGGGGATAGCAAAGCCACATCCTCCAGGTCTGCAGAAATGGGTCGGCAGTTGCAACTCACGGATCTCGTTCCTCATCGGCAGCCCTGGCCCAGGAGGAGCCGTGGTGGCAGAGGACCCCCCCAAGGTCATCGTCGTATCTGTAGGGCTGGTGCTGGCACGAGGATGTGAGCGGTGGGTGCGATGGGGCGGTGGGGCTCACGTCGGCAGGGGCAGCTCAGCAGCGTGGTGGCAGGTACGGGAGAGGGTGGAGAGGAGCTGAAACGTTTCCTATTTATTTTATTGGCCTTCTTTCAAAACGACTGAGAAATGAAATGAAAGGACCCTGTTCTGCCACTGCACTCCTCCGAGCAATGGGACTTGTCCATCGAGTAATTTTGACTTCCAATTAAACTAAATATTGTTTTTACGGAAATAGCTTTTTCCCCAGCTGGGGTGATAACACAGTTGTGATGTTTGGGTGAGGTTTCTGGTGAAGCAGTTTGGGGTTTCATGTCATTTACTGAGAGTCAGGCTAGTTCCTCATCCAAAATCATAATAAACAGGCAATGCATACCGCATAGCTGTTCTCTCGAGCTCAAGCAACCTTCATTCAGGCACTCTTCTTCAATACCTCATCCATATGCTGCTTCTGCTTTGGGGTCAGCCACCTTGACTGTATCTCCTGCATAATGCTCGGATTCATACGTTCACAGGCATATCGCAAAATGCCAGCCCGGGCAGACCAAAGCCACCAAGGTTCACGAGTTGAAGCTGTCATTTTTTCCTGTGGGTGTCCCCAGAATACGGGGAAATTGCTTTTTCTTGTGGCACCAACATCGCATTTTAGCAGTCTTGAGGCTGGCTGGAGGCCAGGCTGGGTCAAATTGGTGCTGAAACACCTATTGTCCAGCAAGAATGTTTTCGTCTTAATTTTAATCTGATAAACCCAGGTAGGGACCAGCAAGCTGATCTGGCAGTGACTCCAGTAACCGTTTCCAGCTTTGCTCAGTTGATGCTCTAAGACAATGCGAGTCTCATAACCGCATCAACACAAATCCCCTCCCTCCTGCATCCCTGCGCTCCAAGAGCACAAACAAGGCTGCTGGTAGAGTTTCATACTCCTGATTTGTACAAATCATGTAAAGCTTATGAGTGTGTCAGATGGCATTATGGTAAGCCCCTTTGCCTATCTGATTTTTCTGCATGCTGCTGATTTCCCCCTATCCCTAATTCCAGACGTGAAATGCCGATCCAGCAAGCAAACCTCCTGCCTTTTAATTTAGAAAAAGGAACAGAAAACCTCCGCATTAAAATTATAGGTATCTCTGTGGTATTACAGAAGCATTAAGGGCTTAATCCAGTGAAGAAAGGTAGCGTCCGAAAGCCTGCTGTGCAAAATTGTGCGAGATGTCAAAGCAATTTGTACTGAAACCCTGGCACGGGTCCTGCTGGAGGATGCACAGTCCTTCCTCTAAAGGAGAATTAGTGGGAATCAGTTGTTTTAAGCTATGACCCCTTCGCTCGGCACATGCTACTGTCTTACTTGAACCATGTGAAGCTCTGTCCGTGCCCGTGGCTTTTAAACACAACATTTATTATCCTTCACCCCCCAGATTAGGGGGATCCCTCCGATGGACAGCCCAGAGCAAGGCACACACATGGCATCTGGTTTTCATGTTCAATCTCATCTCTTTTACTTCGCCGTGAGGGAAGGCTCAAGTGACAACAGAACAATGCTCGCCCTGCAGACTGACTAATTAGGCTGCATCTGGAGCTAATTAAATGTGGAGTCGCCCACAAGGAGAGTACTCCCCTTATCATACCAGCAGCAGGGGCGAGACAGAAGAAAAATCGCTGATGATATGCCTCATTTTTCCTTGCAAGCAATTTAAACGAGGCAGCGGAGATCAGAGCGGACGGGCATTTTTCCCTTAGCAGAAATGGGAGCAGGATTGGTCCCAGGATGATGAAGCAGGGGTGGGATTTTTGGAGGGGGGAAAGGTGGGAGCTGGAGATAGTTCAAACATAAGAACAATTAAAGGAGATCATGCTTGAACTGTTGCTTCTGTGCATAATGTATAGCCTTGAAGATACCTCTTCAGCATTCGTATCATTTAATATTCTGGTTTCTGATACTCAGTGGCACACGTAATTAAAGTAAGCTGACCTCTACCAGACGAAATATGCCCTGATTTCTTTTCTTTTTTTTAATATAAAAAGGAATTTTTATTGTTAAATGTTCTAATCTTAGTTTTGTTTGGCCAAAGCTGGGAGAAATAAGTTTTCCATTGCTTCATCAGTCACTAATTAGTATGAGGCTGCACATTTTTTAATAGCTGTACAGTTTTATTCTGTGACCTCGGGAAGTGAATGAATTCTTTCGAAGGTCCAGAAAGTCCAGGGTACGGTGAGGCATATGGGTTTAAACATAAAGTAGCAGGGTTTATTTTTTATACCTATATTTTTCATCATAACACTTGAAATAGTAATAAAGGGAGAGAAATCCTCCGAACTCTAGCGATAAATTTGTCATGACTTGGTTCAGAATAGTAAATTATTTTTAGATCAATTTTAGCTCCTTTTTTTATGGCCTGGAAACATTTCATTTCCAGGATGGACAGTGGTTTAATAGCAGATTCTCATCACATAGAGATTTTTTGACTGATTTTTTTTTTTCTTCTTTTTGTTGTCTTTTTATCTAGGAGCCAGCATCCAGAGGCCATGTATGCTAGGAAATGCCCAGGAGCATCAGGCCCCACACATGGATCCATCCAGCACTGGGATTCCCACAGCCCTGCCACACCTTGGGGTCGTTGCTCTTGCCCAACCTGCACCATTTCAATCCATTTTGGTGAGAGGAGCATCTGGGTTTCTGCCAGAGCTTGCTCAGGATCTAGACCTACCGATGGTTCTTTGTGCCTCCTCCAAATTCTCCTCTCCATGCTGGCAGTGTCCATCTCTGAACGTGACACCTATCACGCTGATGAAAAAGTCCCAAAGCCAGAGAAATCCCCCCAGATGGGTGATTTATGAATTTCGTTTAACATATTATATATCAAGCTTGTTTAATCTTTTGGAGTTTTGTCCCACCACAGGATCATAAACAAAGAGCTCCAGAAGCCTTCTGCTTCCAGCCCACCAAGACCAAGTCTGGGCACCAAAGCTGCTGCTGGGCTCTTGGCTTGATCTCCACGTGCTTCCTTCCCCTTGTCCTTCCCTCCTTCATTACGATCCAGGCATTTCTTCCTCTTCCCTGCATTGAGTGTTGCCCCCAGCACAGCCCACCCAGACGCGTGCATCGAGCCAGGTGCATTTGGCAGGAGCAGGAGGTCACGGGCAACCAGAGGAGGCAGGAGGCTGGTTGCCTCGGAAGTGAAAAAAACATCTTCAGTCTATCAAAAACCTTCCTAAAGGAATTTATTAGGTCTGTGCTGTTGGCATCTGCAAGGGGTGGGTGCAGGGGGGAAGGAAAGCTCTTTTACGACTGTAACGCCAGGCTGGGGTTGAGGGGTTAGGCTCAGCTGAGCATCCAGATGCTCCTGTTCAAGGAGAGCAGATGCTTGGTGGAGCCCCCGCCACTCACTGCCTTTAACCACTCAGCTCAGGAATAAAACCAGGAGGCTCCTTTCCCATGGGATTTCGAGCAGTTTGATGTCCAGCTCCAGCCTGCGGTGGGGAAGGGAAAAATATTCACATGGATGCTTTGCATCCATGCAAAATGATCTGATCTTTCCTGAATTTCAAGGTTTTGGGATGTGCCTTTTCTTTAAAAGAAGAAGTTGGAAAGGGGAAAGGAGCTGGGACATCCCGGGCAGTTTTTCCAGTCCTGGGCCCTTGTCTTGAAACAGAGAAGTGACACGTAGGAGCGAAGTGATGACTGGATTTGTGGTCTGTGTGGTTTAACAAGCAGCTTACGCGGGTCGCTATTACATGAGCGGGGAGCACAGGCTAGAGTTCAGTCTCGGTGACTTTCTTTGCATTCCTAGACCCCGCCAGCCTCAAAATTTGAGGATTCTGGCATAATTTCTCATACTAAACTATGGAGTTTCGTGAACGCAAGACTCAAGGATCTGACGGTTCAATTTTTAGGCAAATGGTGTGTGTGTGGGAGTGAAAGGTCATCTTAGGCTTATCTCCAAATAAACCCAGGAAACTCAAAATCAGCTCCCTTTTTTATCCCGTGCAGGCTGGCAAACGGGCAAACCAGCGTGGACAGCTTTTTTTTTAATATACAAATGTTCCCCACTGAAGCATGAACTCAAATATTAGCTTTCCACCTAGCAAGACTAGACAGGAGCAGGGAAAAGGCACGTCTGTTTCTTATCCTTGATGCAAGGAAACTATTTAAATCTGCTAAATTTTTTTTTTTTTTTTCAGTTCTGCATAGGAGTGTTTACTTTATTGGGGGGGATTCAAGGGGCTAATGAATGCAGGCTTTAGTGAAACCCACCTCATTGTAATTTTCACAAACTCCAGCAAAACATCCCTTTCTCTCTCTGCCTTTTCAAAAAGAGCCTTTTTTATCCCTCCCTCCCCCGTGTTTCTGCATGTTGTGATTTCACTGAGGCTTCCAATGGTCTTCAACAGTTCATTTATGCTGGGAGCCTTCTATAAACTGTACAGCCATGGTCTCCTTGCCCGGCCACCCACCGAACCAGCCTGTCTAAACAGCATCTGTCTACATCCCAGACACATCGAGTGAGTTAAAAATGGACCGAGTCCAGCTTCTTTCTTTTTCCCCCCGCCTTTCTGCCCTCCTGCGAAGCCAAGGTGGGAGTCAAGAAGGGGGTGGTGGGTGTGCTGCCCCCGATCCAGCAGGCTGGGGTGCTCCCCTTGCACCCCTGATGCCGCCGTCCTGCCCGGATTTGTTTGGTGAGCTGTGCAAGACCTCCATCCCTCAATGCCGGCGTTAGTCCTACCAAATCTCTCCATCGCTAGCAGATGCATTATTAGTGACGGGAGCCTATTTAAACTTAATCCCAAATGCATTACCTAGTGAGTTTTACTTAGCTTTTGGATTTAAGGTATTGGAGGTTATTACCTCTGGTATGCAAGTGTTGCTCTGAAGAATCTCCCCGGCAAATGGCTCCATTTGGTGAGAGGGCAGGGACGGACGGGGTTTTCCTTGCTCATGCAATTTGGACATATTTTTGAAAGATTAAGTCAGATCAGCCGCTTGAAAGTCTCGGTTACTCCTCGAGTGTGACAGCACGAAACCCATTCCCCCTCCAAAGAGCCTTGCTCCACTCAGAGGGCTAGGGGAGAGCCTGAAAAATTTAAGAGAGGGGTTAATTTTGCTTGACAGCTTGGAGAGGTTTGTGTTTTCCAAAACACTGCTTTTCCTCCCCTTTCCCCTGCAACATTGTCAGAAAATACACATCCCCAGTGAAGGAGGCTGCCTGCTGCGGTCACCGGGCATTTGCATGAGGTTCATTCACATCCGTGTCAGCACGGCGGATGCGGCAGAAAGCGGATTGCTGAGGGCTTGTTGAGGCTTCAGCCCTGGAAAGGTGTCATCTCTTTTAATGAGGGAAGCTGTTGTTACAGGTAGATGGTATTTTAGGGAGAAAAGGTCACATTTCTTGGCTGCCAAGGGCTGGGCTCAAAAATAGTAATTGAATGCAAGGTTGAGATTCGTTGGAGTCATCAGTGAGACTGCCCCTGGGCTCAAAAGAGTGGGGATGTTGCACAGTATTTGCTGAATATAGTCTAGAAGAGCTTTGATTTTCTTTAACATTTAATTTTTAAGAGGAAATGTAAACTTCTGGGATGGTGCATGCAACGGGTTTGCCCTTTGGCATCCATCAAATGCCTGCTCCCTCTGAAATAAAGCAAACCTGCGGGTTTTACATTTCTGTGCTATTTAACTGAAGAAAGCAAACCAATAAGAAAGTCAAGATTAAATGGGAGGGAATGCCTCAGAGTGAAAATACTATTCTTTAAATAGAGCAGGAAAATAACATATAAATGAAGGGAATTCTAAAAAAAAAAAAAAAAAGGAGAAAAAAAGGAAAGAAACACTTAAATGTTAATCAGATGAAAGGGGTGGGTGGATAAACTCATCACTCTAGAAGGTGGGATCTCTGGGATAGACCACTGAAGGATGTGTCCACAGCAGGAGCCTGGTTTAACAGCTGTCCCCCACCCCACGAGCACCATCCCTGCGTGAGTGGCAGCATGGGACACCGGTGACAATTCCTCCAAAGCCTTCAGACACGCTGCAAACAGCGGCCAGCACTCCCAGCATCGTGCTGGGCTACTGCTGCCCGGTGGCTTTGCTGGTGATGGCTGGATCAGCTCTGAGACCTCCCGAGACCCGCATGAGCTGCTTTACGGATCAGCTCTGCATTTTTCATGTTAATGCCATCCATAACATGCTGCGCTTCGAATTTAACCTCAATAATTTCTGCTCAGATGAGACAGTACAGCAGGCTCCAACAGGCTGCTTATGCCTATGCAAAATTATAACGCTGCTTGTTGACTTCCCTGCATAGCACAGAGGTGATTTATTGCCAATTTCAGGTGCCTAAAGAGATGCGTGTTTTGCTGTCAAACCTATCACTTGTTTCAGCATTGAGGTGAATTGATTATAAAGTGATGCATGTCTTTAAAAATGAAAGGACGGGATGTGCTCCCCCAGGCTGCTAATGGCATTTCATTGTTCTTGTGCCTCCTTTAAGCCCAATTCAGATTAGATTCACTATCGTTCATGATTATGTAAAAGAAGTGATAAAACGTGGCTTTTAAAAAAATCATGTTTGTACAAGAATTTGCTGACATATTGTGGAGTGATAACATGATAGTGAAAATAGCCAGATCCTGCCTGGCCTGGCGTCTGGAATCAGTAAAAGGAGGCAGGCAGGCATATTGCAAGCTAACTTCTGTTCCCTTTCCAGCATGAAATCGGCACCTTTTATTATTTTTTTGTAAACCGACTGATAGGATTTTCATTGAAAACTTGCCATATTTCCTGGATCTTGGCTCCAGGCTGGACTGCATTGTAATCATTTCACACCAAAGTCGAAGGAGGAGTTTCTGAATGTATAAAAGGAGAAAACATCAGCTCTTCAGCAGAAACGGTCAGCCAGGCTTGCCAATACAAACCGGAGCATCAACAGCTGATGCTGGAGGAATGCAGTTGGTGTGTGGAGGCGGAGAGCAGGGTGGCCCTAAGACATTAGAAAAGTGGCTGGTTTCAAATCGGGATTTGCTCTGTGTTAGGTCCTAGGATTTGCTACTAATAGTGATGTGAGGCGCTGCCTTGCTGCCTCCTGAGCTGTCTCATCTTCTGCTGCAGGCTCAGCCTGGCTCCCTGGGGAAACGGGGTGTACGCCTTTCGCTTCTGAACCCAGCGGTCCCTTTTGGCCAAGTCTGGTAAACACCCAGGAGCCCCAGAGATAACCAAGGTCCTACAAACTGGGGGGAAATAGGTGCCTGGTGAGAAAAATAACCCAAATGGGAAAGCTGAAGAGCCTTTGTTGGCCATGGTCCATCTCACCAGCTTGAAGCATCACCATGTTCCCAAGACCATGGTTCCCCAGCAAGAAAAAACTCCTCCTTGAAGCTACTTTATCATCAGTTGTACTTTACACACAAAAAGGGAATGGCCTTAAAGACCTGGACTTTTCTGCTGAACTTCCCAGGCTTTTAGCCACAATCTGTTGCTGCATGAGTATTTGTGTTGGGACTCTTGGTGCACTAAGGAACAAGGTGATGAAGGTGAAGAGAAACAGAGGCATGGTTTTAGTAACAGCAGCAAGGAAAGGAAGTGAATGCACAAAGTGCACTGCAGGTCTGTTTTTTATTTGCCAAAAGTCTCCACTATGTTTGGACTGTGTGTCCTTAGGTCTATCGGTAACCACAAAAAATACTCGCTAGGTCCTCTGCTCCTGCTGCCAACTTTGTGACTTGTGGATTGTTGGATATCTTCAGTAATAAGGTTTTGGTCCCTTCTCTTGAGGGGCTGGGAAAGCTTTGCCATGATAGAGGGATTTTCTTTTGCTTAATTCCACCCCATTACTCTTCATTTAATCCCTTTGTATTACTCTTAGCAATTACCTCCCCTCCACAGGACCCTGCTGCTCTACGGATCAAATGGCCAGCTCTGCGTTTGCTTTGTAATATCTTATTGGAGTACACAAATATAGAGATATTTGACAATTATGGTAAGAGGAGAAGAGAGGGAACAGCTACTCAGGAGTGGGTGCGTGCGTGTGTTTTCTATAAAATACTATTTCTGTAGTTTTATGGCTGATGAGGCGGAATGTTTCTAAAACAGGATTCTTTTGTATAAGGTGAAAATGCCATGAAATGACTGGGATCCTCTTGCATCTGGAGGAATGTCCATGTTGCAATAGGTCTCTGTAAATATTTATACCTGATGACTTAGCAGCTGGCTATTAAGTGCCCTGATTGTTCCTGTAACGCTGCTAGCAAATGGAGATCTGGCATTTAAAGGATGCAGCACAAATTGTTCTGTTGGTCTTAACTTTTGGTCAGAGAATTTACTCGGTGCTGGTGATATCACTGGTGAAGCATCCCTCTTGCCCCTTCTCCTCTCCATCCACGCAGACTGAGCAGCGCTCTCCCTCATTTCAAAAGGAGAGCAAAAATGGGATACCCCCCCGAGAAAAGACCTATTTTGGGACTTCGAAGAAAACATGTGGCTGGTGGTGGCTTAAGGGACCTGGCTGGGGCCACCTCCTCCCGACGGGGTTTTGGTGGTACCTTGCATGAGGTGTTGCAGTTCCAGTTGCTCTTCCTCTGGCATGGGCCACCAGCACTGGCCACCGGCCAGGCCACTGCACCCAAGTGACCTCCGAGCCAGTGCAGGTGACTCACTTTTGCCACGGATCTGCTCATGACAAAGCCTTTCCTGCCAGGCTGGGGCAGCGATGTTAACCCTTTGCAGGCTGGGCACTGCAGGCGGTGCTGGGTGGGTTCTTACAGCTCAGAGGTGTCAAAGCCCTTTGTGGAGCAGGTGAGGACATACCACCTCCAGCAGGGATTAGGATCTGGACTACTGGGAAAGGAAATATGTAGAGTAATTGTAGAGGGTTAATTAACATTGATAATATGCAGTTGTGGGCTTGCTTCAGGGGCGGTGGGTTGGCTGAGGTGGATCTTGTACAGCTGTGGCTTGTTCCTGCTAAGTAGCTAAATAGCACTGAGGAGCCTGGAGGAGAAGGAGCACTGGATGAAGAGAGCCTGGATGTAGGAGAGACAAGGAGAGGCCCTGGGAGAAGCAGAGAGAAGAAGGGAGCCTGGATGAGGAAAGGTGGGCTGGAGAAGAAAGAACCCAGATGCAGCAGAGAGGAGAAGCAGGGTGGACTGGCTTCTGAAGAGGCTGAAGAAACAGCATGGATAGTAGATGAACCTTTGAAACCTTGTGTGAGACTGATGGTGGTGCTGAGGCATGAGAGGGCTGGTATGGGACGGTAAAAGCCTTGTTGCAGCCTGCTAGTTTTGTAGTGCTGCAACAGAAATGTTCATTGGGCAACAGGTTGCTTTCTCATGGATTTGGGAGCTGGACCCAAGGCTGGGGTAGGGCTTGAGGGAAGACATTTGCATCCCTATATTGTCCATCCTCTCTGCGAATTCAGTTAGATCCCAGCCAGGCATGTAAAAATACCATTTTATCATTGCCACAGCTAATGCCAGTGTCAAGGAGACCTTTGTGGTCTCCTGTTTTACGTAAATTAATAGTTCAGCTGCACCTTTGGCTGGATTACAATTAATTATGAGTTTGTGTTGAGCAGCCAGAAGGATTGCAGTGAGAGGACAGAAACCATTAAGAAACCAAACAAACCACAAAGTGCTTCATTCTGACTTTCCTCTGAAAGTAACTGCTTTCAAACTTCTCCTTTTGAAAAGATGTCTCATCGCTGGGCTAATTTTGAACTAATGAAAAATAAATCAGCCCCCTCTGGGCCTGCCAGCAGAATCCTGCATTTCATTCTACTGGAAATGAAGCAAATAAAAACAAATTAATCTTCAAAAGCTGGAATACTGGCACAGGGTCCATGTGCTGTGGTGCCTGCAGGTGGGGTTTTGCAGATGGAAGGAGCAGGTGATTCTCATGCTGCAAAGCCGTGCCTGTAGAAAACCCACCCGGTGACTCTTTTTACTGATTTGATCAGTCAGAAATGGTGTAGGTACCATTTAAAGCTGCTCCATTGCCTGTGTTTTACCAGGCTGCTCCTTCAAATTATTTGAATTAATTATTTTACATGCCTGTGGGTGATGTACTCCTGTCGTTGTAGCCAGGCTGTATTAATCCCTGCGTTACAGCCCTAGCATAAAATGCAGTGTAGCCTTCTGACCCATCTTGAAAGTCAATGAAATAATTTTTCCCAAGAATGTATTCCAGGACTCCCTCCTTTCCTCATTCCCTGGCTGTATTTAGGCTCAGTTACTGTCTGCTTTCAAGGCGATTTTTTTTTTCATCCCTGATTATTATTTGTCTCTGAGTGTTGACACCCCAACCAGCTGAGCTGGAAGGGCATCCCTAGGGTGGGCTGGGGTGCAGGCTGGGCTCAGCCTAAGGTTCACGATGTTAGGATAGTTGTGGGTTTATCTTTTGGACCTTTCATCTTGGAAAGGAAACAAATTTATGTAAAACATCGCAGCTTAGATTTTAAACAAAGAGGATGTGCTATGCTCTGTCTAAGTAGAATATTTACAGTTGTAAGGCAAGATGATATATACCCCTTACAAATAATAAATAAAGGTTGAGTGTTGGGAATAGGATTCATAAGGCTAAACTAATAACGTAATAGTCTTTATTGAGGAAAATGAAGCAGTCTTATGACTGGGATGAAATCCCAAAATAAATTTACTGTTTACTAAACCACTGTAGAGCGGTTTAGATGTTGTTATAAAATCATTTTTATCGTCTATGCTGAAGATGTGGGTCAGTGGGGCTGTTCCAGGCTTCCTAGAAAACTTAAACAGAGTCTTAATAGTCACAGCAAGGTCCAGACAGCTCAGTGG
Organism: Ibycter americanus; assembly: GCA_035590275.1. NCBI lineage: Eukaryota > Metazoa > Chordata > Aves > Falconiformes > Falconidae > Ibycter > Ibycter americanus. Next base: position 20,277,670 of record JAVJGI010000036.1, on the reverse strand, counting down.
AGCTGCTCACATTTCCAGCAAGGCTGAGGGAAATTCAGATTCCCGCAAAACACAGCGCATGGTGAAAACAGCAGTTGATGAACTGGCCTGGTATTGCTAGGTTTAAATTCATGTCTCCAGACGTGCCTTAAAATATGTCCCAATTCAGGCTAAAACAGCCAGCACATCTGGATCTGTTAAACGAGGGGCTGCGAGGGGCAGTGAATGCATCTCTGGCAGGCAGAGATATTCCTCAGGTTTCCCAGCATGTTCCCAGGCTTAGCAGGTCATAGCCTTAAATCCTCACTGGTGAGCCTGAGTACACGCTCCCAATTAATAGCACTGCCTCTAGCATAGCTGTTTGTATCAGCTTCAGGCACTGAAAAATACAATTACTGCTGCCTTGTGGTGTTGTCATACTTCCATGACCATGCAAAATAACGCTTTACATTCAAATTCAGTGAAGGATACTAGAAAGAAAAATGTGTTGTCTTTGTATGAGTCTTCAGAAAAGGGAGAAATACTTAAATATTGAGTGGTCTCTGAAGTTTGTGTAGGTTATTGATTGTGGAATCTATGTACTAGGAAGAAATGCAGAAAAGGTACTAAGAGAGCCATGTGGGAAAAGAAGATCATACATGTGTAAGTAAACCCAAGGGCTAGCATCGGTCAGTCCAACACACAGCAATAAGGGATGCTGCAGCTCTGGAGGAATTAGTGATTTCTATTTCTAGAATGACATTGTTCTGGAAAAAAAACAGGAAACCTCAACATCTGCCATAGGTTAATCATGGTTTAAGGAACTGCCTGCCTAGACAAAAAGCGTATTTCTGGTTTGGAACATCCCTGCTGCTCTTCCCGCAGAGGACACCTGGGGCAGATGTGCAGAACAACCGGTCGCGATGGCACACTAGATGTTGCCTGTATTTAGCAGGCAAGATTAATGCTTTGTAAAAGTCCCAGGACAAGAACAGAAGCTGTGGTCCAGCCCCTTATGCTGGGGTTCAGCATGGTCTCAGCAGCAAATGGAAATGCTGGAGAAGGCAACACTGGGAGCGATGTTGCAGGGAGCAGGGTAGGGGTGTGGGATGGGGAAGGTGAATAACATCCCCAGCCCCACTTCTGGCAGCTCAGTGTTTATATTTGAGGCACCCTGTAATTTTGCACAGCCCCACGTTTCACCTCTGTGGCTCCTCTTGTGTGTTAGCAGAGGCCAGTTCCACTACATATGGCTGCTCGGGAAGCAATCTTGGTGTTGGAGCATTTATTATTGGCTTGTGCCATTATAGGATAGCACAGAAACACCAAAACTGAGAGTGAAAGCCAGCCCCGGTCTTAGAAGAGACAAGACAAATGGATGCAAGGAACAGGAGGGGCATGGACAGGGAATGTGCAATTTACACAGTTGCTGGTGTCATGCTGGTCCTGTGATGATCTTTATTTACAAAACCCCTTTCTGTCAAGCTGAAAATTTAGGTGGAGATGCATGCAGAGAGAAAAGCTGCTCTGCAGGAAGGACAAGGGGGACATTGTCTGTCCCTAACCCACCGCCGGGCCCCAGACTCCTGGTTCAGAGGCGAGTTATCTATGGCATCTCATCAGCCACGGCTGCACATAGACCACTGGTCTGATCTAACAGAGCCCCTTTCTCCTGTTCTTGTCTGCCTCAAAACCATATCCTCTCAGCCAGACCTTCATTATGCAGGAAGAAAAAGAAAATATAGTTTCTCTATCTGCCCAGGCTTCCATGTCTGCAGAAATGCAGCCCAAGAATGGCCACGATGGTGGGGGGACACTGTGCTGGTGGTTCCCACGAGTGAGCGGAGGACAGGACAGCAAAGCTTGCCGGACTCTGGAGGAGAGCAGCAAGTCCACAGTGGAAGGGAAGCATCTCATGGGAAAGGTTACCTTTCAGCTGAAGGATAAGGCTGCCAGAGCAGGGCACCAGATTTATTTTTGCTGTGGACTTCTGTGATCCTGGAGAGGTCAGGGAACTGCTCAGCTACTTGGTTACTGTGCCAGGCTTACTTTAATTGTTAACCTTTTAATCTTATTAAGCTCAGAATTCATCATTGTCCCGGTCCATGGCACTATTATGGAGTATACAAGTGTGCTTGAAACAAAATCAAAGTGAGGATGCAAAGAGCCTAGCGACTTGTGAAGGGAAATCTTTACATAGATTATACTCTCTCTGGGTTTTGTGGGGATATATTTGTAGGTGTGGGTATGACCACTGTGCAAGCTATCCTACCTATGTCTCTTAAGTTGAGTTCTTTCCTGGATCTGGAGCTAGGCTCAGTTCCTCATCAAGAGTTTGTTTCACTTACAGGCACATATGTAATATCTAGGAGAAATGTTGCTTTGGGGTTTGGGCTGGGTGCTGCAGGGCAAGAGGGCATCTCCAGTAGCAACGCTGAATCCTACCTCCCTTGCAAAACCCCAAGTAAACTCTCTGTAGACCTTGACACCTACTTTGAAAACACAGAGGGGTGATTTTTGCCCTGGCTGCGCACTGCAAATCAGCACAACATGTACAAATGAGAAAGGACTACGGCAATCTTCCTTCTGCTGGTGTTACATTACACAGCCTCACCGCTAAAAGCGTGGCTTAAGCTATTAGCCACCGCAAGAAATCTGATGCCTGTTTTGGAAAGTGTCTTTGTTTGCTAGGATGCGTGGAAAGACTTATGCACAGCCTGAGAGTCAACCTGGTGACTGCAGATGCTCACAGCCCAAGTTTGGAGGGAGGACGGCCGTCAGGTATGGACAGAAACAGCATTAGCACTGCAGGCATGCTTTGCAGTCCTACCCTCTGAATACCGCTGCTGTCAGCCAACAAACCGAGGCCTGGATGCATCAAAAAATGATGCAGACTGCCAGATCTGTGAAGAATAAAACCAGACTTTCAGTGGCAGGACAGACAGACACAGAGCAGGTTTAGCCCTGGCATGCACGGGGCTTTGCTAGCAGCACAATGCCCCAAACCTGCAGTCCTGTGGCAAAACAATGGTGATGTTTGCTGTTGTGACATGAAAAAAGGAGTTAAAATATCCTGGCTGATGCGTTTTTTTCCCCTCCCATGGTACATGCATTCTCCTCTCGCCTTTTTAACATTGTCTCATTATTTTCCCATCTTTTTTTCAGGTGTCTCCCTACAAACCTTCATGTTCTCTCAAAATCCTCTTTGCAGGGAGATGTTAGCAATATCATCAACTCTTGCAATTTTCTTGTGAAATCAGTAATGCATGTCTGACAGCGCTCTTGTGTAGGACAGCCCAGGGGCTTGGGTCTAGCAGAGGAAGCCCTGTCCTCCACTGATCAGAGTCCAAAAAAGCAGAGCTAGACCCAGAACATTAATTTTTTTGTTGATGTTCCTGGTCCTTGCTCAAGACGTTTTCTCAAGGCCCTTATACCTTATGCATTTAACAGAACTGAGCATATCCCAGTGCTTGAATCTCATGTTTTATGTGCTCATAACACTTGGGCAGCTCATTGGGCTTTCGTGCAGCGACCTGGACAGCTTTTCTTGTGCATAAGGTTGTTCTACTACAAGTTCCCATGCAACTCACCCTACCAGGACTGGCTAGCCCTGCAGGCTGCTGGCAGTCTGGTGGGACCTGCTGGTGCACTTGGGTATGTCCATGCATTCCTCAGGTGGACCTTGAGGAGCTCATACCTTCTTGCAAGGCAGGGAGACATCTCACATGCATTATTTGTCTTTTTGTTCGGGGTTTTTTTGTCTGTCGAGCTGGGTGACCAATTAATAAATCATGTTAGCTGAAAAAATTAGGGAATTTGCTGAAATCTGTCTCCCTTGCTTGTTTGCATTGTGGTTTCCCCTGTAAGCAAATTTCTCGTGCATCAAGGTTAGTAGCAGGACCCAAGGAACAAAAAGGGGTTGCAAAGACTTTCTGGGGTGACAAACAACTGATGGACCCAGTAGGAAGGGCAGAGTAGGGAGAAAAGAGGATGGCAAATATTTTTGGTGCTGCAAGGCTGAGAATACTCATAAAATTCCTGCTCCTGGTGTACTGAAGGGGTCTGCCCAAGCGATCGGGACACAGTGCTAAGTCCCAGGCCATGGGTGTTTTAGGTAATCATTATTTATTGGTATATTTTGCAACTGAAGAGAAAAAAAAGAAAAAAGCTGAAAGCTTTATCACTTTCTGGAACTCTGCTATTTCCTCCCTTTAAACCTTAGAGTAATAGAGATAAAAAGTGAGTGTTACTTGTGATACTGGGAGAAAGAATGCAGTATTATATCTGTTACTGTCTGGAAGAGCCCCTATCATCTGGCCTGGCTTTCTCCCCTCTCAGCCCCAGGCATGGAGACACACGCACACACGCATCTACTTAAGAGGTGGAGGCCACTCATTTTTAACGTGCGGTCCTATTTCTTGGCTTTCTCTTTCGGGCTGGACAGGTTTCTATTGAATTGCAAAAGCAACCAACATTTGGCACAACCGCTCCTTCCAAATCTCTGCTAAACATGGAAACCCATCCGAAAAAATATGACGGGCAGGACGATGCAGCACTTTCCGAATGGTCTCGCTCTGCTGAATTGTTAACTTATGTTGAACGTTTCCCCTCTGCCCCTTGAGTGCTAAGACTCTTCTTCCTTTGGTGGGGCAGTTAAACTGTGGACCCTGTGAGAGAAGATAAAAGCAGATCTGTCTTTTGTGAGGCCAAAGATGCATAGCCAGCATCCCTGCTAGGATGCAAGGATTAGGAGAATACGTAGAATTTCCAAATTTAGAGCGGAGGACTAGCTTCCCATAAACAGAGGCTGCTTTTTCAAATGAGATGCTAGCAAGATAATGCCAAAAAAAAGAAAAAAAGAAAAAAAGTTTGCCTTTGTGACTAAATACTGTTATTTTGCAGCCAACCTTCAAACGGGCTGTTGGTGCAAGTGAACAAACGCTTCCTGTCTGTCCATCCTCATGGGTGGTCGCGTTTTAAAATGAAATATACAGGCTGACAAATGCCTTTACAAAGGCCAGATTATAAACTGTAAACCTACTGTCAGCTGGGTAGAAAAAAAAAATCCAAATGCCTCTTATACCATTTAAAGATTTAGTTTGGCTTCAACACTAAAGCACTTCATCTTGAAGGAGAAAGGAGCTTAGAGTTTATAAATTGTTGTTTGGGCTCTAGTAAGCTCTGGATAAGGGAATCTATCTGCTAGGAAACAAATGACCTTCCCAAAATTTAGGGAGCTCTGGGTATTGTTACAAAGACAAAATGCCTTGGAAAAATATCCCCAGAATACAAAGGGATTTGAGATTGCTCCGTTACTCTTAACATACAGTTCATACAGCTGCAAAGGGCAAATCTTACAGTTCCAGTCCTTAAAAAAAGGGTGGAAAAAAGTTAAACATATCAGGGTAATAAAATACAAGCTGTTTAGATTGTGTCCCTCTGTCTAAATCAACTCTAGACTTGCTCTTGTACACAGCTGTCGAATCCAGGCTGAATATCCACGTTACCCTGGCCAAAAAGTCTCAAAATAGCCGATGCTCTCCCTGGCGGCGATCACCAAAGGGAACTTTTGTGGCAGACGCGCAGGTTTATGGTAACATGGTTTCTGCATCCAGCATTTTGAATCCAAAGTGGAGGAACGGCGTAGCTGCAGGGGCGATGAAAAGCAATGGGCATTGCACACCCTTGCGTCCAGTAAGTGAAATCTTGCAGCTCCTTCATGCATTCCTGCTCACACAGAGCTCAAGCGGAACACCAGCAACGGCATTTCAAATCCACCCTGAGCTTGGAAGTGCACAGCAAAACTCTGAACCTTTGCTCTGCAAATGCTATCCACAGTCCCCCATTCTTCAGCGGGCTGTGTTTGCAAGCATGCTTCTGCTGTAAGGTAGAAGGAGATGAACAAAGAGATGAGTATCTACATTAAAATGGGCCTTAGTTTTTACATAATTTCTTTTGCACATTCTGCTTTTATTTTGTGGGTTTTTAGATGGACCTGAACTGGCCATAGGATCTGGAGGCAGCAGAACATATTTACTCTGCAAATCCTTGCTGCATTCCTCTTGCCCAGCACGGCTTGCTGTTGTTTGCCAGGAATATTGCAGGTCGTGCTGCCCTTGCTGGAGGCAAGGAGAGATTTCAGTTGATTTCACCAAATCCAGGAAGGTTGAGAGGGCTGTGCATTCTGGGTTGGGTGGCAAACAGAAAGGAAAAGCACCTTTTCCATGGGCTATAGTTTCCTTTTCATCCCTGCCATCTCGTGTCAATCAGCATTACCCCAAGACATTGCTTCTCATTCCCTTCCCACCTTTATTACTCATGTCCATATTGGTTAGCACAAGTATTTGATGCTCTCTCCTTGAGAAATGACCACCTCCACCTCTGAGATGCCCACTCTAAATCTTGGAAACCACACTTTCGTTGTGCTCTTTTTTTTAGGAGACTTTTTCATCAACAAAGCACCACAGCAATTATTTGAGATGACGTCCACTTTCCAGGGCTCTCAGCAGGTTTGGAAGGGTGTGAGGTAGAAGCATATTCAATATTCTAAGCATGCCTCATGCTCGAGCCTAAGGTATGTTGGCACCAAATTCCATGAGACCTTTGGAAACGATGACTATTTCAGTGCCCATCAGATTGTTTTAATGCTTGAATGTGGTTTGTGCTGGGACTCGGGCTATCGGCTGTCCCTCCTCTCCTACCCAGAGACCAGATGACAGTTGTGCAGCTGCATCAAATGCTTTTGTTAAAAAGGAACAAAAAGGAAATTACTGGAAAATCTTCACAGCAGATCTTCCACCCACAGAGTGGTGGGAATAAACATCACAACTTCAGATCTTGGTGAATGCAGATAAATAGAGGCTTAGCTGATAAGTTAATGACATACCAAAACCAGATTGCTTGAGGACTAAAATCATAAGCGGCCAATGAGCAGAACACTGGAATCCTGACAAAACCCGAACCGCTTTGACGTGTGCTCCCCTCTGCGAGGAGGGAGCTGCTGCAGTCGTGCGCAGCAGGGATGCAGCTGGCAGCATCCAGATGAAATCTCTGTTTTAGGCTTCTTCACCCAGGCACGTCTGAAAGGCTCCAACTCTCCTCCTGTGATTTCTCCAGTATGTGCCCTGCCCTGTCCATCTGCAATGCTGGGTCTTTTCTCTTGACTCCCCTTAGCTCGTGTTGCTGTCCTGGGAGATCTCACATCCTTGTATTCACTCAGAAAATGGTTTGACTGTCTCACGTCTCTTTTTTGGTGTTTCTTCCTTGTGACATTTAATTTATGCTACTTCGTTTCCAAACCCATTCTCATCTTCCTCACACCTGCTCCCTTTCACGACCAAAATACAACGCCTATTTTCTGTCGGCAAACAAGTATGGTCTCTGGTATCCTACACCTCTCAACCAGACTAAGCAATTACTATTCTACCGTGGATTTTTTCTGGCAACAACCCCATGAGGTCAGTTACTCTTGGGGGAATAGAGGCTTAGACAACCTGAAGAGTGCACCAAGCCACACAAGGACCTCCAGCTCCATCACTGACCCACCCTTCATGGCTGTTGTGCATGCCTCAGGCACCTAAAAGTGAATGAAGAAAGTGGAAAGTTGGCGAAGAACATCTCCAAGAAAATATTTTGCAAATTATCATTCCTGTCCTGACTTTCTCCATGGTGCTCCAGTAGATTGATGTATGTACACAAATCCTCTCTGGGCTATGCTTTTAAGGTGTTACAGTGATCAAGATATCCAAAGAAATGATCAAAAAATTCTCTTGAAGACCAATTTTGTTCCTGCATAGATCGTGGCAGAATTTGTGTTGGTTTCCTAAAAATTTAATAAAGATTTCCTAGCTAAATGACAGGAAAACTGACCACTGGGCTGACCTGTGAAATGCTTCTTGGTCCTCCTTGCACTCTTGCAGGAGCTCCAGCTCTGTAGGTGAGAATCCAGCTGTGCCTGGTGAGCAAAACTGCTTCAACAACTGCTGCTGACAAACCAGAGCTGGAAGGTCCTTTTGAATGGAAAGAGGTATAAATGCAAAAGTCATGTTAAAATCCAACGCTTTCCTGCAATAATCAGTCCGTGTTTGGGTTGGGTGAAGTGTGAAGGGAAGGTGGTCCTAGCAGTGGTGACCAGCGTAGTGGTTTTAAATGGAGATGTACAGCTTCAGGGTAGCTGTTGGGCCATGTCTGTTTTGGCCTTGTCAGGCTCAAGTGATCACATTCAGGATGGGATGGAGTGACCGAGATCGATTACATGCCCGCTGCCGGCTGGATTTGAAGCGCAAATGGCTGGTAAATGCATGATTGCTGCTACTTTTGGGTTCAGCCCTGCAGCTGGCGGTGGTGTCCCAAGTCCCCCAGTCCTGCTAGGAATGGTCGGATGCTCCCGCTCTCTGTCCCAGGACTCCACAGAGGTGAAGGCAGATCCTTTGCTGGTGGAAAATAGATCCAGCAGCGTTAAAGCCAGGCAGCCAGTGTGCACCAGCACCAGGATTCCCAGCATTTCTCCAAGCCCTCCAGAAAGAATCTGCAGAAAGAAAACCAATAAAAAAACAAATGTTCATCTCCAAAACATTCTTCCAACTGCACCCATAACTTTATGTTTTCTTTCTGCACGGGCTATTCCCCCCCGTTTAATTTTTTTTTTTTTTTTTACAAGCTATGACTGCCACAGCAAAGGCTCGGTAATATAAATCTGGGCTGAGACATGGAAATATTTAGCATTTCACAGCAGCTTGCTCAAAATCCTCATCTTCTGCAGCCTGTTTGGGATTGCTTATCAAGACTTACAGCACAGAAGGGCTTTGCAGCTCCAAGGAGCTGGATTGCTGCAGCACGCTGAGCGCGGTGGCTTGCTCCAGCATCCCACAGGCTGGAGGCAGGGGGCAATAAGCCAGAAGCTTATTTTAGTCAACTTTTCGAAGGAGTGGGACTATTGAGAGCAACCAGCTGACAGGCGAGCGTTTGTTTTTCTCTTTCTAAAGGCAGCTTGACACCCGTGGAGGGAAGATGTGAATGCCGAGAGCAGGTTGATGGGGCCAAACAGGAGGAAGCCACTCGCCCCTGATTTATACGCGCCTTCAGAGAGCGAAGGGTTGATACCGCCCGGCCGTGAGCGCTCAGCAGTTCACAGGATCGGGCCGCTGAGTAAATGGGGAATTCATCCAGAGATATCTAGGAAATACATAGAATAAGCTGCCAACCTTATTCCTAAAGCCAACAGTTCACTAATTTTAATCAACAGCTGGATATTTTTATAGGGAGTGAAGGGATGGAGGGGTATTATGACAGAACAAGGGAGGTGGGATTAGACTAATCTAACCCAGGCCAAGTGGCCTCTTCCTGCTCAGCCATGTGTAGTGTCATGACTGTGTGATTTAGACTACTGCGCACTCACCAACACTGATAAGGAGGACAATTATGGGGAATACACAACTCCTTTGTGTAGCCCTCAGCCAGCGGAGCAGGCTGGGTGCTGTGGATGTCAGCTGGGGAGCGTCTCCAGCTCCAAATTAGAGTGGTCCCCATCCCGGGGACACGGTTGTGTTGGGGAGCGTGGCCTGGGGCTCTTGTGATGCTGGAGTGAGGGATGCTGGTGCTTGTCCTGTTCTTGGGTGGAGGTCACTCCTGCCCTGTCCCTTGCAAAAGTTCAAAAAGACCTTTCTGACGAGTCCCGTCACCCTGCTGGTAAAACGTGGTGAGTGGCAACATCGTTATCCACCTCTCTGGAGGAGGTTCCTCTATATTATGTCTGCTGAGTCCCTCAAGGGCAGTTTCTCCGGTGTTAATTGTTGTGTTTCCCCGTAACTTCTGGTTCTCTCCATGTCCTTCCTCACCTTCCGCTTACTCATACCCAGCTGAGACTCGTGCCAGACTGTCGCTACCTAAATGTGACCCAGGGAGCAAGGCAAAACGCGCAATGCCACCTCATCTAGCCCCGGTTCAATCGGATACTCCTTATGGTAGGAAGCATGGGAAGAAATATTTGGAGCCAGATTTTTCCCTTTGGGTTTTTTTTTTTGGAATAACCCTCTGATTGGCGCATAATAGCTTTTGTTGTTGTTTATTTGTGTAGCTTTTCATCTTAACGAGGATGTACGGAAACAATTACCACATGGTTCATTCACAATATCAACTCAAGCTTTTCCTGTCTGTGCGGTGATTGGACTTAGCCACTGAAAATTATCTAGCTTTGCAGAACTCAGGCTTTTTACTTAGTTTTTTTAGTACATGTTGTATAATAGGGATGATTTTTTTCCTGTTAAATAACATTTGGGGTTTGCACCAGGTGGCTGGAAGTGTCACACAGTTTCTTCTTTTTGGCAGTTGAAAGTCCAAACGCTTTAAGAAGATGCACATTTTTCAGGAGGGCAGAGAGAGGTCAAGATGCACTGACTAATTCAAGATTTCCTCCACTGGTTTCCATAACAAATAATCATTTTTTTTCTTTATTTAGCTGTACTCACTGGTAGGTTTTCATTTGCATCAAAGCTTTGTTCTGCTCTCATTTGGTCTGCCTCCAGAGACCAAACAACATCACAGGCTAGTCCTGGCATATCCTCCAGAGAAATGGGCCAAATTCAGAGCTGCAAGTTGGCTCCCACATGTAAACCCCTGCAATATCCTGGAGCACTGCTTGGGATGAATCTGAGAGACGATTGTGGACAGTCAATGGAGATTTCCATGGAGAAATCCATGGAGATTTAAATCTAAAACCAGTTGTGTTTGGTATAATCTATGTGGATGGGGCAGCTATGCTATTAGTAAGTTGCAAGTCCTGCGCTAAGACCTTTCATCTTGTTCTTCAGAAGCTGGTTGGAATTTCACCTCCTTCGGTGACATCCTTCCATACATGTGTCTCTTATCCCAGCCCAATTTAATATTCTTATTATTCTTTGGGGAATTTCCATCCTAATAACTCAGGAAATGGGTCTTCAAACTCACGTCTGAAAACCATGGCTAGCTTTTCTGTGTAAAATCCTGGCACCGCTGCGTTGTGGAAGTGATCGGGGATTTGGCAGGCGCTGGCTTTCCTATCGGCTCTTTGCCCTTTTCCTGTCCCTGCCAAGAGCTGCCCCAGCAGAACAAGGTGATAAGCAGTTGAAAAATTGTTTTGCATGGGAGATCTGCTAGGGTTTGACAGCTAACTTCCCTGAAGATACTGGTTTGTGCTGGGTGTGTTCCAGCCAGGGTCACGGGAGCTCGGATGGGACTTTCCAAGAGACCAAGGACATGGATATGAGATCCAAGAGAGAGGCCAGCATCTCTTGGTCCTTGCCTGAACCCAAGCACCATGGTAAATGAGATGGCCTGGCTGGTGTGTGAAAGGTAGAAGAAAAGGAGGAGTTACATTAGAAGATATAGGGGAGAGAGAAAAAGTGTAGACAGAAAAAGAAATGAAAAAATGCACGTTTGAAACTGATTGCAGACTGAAGAGGAGACAATATATTGGGTGAGAGGAATCAATATTAAAAAAAAATATATTAAAAATTCAGAATTGGAGTGAAGTTTCTGCTCCAAGGGTCCAAAGTATTTTGCTGGAGAACTCTTCAATGTAAAATTAATCAACGAACACAACACTGGGGACCGAGCTGCATCCTCTCCCACTCTAATGCCACAGCCACCAGCTACTCCCCGCTTGGTGTGTGCCTCTCATGTAAAACCCTCCAGGGTCTCTGCTGATGAGTCCCAGCCCCTGTCTTATTTTGAGGGGTCCAGCCGTGCATGTAGACATTTCTCAAGTCTGCTGCCGAATGGCAACTGGGCTGGTACCCGGATCCTATTGCTCAAACTGGTGCTGTTGGGTGGCTCCTGAGTGTGTACTGAGCAGTGAGAAATCACATTTCCAACTTAGACATCTCTATCCTGTCTTCATCTTAGCAAAAATGTGGCTAAGGAATTGCTCTCTTCCCCATCCTTGGTGCTGCCCAGACTGTGGGCTTGCAGTGATTAGCAATGCATGCTGCATTTGTATTTATCTGATGCACAGAGACATCTGTTTATCATATGTTGCACGTCTGCTAAGCAACTTTTTTCTTCGTCCCAAGGCCCGATTAAAGATTTCGATTAATGTAACTTGCTGGAAGGTCCTGTAACGCAGCTTTTAAATCAATGTCATGTAAACTTTGCTGGGTTAATCCTGCACATCTGAATTCAGCTGAAAACCAACACTGCAAGGTCAGGCTGTACAAATTGATGGATTTTTATTCCTTTAACCTTAGAAGTGTTGCAGAGAGGGTAATAGCAGCAAGGCTTGCTTCTTCCAATGGCTTCTTTTTCCTACACGAGAAAAGAGCCAGCAGATATTTTCCCTTTTCCTGATATGTGCATATATATAGTATACACACATATATACATATGATAAATCTTTTTAAAATGAGAGGTATTTAAATCAGCAAAACACTACAAAAAGGTGTTGCTTCTTTTCATGTGTATCTTCTTTTTCATTTTTCTTGTGCATTGATTCGATAAGGGAGGAAAGGGTTCTGGTATTACAGATTGGTAAGATAATGAAGACTATCCCTCCCGCCTTTTGAATTTCTTTTGGTAGCACATTAAATAGTTTTAACAAAAAATTATCTCTTTAAAGACATCTCAGAGCATGTTGTAGCTGAAGAAGGCATCAGTGTTGCAGCAGCTAATTAGCATGAACATGCAGAAAGTACTGTGCAATTCATGGGCTTTTCTTGTCTTACTTCTAGGGGAAGATTTTTGCGGTGTCTCTGCAACTCAGAAGTAACAATCTCTTATCAAAGGTCTTTAGTGCCTTTACACTATCATCAATACATGTAAACAAAGGATAAGAAAGCCAATTCTTTGTGTGGATAACTTTCTGCAGGAAAATGCAGCCTGTAAAACAGCTTGGGGCAGAAGATCATCTTTATCAGCTTTAAACGAAGGAGTGTTATTTTATTTATGGAATTCAGCACTGCAGGCATTCTTGTTTCTTTGTTTGACAATATTTTGCATTTCCCATATCCTATTACTTAGCTTTGTTCAAGCATAAACGTTGGCTAATTGTAAAGACCTGCTGGAGGCATTTTGGTTTTTGGCTTGGAGTCCTGCGGGTTTATTTTCTCTCCTTAAACCTGAGAACTTCTCTGTAATAATAATTGTGAGCTTATACTAACTGGATTGTTTCCCCTGAGCTTCATCCTTCTTTTTCTTCTTTTTCTTTTTTTTTTTTCCTTCTTTTTTTTTTTTTTTAATCTTTCTTCTATTGTTTAATATCAAATGCTACAGCCAGCAGAGATGTTTCAGAGAACTCCTCCTCCTGCTGAAAAGAGAGCAATGCTGCCTTCATGCCACTTTGCGACGCATGTCCAAAGCCAATGGAAACCAGGACCTTGGGTCTTGGTCCTTGCTTGAGTGCAGGATACCACCACTCAGCTGCCTGGCAGGATCTACCTTGAACGACAGCAGCCTGCTGAAATCCTACCAGCAAGTTTAGCCTCTACTTTGGAAAAGGAAAACACAGCCCAGAAGGTTGCGGTTCCTGCAGGCAAGGACGTGCCAACTGGATCATCTGTGCTCCCCCAGCTGTGCCTGCATCACTTTCTCGCTGGTCCTGCTTCTGCCTGTTCTGCCTGGAGCTTCGTCCTGCCTTTCGCTGCTGAACTTGGCTGTTTCAGCTTTTTCCTTTGTTCTTTCATGAGGTTTATGTACTTTGTCAGTACCAGATGAGCCGTGCCAGGATTTTAACTGAGAGCTCCTTCTGCTGGCAGGGTGACCCCTTTGCACAGAAAAATTCCCCTGCAAAGCCAGAAAAGATCTCACCTTTTTTTTTTTTTCCCTTCTCCTTACATGTACTTCTTCGCAAAGAAGGGATGACGTTAATAAAAATGTATATGCTAAGTATTAAGATTGGTGTGTGTCTGTCACCCATAGGTTGTTATCACAGTGAGATGTTTTTGAGCTCCATGGCTCACTTTAAAGCTGGCTGATTTTTACGGGAATCTTTTATCAGCTTCAATGGTTTTGGTATTGAGCCTGACGCTGCATGTGGAAGTGATGGAGTCTAGAACTGTGAGAAGCTTACTTTGAGTTTCTTGCCCATTATTTCAGAATCAACTTTATCTCTCTGCCTGTGTTTTGTTGGATGATCATTCCTTCTCCTACCAGATCCTTTTGTCAATGACTTCAGCCTGGGCAAGACTTGGAAAGACACAAAATCCTGGCAGCCTAATTTCTTATAATATCTGCCTAGTTATACTTAGGGATGTAGACATTCCTGAATGTCTTAGGCACCAGCAACATCTGAGAGAAGACCAGTTCACATCAGACACCATCCAGCTGCCAGCAATGCTATAAACTTGTGATTAGGTTGGTAATTTTCTGTATTAAATAGCCAAACCCCAGTGCCTTAGCTGGGGAAGCCCCGCAGCATTCCCTCCCTCCCAAATCACCGAGCCTTGTGTAATTACTTTTGGCTGTGGCTGTCCTGTGGCAGTTTAATTTGTGATGAGCCACTGTGGGATGCTGCTGTGCTGCTGAATTCATTAAAAAATACTGAAGTTGTGGGAGACTTAACACGTCAAATCTCCCAATAACCCTATCCTCTACAATGAACTTTTCTGAACCCAAACTGGTGTAGGATCCTAACTGATGCGTGTGAGCAGCATTTATGCAGAAAAGAGGTGTTCTGCAATCAATTATCTTTGCTTTAAAGATCTGGGAATATTCCTATAATGTGTTCAGTGGCTTACAAACTTGTGTAGGATTTTTTTTTTCCTCTTTATGCAGGGAATTCTAGCTTACTTTCCTTTTTCCTCCCGTCTCCCGATTTGCTCTTCCTCATAATAATACTGCTTATAAAATAAATAGTTTCTTATCCTGATGCACTTAGTAAAATCCAAAATCCAAGCACGATAATAAAAATTATTTTGTAACTCAAAAATCCAAATTCCTCAAAGCCTTGGATATTTTAGAGAGAAGTTATAGAGTAAGAGTAAAGTGAGGCTAAAACACAGCAGTCTCCCAGTGTGCAAGGAATGTTCCTATGAGGCCACAGTTTCAGGGAGACTGTATCTTCGTGACCAAATGTGATTTTCTCCTTGTTTTCTAGGAAAAGAAAGAGGATGCTAGTCCATGGGTCTGCCTAGTGTAAATAGGACCATTATCAGAAATTAAACCTACGTAAAAGGAGATTTTGCCTTTATAGAGTCTGGGGGGAGGCACTGGCAGGTGGACACACAGCCTCCTTTCTTGGGGATGCTGCTCGTTGGCCACAGCAACACCTGCATCCCACAGTCATCCCTAGGCTTGGCTTGGAGAAGTGATGCTGTGTGCCTGAACAGCGCCACCGAGTCCACCCCACCGAACAAGTCTCCTCGGCACATCCCCGCACATTTTTCCCATATGTCTCTGCTAATGGACCAGGAAGGAAAAAAGCCAGCTCCGTCCTCCCTCCGGTGAGGAGCTGAGCCTCACCAGCCATTTTTCTCATGCAGCACCAAAATAGCCATTTGCTGGAGACGGCTCTGTGCCATCCTTGACCTAGGCTGCGTTTGAACTGGGCGACCTAGAAGTGAAAGGCTCAGTATCACGTTGCCAGTTCCCCCAACCATCTGTCCTCCTTCAGTGAGCTTCCTTCAAAGGTCCCCGCACACTTCATAAACATCCCAGCCCTCCTCACCCCTCCAGCTGCCCCCTTCCTCTAGGAGAAAGAGCAGTTCGAAGGAAATACCACTCATTTTTTTTTATTTCCCTCCCCCCCCCAAGCGTGTTGAATCCAACATCTGTGATTTGGCAAAAGCGAAAGTCTTTCCTCCGTCCTGCCATTTAAACCTGTTGTTGAGGATGGAGAAAATAGGGATAAACCCCTGTCCTGGCAGAGACGATGTGGTGCCCGGCAGCAAAACCTCCTCTTGTCTTTGAAGACCAACAATAAAGCAAACTTCCATTTCCTTACCATAACATCGTCATGTCACAACCCCGAGAGCTCCACCTTCCCTTTCAAGAGGCTAGAAAGTGGGACTTTAGACAAAGAAAAATAGTCTCAGGTGGGTTTGCCATGGATCATTTTGACTATATTTTAAACATTTAAATGTCAATGCTTAGTCATAGACAAGACATGATTCTTATCTATCTACATGTGGCTTCCAGTATAAAAAAATTTGAACCCATGCCATTTCCTGTTGGAGAGAGCTTAAACACAGGGGTGACAAGGGCACATCTATTTTGGATCCCTATTTTAAAAGCCTCCAGATATCATAGAAATCAACTGGCACAAACAGAGGACTTTGAATTTCTTTCATGGCGGTGGCAAATTACGTATATCAATGAAACACATACTTAGTGAAGCGGAAGTGAGCACCAGCAATACTTCAATCAGCTTTGGCATATGTATACATTATTCTGTTTGATCTCATAGGATGCTGGATTTAGATGATATAATACATTCTGGTTATCTTCCTAGAAGTTGGAGGGACGTAAGGAGATATCCACTTTCACAAGATAAAATTAGCACCTCTTTATTTTTCAGATAAACATTCCTCTTTTTTTTTTTTTTTCCAGGAAAACGCTGATTAGAGTTACAAAGCATACCAATGGGTATGAGTTTATTCATATTCAACCCAAATCCTATTTATAATATAAAGGAAATAACATTGGTATTACACAGGGTAACTTGGACAGCCTAGATGTAGGAATAGTGAGCTGTGCTTAGGCAGGTCTCTTCAAAAGCACCGAAAGCAATTATTTTCCAAAGCAATGGTGGGAAAGTAGAGATTTTGCTTAAAAATGGACAATTGCACCAAAAAATGGTCAGTCCACACCTCTTCTGTAGCTTTATTGTGTCTTTTGATAATCATCCATCATCTTGGAGCTATGAGCTTAAGGTACAAAATACAGACTTGAATTTTGGACCCTAAAGATTCAACGTATTTTCTTCTGTACCGCATCATCTCACTTCAGTTCCCAGCTACCACAAATACCCACAAATGCTACCCAGATCGTCTCACCAAACCCTTGTTTACAGGCAGATTTAATGTTTTAAAGCAGCCCAGTGAGAAGTTATTTTGGCTAAGCCCAAGCATAGACCTCTTGGGCACGGGAAACACGTTTCTGGGTAGATCTGTGTGAATAACTGATTGTTTGGTTCACTTGCCGCTCCAAACAATCGGGAGAGAAAAATGGTTTCCGGTGAATTAAGTCTTTTGTACGGCATGGAAGGCCTTAATGGACCTTTGAACTTTTTAAAATAAAGAAATACATTGCATTATCTGCAATGCTTCATTTCATGACAAAAAGAAAGGTGGTGACCTTCGAAAGTCTTTTGATAGCAAGAACAATTCAGCAAAATCAACACCGTTTTTTTCGAAACGTTTTGGTCGATTTGAATCTCTGCATTTGGGGGAAAAACCCCTAGCTGAGGTAGTCTTGCTGGTATGTTTATGCAAAAACATATCATGGGCTTGCCGGGGTTCACGCTAACGACAGACTGATTGATCTCCAGATACACGTATGCGTTCGTATCTTGTTTGGGAATGCAACCAGAATATTGCTTTTAAACCTATGTCATCTCAGAGCTGGTGGTGGAAATGAGCTCTGAGGTCCCATTTCATGCCCTCCTTGGGAAGGGTCTTCTGCGCAGCACTGGATTGCAGAGCCGTGGTTGTTGGCAGAAAGCTTTCTTTCCATGCAACGCACCAAGAAATTTATAACGGCGTGTGAAGGAACTTTTGTCTCAGCAAATCGCCCTTGCATTCACATTGCAGTTATGAAATTAAGCCGCAAAAGATATCATCTGTTGAAATATTATGTGAGGCCTTATCAGGATATGATTTTGTACTGCTCTCCAGTGTGAAGCTTTCCAGTTTAATACACGATGACAGAACAAGATCCTTTTACAGGGAGAAAGCTAGATCATTTTCAAGACCAAGTTTAGCAACTTCTCAAATGTCTGTTGTTGTCTGTCCCGTTAATTGGCTGTGTGGCTGCAGTTTGTGTGGGCTGGTCATTATAATGTCAATAAATCCAGTGACTGGAAATGAAATTTGATGCAGAACGGGGCTGAGTGGTTTGTTCCTGAGAGTTTGACCATGTGCATTGGTCACAGGATTTCAGTGGACACCACTGAGTAGCCTCATGCAATGTAAAAGTGATTATTCTGGAGAAAAAGTCTAGGCAGTAGCTTTTTTAAATGGGCTATCACCAAAGAGTGACCATTTAATGATATTGAGGTTTCCATGCAGAAAAGGCAGCAGCAGAAAGGGATTTTTCTCCACTCACCTCCCTGTCCCCAAGTCACTGATGGCTCCAGCATCTCCCTGTGGGACACAGACAGGAATTGAATTTCCCTCTGGCATGGGAATTCAGTGGAAAGAGCCCATTTTGTGGAGATCTCAGCACATGGAGGTGCTGGCAAAGGGAAGCAGAGAGGGAGAAGAGAAGAAATAAATCAGATGGGGAGAAAACAGCTGCCACGGGGCTGTGAGGTGGGGGATGCCCTGCAGAGAGCAGGGGGGGTCAGGGCAGGATGCACAGCAGGTCCAGCATGGCCACAGCTCACCCATCACTGGTGTTTCCCTTTTGAACATGACCAGCAAAAGGGCTCTTCTGCTTGAAAAACCTCCAATTTTGCATTATCCTTACTCATCCTTAAAAAAAAATAAACTCCCCCAAAACACATTCCCTGGAAAAGTCAATCAATAGCAGAGAGCTCTAGTGGTGGGAGAAGCTGGGAGGTAGCAGTGTGTGATGGCAGGCCAGCGCGGACAGATCTTCATGCTGACATTGGATTATTAATAACGCGAGCGTGCCATGTGGTTCTTTTTCCACTCACGCCGACGGCAACTGTTTGTCTTCTGTTGTCCAAATTGTTCAATTCGTGGCGGTCTAAAAATTGCAATTTCCGAAGGAGCGCACTGTGGAGACTGAGGGGATGCTTAAGTCACTTTAATAGCAGGCTAGATTAAAAAATAATTATCAAATGCATGGGAAAAAAAATGAAAACCACTGTATACTGTACAAGACAAGATCTTGCAAAATCTGCAGACTTTGTGCCCCCCGAATTCAAAATGAGGGGGATAAGAGAAACTTATTGTTTATACAGGAGTGTTTCTATACATTTGCAATCACAGCCTCTGCATCCCCCCAACAGCTCAGATTTCACGGGGGAAGAAGCCGGATCATCGACCCCCCCAGCAAAGAGCCACCATTGCTACAATTAGCTGCAGAAGCCCAATTTGGGGGTTTTCTCATTAACCTGTCATGTCAAATGTTGTATGATAAGATGGTGAAAATTGGGGGGAGGAGTGGCAGTGGAGGGGTAAAAGTTCATTTTGCAAAGCAAACAAACAGCAAGTCACTTGATTTTACTAATTATCCTAGCCTGTGGCTCTTTCAGCCATTATTTTTCCCCCCATCAGCGTATGAACTGACAAGATAAGATAGGAGCTGGTATTTTCTAAACTATCCTGGCTGACGGCATATACAGATAATACGAGGATTCATTTGCAAGAGCGCACAGAAGATTAATTGATTTACTTAATGTTAGAGCAATTGCTCATTAGAGAAATAACTGCTGGCATTTGTGGGGAACGGGTGTCAGGGCACACCATAATGCCCCTCTCCGAGCAGCGTCCTAGAAATAGCTTTTTGGATGAAGAAGGGCAATTTATTTATAACGAAGGGCAAATTATTTATGAAAACATGAAATTATAAATGTATTACTATAAATTCTGGGTCTGATCCACAGCCCAGTGGCACCAGTGAGTGGGTAAGAGCTGGCTTGCACCATCTATAGAGTGGACCTTTTATCTATACATTTTAATGATATATTAAATTATGAACTATATAAACTATGAATTATGAAAAATATGCAGTGTACTTCTCAGACCTGCAGTTTCCCAGAAATACTGGTGGGTACAGGCTTAGCTGGCCAGAACACCTTGAATTTTGCCAGCGCTAACTATGTAGATCATGTCTAGCCTGTGTTCCCTCTTTTTGAGGTCAAGGGCTGCATTTTTCTTCAATGCAAAGCTCTCAAACCTTACAACAGATAGGAAACCCCAATGTGTCCCAGCTCAAAGAAATTCAGAGATAGGAAAAAAGGGCAAATTTATTGATTATGTGGTCTGCCAAGGACCTTACATTAAATCAGCATATAAGCATGAAATATGCACCGCTTTAAAAAGATAGCTGTCTTTTTTTCCCCACAATATAATAACTAAATGGATGCTGGAGCATGTGTAACCTTTACATGGTGCCTTTTACGAGATTTTAGAGCGGGTCCATCCTCACCAGGGGAGAGCAATACGCAGCTCACAGCAGCCAGCTGCCAACGTTACCATTAAAGACATCAAAATCCGCATGTTAACTTCCAATATCAAATTTTAACCCAAGGCCAGTAAAACGTGTTATGTCAGAATATGGCTAGATCTATAAAGCGCGTTTCAGCAACATGTTGCAGCTGGTGCTGTGTATTTATAGCTTTAGGAAAGAAAAAAAAAAAAAAAAAGGCAAAACACAACAGCCAACACACACTGGAAAGAGTAGAAAGCATTTTAAACAGCAAATTTGTCAATGTTTTTCCTTGCTGCTGAGTCGGACTATGGGTCAGCACTGGTTTAGATTAGCCATGTCCCGTGCAATTTGACAGTAGCGACATGAACCTGCAGCGCATGGATCTGAAGCAAAGATAGGAGGAAGGAGGAGGAATTCAGGGAATGTTTTTCCTCGGAGCGCTGTGGAAGCGCCGACGGTGGGACTGGGTCTGCGGTGACAGCGTTAACACTTCCCAGAGCTGAGGACCCCAACGCTGGAATGGCATTGCCCACCCTGAAAGTGAGAAGGTAAAGTTTATTTTTTCTATTTTTTTTCCTCCCCTTTCTCTCGCTCACTCTCCCATATACAGAATGTATCAAGACCACCAAGAGTGGCCCTTTTTTTTTTTTCACAATGATGTACAATTTGCATTTGTTAATAAAAAAAAAAAAAATCTGCCTGAGGTCATCCACCTAGATTATTTTTTTTTTTAAACAGGAAACGGGTTTCAGATGTTTATATGTTAAAAAGTAAGGCTGCTAATCTGCCTACCAATTTAACAGGCATTGACAACTGTCAAATCTTTTCTCTTTACATTGCTGGCTTTTGAGCTGAGTTAGGTACTTGCTTAATATTTTTTTTTAAATCAACAAAATAGCCGCAGTCATGCAATCGCTTGCTGTCTGGATTTGCTCGCTAACACCGAGCAAAGCTGCCTCGGAAAGAGTAACACGGAGTTTACCATGCAGTGAATCACAAGCCGTTGGGCTTATTGAGATAAACTCTTTAACGAGGGTAATTTGAAGCACAGTTTGAAGAACTGCAGCTTCGCTGGTGTTTGCAGATGGTGCTCGTGTCTGCGAGAGGCAACTTTTAACTTCCAAGTGACTAGTGATAAATAGATCTAAATAGCGATAAATAAATCTGCATTTCTAGGTTTCCTTTCCGCTGTTAGCGCTGCACACTTAGGAGATTCAAATAAAGGCTATTTTTATTTCCTTCATTTTAGACCATGCGGAAAAGACTGATAATATTCCACTAACATTCCCTAGAGCATGGGGAAGATGCCTGAGACGCGGAGCCATGCGGACTCTGCATTGCCCACGATTTCTGGCGCAGATCTGGCGCAGCAGCGCCCGCGGCGCGGTTTTTCCCAACAGCTCATCACATGTTATTCACATTTCTGATGCGCACGCTATTCCCGTTTCTCATCTCAAATACGCACCGGATTTTTGCACATCACACAAAGCCCAAATCCAGTTCGTGATGTTCTAAGTGCATGAGGATAAAATTAAATGAGTGAAGTGCTTCATTAACACAAACGGTAAAAGTAACAGATAAATTATCTGAGTGAGTTATCTTCTGTTGCAGGTAAATCCTGTGGACTCTCACGCAGATTTATATGGAAAACTGCTGAAGGATCATACTAATTTTCCATTAAAACCTATTCTTTTTGAGAATATTGCTGAACTGTGTACGTGCAATTTTAAGAATGTTTTACTGTGGTGTAGGTAAAAGGCAAGCAGGGTGAAAACACGCAGAGCATTTACCAGCTGCGCTGAAGGAGAAGTGATCGGAGCATTAAAGGATAAGATTGTGCTATTTTAGCAAATGCAAACTGAGCCCCCGAAAATATTTTTCCTTCTGAATAAAAACTCAACTTTCCAAGTTACTTTGTACTGTCTAATTAATGACAGTTTTTCTTTCTAAGCCTTCTAGAAACAAAGCCTGGCTTCTGACCTGAAATTAAAAGGCAGTGATAATCCGCTGTTAAAAATCTATGCTAAACATACGCAGTATTAAAAAAAAAAAAAAAATCAAAGAAAATTGCTTTATTTGCACCATTTCAGCAATCACACAATACATCCCATCTGGCTAATTTTGGCTTGGTTAAATGGAAAGCCTTGCAATGCAAAATACAGTCGCAATTCTGAATGACTTTCAGTCGGCATATGTAGCACATTTTCTGTGTGATGGTAATTTGTGTTCTTCAAAAAAAGGTGAAGCTGCAGAACTACAGAAGAGGTTTATCCCCCACTTTAGGGTAAAGACTGGCTGCTTCGCATGCCAATTGAGAGAGGCGTACCAGAAGCACGAGCCTGACACCCAGTTCTCCGAGCAAATAACCTCATTTAATCTAAAATAGGTACTCTGGGAATTTTACTGATTCAGTCAATCAATTATCTGGTTTTTTCTAAAAGCCAAAAATCCATATCTTGCCAGCAAGTTAAAGGAAAAAACCCCACCTTCTTCTTGGCACATCTCCTGTAACAAATGTGGAAGCTTGCTGATGACCACAAATATATTGTAAAAATGTGTAAACCAAAGCCAGTGATATTTTCCAAAAGAACACCTGGAAGGTGTAAATCAAAAATATTGTAAACACGTCAGCTGAGAACATACGACAGGCACACTGGGTTGCTGTGCACCCAGCCCATCGGGCTTTGGAAATCCGAATCGATAAATCAGGGGATGAACCTTAGACTAATAAACAGTTCTTTTATGAAAAGGAGATATTCTCTGCCCCTGCAGCCTAACGGCGAACCAGAAAACGATGGATTTGTTATGTTTAGAAAAATACAGGAGGTCATTTCCAATAATGTGATTTTTTTTAAAAAATTGCTGCTCAAAGGAACTCTCAAAATCAAACTCATCTTGCTTTGTGCTTTGTTTAAATTAGCAGCCAAACTAGTAACACTGCAAATAATTCAGCTATTTTCTTAGAAATACTTCTCAGGCGTTTATTTTCCCCCCTTAAGCTTTTTAACTGTCGATAAGACGTAAAGGTTATATTTTACATCTACATTATATTTTGCACCTACATTATATTTTACTTTTACATGACCAAAGTCTTGCAGTGAAGCAGAAGGGGCAGAGGAAGAAATTTGGAGAGCAGACTGCTGAAAGAAAGCATTGCAAAGACGGCAGGACCAGGCTCCTTGTTTTCAGGCACTGAAAAAACTAAAACTGGGTTTTTCCCTTATGGTTTTTTCGGTCGACTGAAAGAAGCCCCATTAAAATGCTATCTTCTGGAAAGCGTCATAGAGGCATGAGGTTGGTAAACATTATAAAAACAACCCCTAATAAAATTTTTATTGCTTTACATTTCTGTACATTTTACAGCCAGCACGGGGAAGAGAAGCGACAGCGATTCCTCTGCCTTGATAGCAGGCAGGAACGTTTTTCCTTGCTTTCTGCTCATCAAAATAAATAAAAATGCTGAAGCCTGTTCATTTCTCAGGCATTCAGGGGAATTAGTTCATGCTCAGAATAAGCCAAGGGGAAAGCTAAAGGCTAAATGAACCTCACGGCACTAATCTGTGTGTCATAAACAAGTATTGTCCTTTTTGGACACAGCAATATTTCTGTGTGTCACAAACCAATGCGCTTTATTCCGTACTCATGTGTGTTGTCTGATTTTAAATACGCAGGGAAAAACTTGTACACATGCATACTTCGTACACCTACTTGTTGGAATTACTAAGCCAGTCGGCTGACAAGGATTTTTAAATTGCTCCCCCGAACCCAGCATAGACGTTTGCTTCCTGAGTAGGTATTTATAGCTTCTGAATGAATCAAGTCATGAACAAAAAAAAGGTAATTGTGCTTGCAAGCAAGTATTTAAATATTTACATTTTAAATATATTTGCTGCCAGCTTCTGTTAGCGAGAAGAAAAGTAATTTGGGAAATTACAACCCTTCCTATTTCCCACATTTTTTACGATAATAAATGCATATCTGAATTTAGCATGCCCTGAAGCTTGGCTGGCTAAAGTTGAAGGCAAAAAGTGCGCCCAGGCTAATTACTCACTCGACTAAGGGTGCTGCTGGGGAGGGAGGGAGGGCTGTGGAGTTCGGGAGGTGGCGAGGATGAAGATGTGTCTCCTTCGGGCTGGAAAGCCTGAACCGCTCGGGGCGGCTCTTCCCCTGCGTGCGAAACCAGGCGCCCACCAGCGCTGCGCTGTCCCTCGTCTTATGACCTCAAGCAACAAAACCTCAGGATACAGCTGCTCTGCTCATCCTCGTGCTATCCAACACACAAGTTAGCGGGCACAGGGCCTTAGTCATGTTTCCCCAAGGCCCTCCAGCAGGGTAGCACAGGGAAGATGATGTTGGGGGTCACGTAGGTGATGCTGCGTCTTGTACCCCAGCCTACATCGCATCTGAAGCCATCCTGGAAAGTCCAGGGCGCAGGATGCTTTGAAGCATCAGAGGGATGAGTAAGTAGGGGATATCATGACGCAGTAGGGCAGACGGGTTCCTGCAGAGCCTGGCCCTGGGTTGGCATCATCCCAGCACCCTTCCTTCTGCAGGTGCTAGAGGTGGCCAGCCCCCAGCACCCTTGCAGTGAGTGGTTTTAGTCTTGCATAATTGCTATTTTCTTTATTATTATTATTATTATTATTATTATTATTATTATTATTATTATTATTTTCCTCTTGACTTCCTTGGCATCTATACAGACCGGGTTTTTCCCGTGCAAATTTCTGCCTCCTGATCAAAACGAGGAAGGGGACAACTTGCTAGGGTCAAATGAGATTCGAAACCTAAGAGGTGTTTGGGGTCCTTCCTTCTACCGAGGGTTTTCTGGTGAATTTCTGTTCCTTCAAATTTTTCTGATGTCAAGAAGCCACCAAAACCTCTTCCAAAACGATATGCCGAGGTGTCCAAGGCACTCACCAACACATGCTCAGCACAGGCAACTGTGCCCCACTGGCCATGCAGATAGATGCTCTGTGCCCTAACACTGACACAGTCACACCAGCTGCGGGTTCATTCTAGGGTGACAATTGAATTTTGAAGTGATTTTGGTAAATCCCGATGGTCCACAGGATTTAAACACAGGTTTTGCAGGAACTAAACCTTGCCTAGATCATTGTTCATAGCCTTGACCTGCTTGCAGCAGTTTCTACCTCTCTAAGACGTGGGGCAGATGGCTGCCAGGACCCCTCTGTGTCCAGCACTGGTGGATAAATCTGTGAAACCTGTTGGGAGCCTCTGGTGGAAGCTGCAATGGGAGTCGAGGGTATTATCGATCCTATTCATCAAACCTGATACAAGCAGACGCTGTTTCCTGTTAGCCAGGGAAAGTGTTTCTTTTATAACCACCCATCCCATTTAGCCTGCTGAGTTTCTGTTGGTGCCCAGAGGGGACGTTTCCATAGACCAACAGGCCAACACCTCGGCTTTGTTCTTTCTTCCTGGTTCATCTCTTCTCCAGGCTCTGCCCCCTCTGCAAACCGGTCCCACAGTACAGGCGCTGGCCTCTCTCCTGCCCTTGGGATGCTCACTGTATTGCTGCAACCAAAATTCATGCTAGCCAAATAATCCTGATGACACAGTTTGTGGTCAAAAATGCTTTATCACCTTCCTCGTATGACGAAGGGAAAAAACCCAACAACCCTTTACAATGACATCAGATGTTGATTTAATCGGTTCTTGGTAAATAAGTTCTTCAGCTGACACTCACCGGGGCAAACTGTCCCTTCTTAAGCCTGTGCAAATAGCTTAAGGATGCAAACACCAGGCTACAAACCATGCAAGTATGTGGTTCCTCTTGACATCAAGTTTCCTTCTACAAGCCAATGTTTTTAGTGTTTTAAGTTTTTGCGTTGTTTAATGGATGCCGTTGTGTTTTTTATCCCCAGGCTAATTATGCCACCAGCTTAGATGGGGAAGAGCAGAGATGTCGGCAACCAGCTTTGCTTCCTTTTGCAGTTACCAAATGATCCTTGTCTCAATTTATAGAGTTTTGTGGGTAAAACTTGGCCCTGTTAAAATCAGCGGCAACTTTCCCACTGACTTCAGTCAGGCTGGGATTTCACTCTCCCTGCTTTACCTTTTCATCATTGCCTGCAGCGTGAAAAGCTTTGGTTGGGAGCTTACCAAAGCAAGAAAATCAGCCAGACTCTGGAAATACTATTGTTTACTTTAAAGCACATTTTGTTTCCATTTTGCTATAAATATAGACGAAGTGAAAATCTGCTGTTGTGTAGGGCCTGTCACTTCAACAGCAGTTCAGTTGAATTTCTCATATGGTCTCTCCAGCCCACGGAAAATCATTCTTGGGGATGCTGGGTCCAACACTGCAAGGTACCGCATCCTTTTGATGCCTCTGCAAATCAGTGGGAGCTTAAAGTTACTCTGCTTTGGACAAAATAAAAATTAAAAAAAAAAAAAAAAGAGAATAAAATCTCAGCTCTTCTTCAAAGCAGGCTGAGACTGTGCATCCTGCAGAGGGGAAAAAAGCAGCAAAAAATTCAGAAAGATGACACAGACTTGTGTTTTCAGCAACATCCATTTAATTACAGTGCAGGTTCACATGCAATGTGTTTAGGTATTCGTTCTGGTATAAGAGCTTTGAGTGGAAGTATTTTTCTTAACTAGTATTTAAATGAGCTAACACAGAAAATGAGTAGGAAAGGCAGATCACTAGGAAAGCAAAAATGGAAAATAGACGCAAGCTGCTTGCGCTCAGCTTGCTGGAAGGTTTTTGTAATATCTTAAGCTCTTGTTTATTCAAATTAAAATATACCTGAACCTTGGATAAGCAGAACAAGCTGAGTCCTGCCCTCACCAGCGGGATTGGCATGTGTGGAGCAGGGCTGTCATTTGGGTCCTATGTTGACGAAGGTTTGGGAGAGTCCTGGAAGAGGTAATGGGTGGCTTTAACCCACTTTTGCACCCCCCAGCCCTGCTTTGCAGCCCCATGTTGCAGCCTCTGCCCCGGAGACCCGTTGGAGCATTGGGGAAAGACGTGACTATTTTCCCCGCACATCCCCTGGGTGCTCCCCGACGTCTCAGAAGTGTTATTCCCAGGACACTATTTTGGAAGGGAGATTGCCTTTCGCAGCCAAATTCTGCCTTACTGCCCAAGATCTGGAAGCGAGCAGTACGCATGCTCTCAATGCGCTACGGAAACCTGCCCTAGGCTGGAGTATTTTACTCTGATTTTAAGGGAAAGCCTCAATTTAATGACGTAAATTCAAAACCTGTAAAGAACTATCCGAACCCCTCAGTTTAGGGTTTTTTATGAAAAGTCACACTGGTTTAAAACCAGCATCAGTGTGAGGACACCTCATCCTGTTACATTCATTTTCTCTCGCTGGAAATGCAGAAACACTGTGCTGAAAGGCACATACTCTAGGCTCTGTAGACATTTATATGAGAAGTTATTGTTTACAGATCTGTCAGAGATTTAGCTTTGATGATGTAACGTTGGCAAATGTCATATGTAACTTCCCTGACACTGTTTTTCTAACAAATGGCTCTTTTTCCCTGCCTTGACTAGAAAAAAAGGGAGTTTGAAAGGACCCTGAACCTTAAAGCCATTCGAGTTTTGTTCAACGTCTACCAGATTTGGTTTGATAAAATATTTAACCTCACACTACAAAACTTGGCTCCTGGAGAGTGCTGTTGCTACCCCAGTGCTATCACTTACAGGGAAAAGTGCCCTTTTGTTAAATATTGTGCAACAGTGATTAAAACTAGAGTTAGAAATGAACTCTCTGTTGTGTTTCTAGGGTAGCTGAAGGTCTCAAGATGAGCAGGGCTGGCAAGTTAACGCACGGGGCTTTTTAGGAAGATCGCAAGTATCACAAATGGTGGGGCAGCAGAAAGTAAAATATCTACTAAAAGAGGGAAAGACACATTCAAATGGCAGATGGAGGAATTCAGCCCTGGCTGAATGGGAAAATGGGGTGAATTTAGGGGAAAATGGAACAGAGAAGGAGCCAAGAGAGCAGGAAGGGAAAGAACTGAAAGAGTGTGTCCAGCAGGTTTTCTATTAGGGTTTAGCATCTCTTATTTTAGAAACAGAGGCAGGCAACTGGGGAGGACACTGTGCATCTCAAGGAAGCGTTTCCAGCCTGCAAAATACCTCCCACAGTTACCCATCTGGTATCAATATCCCCTCCCTGTTTTAGGAGCTGCCTTGGGAGATGCCACAACACAGCTGCTTCCAGCAGCGGTGGGGGAAGGCGGGGGGACAGTACAGGTAAATGTTAGCACCTACTCTGCCACCCCTTTGCTGGGACCACATGCCACGGCTGCCTCTGCGCCCCAGGTCATTGCTGGAAAACGAGCCAAGGGCTCGCCGCAGCCTGGAGTGAGCGAAGAGAGGCAAAGCTGGGGAAAAGGGGGTGCATAATTCATTAAAGATGTGTGTCATTAATTAAGGGCACACGGGGTGAGTGTCTTTCACAACTTTATGAGGTTGCCTGCTGGAGCTTGGCAAAGTGGGACCAGGCTTGTGGTGAAGGGAAACTCTCCCCGACGGCAACACTGCCCACAGAATGCAAACCAAGGCCAGGAGAAATTCCTTGGTTTTGACCATCTAAGGCCTGTAAATGAACTGTCAACTTCCAAATATGCATTAATTTAGCCCGCAAAAAATCCCCCTTGCCCTGAGCAATCAAGGAAGAGCAGGCAAACACCTTGGAGGCTGCTTTTCAGCATGCCAAGATGCCTGGATCTGAAAAGTGGTGCCTGCAGGGGATGGCATCTCTCCACCAGCATCCAAAGCAGCCCGTATGATGGGGCAGTTTTGGGGAGGAACGTGTAAATCAGGGTGTGCCAGGAGGAGATGCTGGGGTCTTCAATTTTATTCTGCATGGTCAGAGAGGCTCAGGCTTGGTTCATGAAGAACAAGACTCAGATTTCTCCGTAGAGAGCAATTCAAGAGCTTGTTTGTCTGTCTTTTTTTTTCTTGGATATGCTGGATATAAAAAAATAATCCTCCTAAAGGTTTCTAGGGGAATTTTCTCATCCTGGTCACCACCAGCGGACTCTGCACAAAGCTGAAGTGTTGTGGATGGGAGCAGGAGGGTGTTGCCTGCATTCAGCCTCTCCCTTTTTACCTGCAGGAGGGAGAGTCTCATCAAACTCTCCCTCTCATTTCTCTCTCAAACAAGAAAGGTTCCCTGGACACTGTCCAGAGCTGAACTCACTTGGCTCTGACCAAAAAAACCCGTTCTGGGCTCCAATTTTATTTACCACTCATGAACACTGCTATCCTTAAAAAGCATGTTACACTTGATTTCTGGCCAGCCATCCAATTTTTTTTTTCTAATTGTCATTATTTGCTCCAGCTCATCAGTCCCAACAAACAGGAAATCCATTATTCGTAGGCAAGTAACAGCAAGATGCAAACACGCCTCTACGGCTGCTCTGGCTGCGTGTTGTGGGGTGGAAAAGAGCTCCTCTCCCTGCTAAGCATCACTGCCTTTGGCAAAACATCACTCTTGAAAGCATTGTAGTTAATGTGGATCTAGCCAATCTTAATCGGATGAGATAAATGAAGGGAGAAGGAAAATGGTAGAAAGTGTCACTATTAGTTTTAGGACTGGTCTCTGGAAATGCCAGATATCTTAGTTTCACCTCTTAAAAATTGTAAAACCCCACTGTTTTCAGGTTTGCAGTGTTCAACACCCAGGAGAGGAAAACCCATGTGCTGCTGAGAAGTGATGCAAGCAACTTTCTTCCCGTGTGTTGCAATAAGCTCATTACTCTGACATAGCAGGGGCCAGTACTTGGGCATCACACCTGATGCACTTCAAATATCTACAACTGGAGTATTTCTCAACCCTCCTCTGCTGCCTCCTAAGCTGTTTCAAAGGGGAAAAAAACCCAATCCTGGATAAATATATATTCCACTAGTGCTTGAAATGAAGTTTGGCTCCACTGGTGGAGTCCAACAGAGGGTGGATGGAGATCTGAGAAAGGAAGCAAACCCGCTGTAACGGAAAATGTTGTCAGGGGCCATCCATTCCTATCTGCACTGGACTTGAGCTCTGCAAGCTGGCCACTTGTGTAGCCCATGGACTGTCCCTGGTTTCGGCAATGAGGGCAGGGGAGGAGGGAGTCAATGGCTGGAGCTGCCAGCACACAGCTTGCAAAGCCCTGACCTTGTCCACGCCACCCCAGCTGACACCGCCCTGGTACTGGGGGGCTCTGGATGGGACCCAGTAGGAGGGTTGGTGTTAGGTGTTGCACAGAGACGAGCACTTCTGCCACAGACTCAGAGCAGCAAAATGAACTTTGCTGGTGGAAACTGCAGCTGGTCCCCTATGAATAGTGAATATCCAGCACTGGAGTCAGAGCTAATCCTTGTGCTTGGGAGGATGTGCAAATGTTTGGTGATTTGTCATGTCCACTGGTGACTGGGGATCTTTTGACTCACCTATCATTGGAAGAAGAGTCATAGAGTCATAGAATCATCATTTAGGTTGGAAAAGACCTTAAAGGTCATCAGGGCCAACCGTAAACCCAGGACTCTCAAGTCCATCACAAAACCATGATGACATCCATCAGAGAATTTACCTTCAGTGTTGTTACCCATGCCTCAGGACATCCCAAAGTGGTGCTAGTGGGGAAAGGGAAAATGGTCAGAAAAAGTGGTAACTAACTCTCTGAAACATAGGGGGAATCTCCCCCAAAATGCCACCCCTGGGCTGGCTGCCTCCTGAGCAGTATTTTCTTTCAGTTTTCTGTTTCCAAAGGAGAGTTTCTCCAAGAAAAGTGTTTAGCACTGTTTTCCTGGTACTCTAGTGAAGATGCTGGCATTAAAAGGAGAAAAGCAAGTTGCTTCCCTCTGCAAGTGGCCTTTCAGCATTGAGATAATGCTCTTCCCAAAAGTGCGTGTTCACTGCTGCTGGGCCATGGCCAAAAGCAGCCTCCCCACTCCTTCTGGAGGTGACAACAATGCACATGTGTGTCATTTCCTGATCTCTGTGGAAATTGCAGGACTGATATTCACAGCTGAAAAAAACCAACAAACTGATTTGGAAAATCTACACCCACCCCCCTCAAAGGCTCCACCTTCCAGATTGCTTCACTTCTATGTCAAGTGCCTCCGCACATCTTGCTCTCCACTGCCAAGGCTGTGTCGTCCCCTCAAATGACTCAGCCCCACGTCGTCCCTCTGGTCCCCGTGGGAGTCAGGGGTGTCTCACAGCACCTGGGGCTGGCGCCCACCTCCTGCGCCCAGCGTCTCACTGGGGATCTCCAAGGAATTGTTTCTAATGTGACAACCAAGTTTTAACCTAAAATATCCCTGAATTATCTAAATCCGTCTAGGCAGGGGTGTATATCCCTGGCACAGCATGCAGGTAGGCACATCAGAGCTGACCTGCATCCAAGATTACCTTGAGGCTCTTTTCTCCTGGACCTTCTACAAATGTGCACCCAGTCAGGAGCAAATCTGCCTCACAGTGACACAATGTTTGGGCTCTTGAAGAGAAGGGTAAGCTGCATCTAGCTGTCCATTTTGCTACTAGAAGTTTTTGGGGAAAAGAGTATTGTATATGGTTTTTTTGGGGGCACTGGACTTCTGGAAATGCTCCACGCAGTAGGAGCCTGACGAAGGAAGGCTTGAATCTCTTCCAGTCATTCTATCTTGTATCGCTGCATTTTGGCAGAACACAGAACAAATGAGAGGCAGAGTCAGATAAACAAGCTTAAGGTAAACATTATCTGCATGTATATCCTGATTTATAATGTACGTGCATCGGTTAAAAATTTACTTGAATTCACCACAGTGTTTTAAGTAACATTATTAAGAATGTAACTTCTTAGGAAAACTCAGTCTGTTTTTAGCCCAGACATGCAATTAGGGGAATTAGTAACACGATACGTCATCTTCAAGAACACACAGATACAGTGGTCAGAAACCTCATGCAACCCTCTGGATGGAAATTTTGCTCGCAGCATATGTGAATGCTCTCTTACGAACCTAATTCTCACTGAGAACTAACTCGACCTCTGAGCCAGTGCACTGCCCATTTTGAGTGCTCAGAGGATGAGGCCATGGGTTTAGTGTCCTCCTTTTAGGGGGAGAAAAGGGACAATGAAAAGGTCTTCAAAATGTTCACGCACAGTGAGGCATGAGGAATCTGTGGTGGTGTGGGTGGAAAGCAGTAGACCTTGTAATTCACAGCTCTCTCCTCGAAGGCATGCAGGTGAGATCAGGGTTTGGTTCATGCTCCTTGGATGGATTTTTTGGGTGTTTTAGTCTGAGACAGGATCGACAGGAAAGTCCACTGTGAACCTTTGGATGGGGTTTGGAGACGCTTGACACAGTGCTGGCTTTGGAGAGCAGCACCGTGACTTTGAAATACTCAGGGTTCCTACACCAGAAGCATAAATCAAATAACACCTGAGCCCCCAAACTCTACAGCAAACCTTGGCTCATACTCTTCTTTTTAGGCCTAAATGAAGGGGTAAGAGTTAGCAGGGACAGGTCAGGGCAAAGAGAATATTAAGTCTCCTGTAGCTCCTGCCACCACCATACATGGTCTTGCATCAACTCCCCAAACCATGGCTCTGCAGCTCCTCCACCCCATCCCACTGCCATCAGGGCCCTGTCTACTCCTGGGACCACGGAAAATTCCAGAAAAAAAGCAAAACCTCTCCATCCCAGCTTCCTCCTAAGAGTTCCAGAAACTCCAGCTGAATTTCACAAATTTAGGAGGCTTTTGGCTAGTTTGCGTAAGCCAAATTTTTGTTTGCTGAACCAAGCCTTGAGACAAGCCATTGAGGTTTCTGTATCGCTAGCAACAGTCTTTGCTTTTGGTTTTGTTTTGCTTTAGGCCTTCAGTGCTACTCAGTGATAACTTGGTCCTGCTATGCGGCCACATGTGAGGACAGCTAAGAGGATTGGGGCCTTCTCCAGTAATAGCTGCAAATGGTAGAGGATCCTACAAAAATGCTGGAAAATATGAAAAGGTCAATGAGCAGGGGAAAAGAGTGATCCACACAGGGGTTTTTTTCTTCCCTGAAGAAATAATGCATTATCTGGAAATCCCACTTCATAGTTTGGAATTTGTTTTTGTGTTAGTTTCTTTCAGTGACCTATTCCGAATAAAGAGCAACCGCAGAAATCGTACACCAAAGCAACAGCAGTGGGTGGCAAATTTCTCCTTTACCACAAATATCCTTCCATACTTGACAGTACAGATTGAAAACATTTTTTTGTTGTTGTTTGTGTATCTCATCTTCAATCAGTCTCCAAGAGGGGCAGAAAGGATCGGCTTGCTGGTTTCTTGACCCCAAAAAATTGCCTTCTGCTTCTCCCCCAAACCCCTTTTTGTGCCATTGCAGCACGCAATGCCTGGCGGTTCTGGTCCATGGGAGTGGTTATGATCCCTCTCCGTAAGCCAAGGGCCAGATGTGCAAACACTCTTGGTTACCTTGTGTGGGATTTCTGCAGAACTGGGCTTTCCAAAGAAAACATGGGTTTCTCACCTGATGGACTTGCCTAGAGCGGGCAAAGTGCAAAGTCACTGCATTTTTTTAAACTTCAAGTTCTTGGCTGAAGATATCTCAGCCAGGGAGATGCTTCTAGCCAAGGAGGAGGATCCATATCCTCCAAAACATGCATTTGTACCTCCAGTCATGCACAGCCCCATTGATTTAGTACATACGTACATTTCTGCAGCTGAGGTCTTGCACCATAAACTGGCAGGGAAGACTCTTGCCAGACATTGCTACAATACACAGCATGCTCGAGTCCTGATTTGCGCTGAGATTTTTGCAATGCATAAAAACACCACCCTTCCCCAGGCAACACAGCCCCGGCTGAAGACCTCTTGGGTCTGGTGTCAGCCCACAACATCTCATTTTTACTACCAGTCTCCAACGTAATGGAAAGCATCATCCACTTCCATTCGCAGATGTACTTCTGCACAGCGTCAAGGCTCATCCTTGAAAAAGTTGTTGCTGCAGAATAATAAAGCCACTGAAAGCAAAAATTTATGACGTGAGCTGCAATCCAGTCCTGTTTCCATGCCCTGTTGTGTGCGACTCAAGTGCACTTCAACCGCTGCAAACTTTGGATATTAGCACATAGTGAACCTGATCTGAGACTAAAGCAAAGCTGCTTGGCAAGGGCCAAGCGTACATGACTGAAGGGGAAATAACTTCACAGAGCATTAAGCTGTTGCTTAACTTGGGATTTTACTGGAGGTGGATACTTTTTTTTTCATGTGCACATTTCTCTTGATTTGGAAAGGCTAATTTTTCCTGGCTTCTCTTTGTGGGTTTCATGTTGAGTTCAAAATTGAATCCGGGCGGTTAAAAATGTAATGGGATACGTGCTGTCCTCAGCTCTTCCCTTGCAGGCTCTCCTGCATTCACTGGAATTTATGGTGAGAACAGTTTTCAGCCTAACAGCAACTCTCTGCAGCCATTTATGCACGTAATTTCAAAGAGCATTGGCCCAGCTCTGCAGCTGCTTTACTTCCTCATCCTTAGCAAAACTCAGGATTTACCTAGCTCTCAGGTGGTTCCCTTGTAGTTATTACATTTTGGATGATAGGCAGTCAAGTCCAGCACAATCATTTATTCTTTTAGGGACAGGTTACCCTCATGGCCCCACAAATGAGTGGAAAGCATGGTCTCTCCCCCAAGTACTAAAGCTTTACCAGTATAATGTCCCTGGCTATTTTAATAATCATACTTGATGATGAATTAATCACAAATGTGATTCATAGCCCTCTGTAGCAAGGAAAAGATGGGCTAGGGCTAGATTTTTACGCCAACCAATGGAATATCTTGATTTTGCTGTCTAAAATACCAGAAACTCTCCTGATGTAAGTGTTGTGAATTGTCTTTAGGAAAGTATCTCCATCTTTGCTTGCTGTGAGAAAAGAAAAACCCATTAAATCAGGAGTCTTGCAGCAACTCCTGCCCTCTTCCCTTCACCTGTTTCTCCTCCTATCTTGGATCAGTGTGGGGCTGAGAAGCGAGCCCCGTGATGCTTGGGGTGTGATGTCTTCATCTCCAAAGAGGCATCTTGGAAATAGCCAGCCGCTGTTGGCAAACGGGTCTGCCCTCAGCTCTCCTCCTGCTCTGCTGCCCCCGAGCAGCAACACGGAAGCCTCGTGGAAGGCTCCAGCATCAACAACCCCATTTTGAGAGCTGGCAGCTCCTGTTAGGCAGAAAACAACCCAAACTGCCCCAGGCATCCTCGCCTTGTTCCCATGCTAGCGCTAAGCTGGGATGCCCTGCTTCCTGCGTGCCCCAAGGGACAGCAGGGACGGTATGGTCCCTGCTCAACGTCGTTCATCATCAGTTGGTGACGGCACCCCGTTTTGACAGAGGTGCAGAAGAGCTCTGTTAATTTGCCTGCCAGTTCAGCCCTTTTTGTTGTTGTTTTCCATGAGAACACGATATGTTTATCTAGCTTTGATATTTTTTTTTTTGCTCTGTGGCTGAATTAACTGATTATTACTTTCATCCGGTTCCCTCTGAAGGGTCGGATGAAGCCCAAATAATAAAATTGGATATGAGTGTGTGTATGTATTTATAATTAATAGGTTGCATACTGAAAGATGTGGGGTCCCAAAAGAATGTGTAAAGAGAAAATGCTCTAAAACTCGATCTTTATTTTGGTTCAACCTCAACAATTTCCTGCAAAGTATAAGTGGTGATATAATATGGGGCAGATCAAACCAAACTCTAATTCTCTTCTGCTTCTCATGCCAAATGTCATCCCCTTAAGATGTGCTTTTCTCCATCTGGCGATTTTGGCTTCTCTACGTTCCCTGTAAGTCTTTGGACTTTTCGCTAAAATGTTTGTGATATGACTCAGAATAACAAACAAAACATGCAGGACCTTCATTCAGTTGAGCACAATACTGGCAATAAATGGAGCTGGCTCAACCAGAGGATTTTATAGAGACCCCACAAAAATCCAAAGAAGAGAAATAAATTAGCAACCGATGCTTTACTTTTTTTCTTTTTTTCTTTTTTTTTTAAGAAATCAGAACTGTTTTTCAGTAAAGCTAGAAGTTTTCCATGTTTTCACCAAAACAAACAGAAAGCAGGTGCGTGCTGAAAGAATTTTGGCTGGGAAAGCACAGAGAAGTGCATATGGGTTTTCCTGTGAGCGTTTATAGTTAATAGACTCAATTTTGCTTTTAGTTATGTCAATGCAAGTTTTGCCGTTCCCTTCAAAGAAAGCAGGCACAGACACCTACGGAGTCATGGTATTCCTTAGAGAAGCAAGTGCGAGATGTGCAAAGGTAGCTTTCTGGTAGCCTGTGTATTTTAAGGGTTGTCACCATCTCATCCAAATCCTTTGCAGTGCAAAACGGTGTTCTGCTTGCTGAAATTTTGCTCCAAAAAATAAAGCTTTTCCTTACATTGAAATATGTATTTCTGGAGAACAGAGAGCAAACATGGTCCTGTTTTCCAGTAGTCCTCAGCCACTTTTTTGGCAGTAGTTTGGTTTTTGCTTTTTTGATTCAATGCTTGGTTTTACTGTACTGATAGAAGGTGGTTATGTTCAAAGCCGTGTGAGTTTTTCCATGGTTCTGCAGTTTCCTCTTGGGAATTTCTTCCTTTGTCCTGTAAGACTCCATTTCCTACCGTTTTCTATACAAGCCCAGGGCATCACTGGCATTCCCGTGACCACCTAAGGATGCGGGCCTGAAACTGGAGGCAGTATTTTATTTTTCTGGGGGGACTAACAAGCCCAGACATGCGAGAAGAGCCGTTCGTGGGCAGAGCAGGGCTCCCCGGTGATGGACGGTGCAGCCAAGGGCAGACACGCTGCAGAGCCTCTGCTTTGTGCCAGCCCTGCCACGTCCCTCTGCGGAGCACCTACGAGCTGCTGAGGGATGTCTGAGCCAACTCGCCTTAATGCACAGAAATCCAGAGTGTTTAAAGCCTCCTGTATCCATGACCATAAAAGTACAGCAATTCCATGAGCGCGGATGCCTTATACATGTGCATTGCCGGAAAGAGGTTACCAGTTTGGCACTTGGCAGCCGATGCCTGACACGGGCACTAAAACCCATTTGTCACCAAGAAGCATATTTAATCTCTGTTTATAGAAATCCTAATGCCTTCCCCCAAGCAAATGGGTCTTTCTGCCATGGACATGGCATGCTCAGAGGGAGAGCCAAGATCAAAGGCAGAGATCGAATAGAACTGGCACTGCTGCCATCGAAAAGGGTGACATTAGGGGTCAGGGAGCTCTGCAGAAATCCCCCTCCAAAACCCAGCCTCCCAAAGCAGCTGGTGGCTTCCTGCAAGCAAAAGGATCGCTGCCCTTTCCTGTCTCAGTCCTGTCCTCCTGACACGGCCATCCCTTCGGGGGGGTCACACCATCAATGTCCCTCCCACGAGGGTTCCCTTCCTTTCTGCGGAAGAGGCCGGAGAAGACCTGGCTTCTGGCCCTCACAGTCTTTGGGAAAAAAGTAGTGAAAAGAGTGTAGCTGAAATGCTCCAAAAGCAGAAAACAACACCGCTTTCCACTTCCCTGGTATGGGATTTATTAAAGAAAGCCCTGGGACGTGAGGAAGGAAGAGCAGCTGGGGTTTGGTGCTTTTGAAGGCTTTATTTACCTGAAGGCTTGGAAAATAGCTCTGCACCATGCATGATCTCAGCCGTGTAATGAGTTGCAGAAGAGCCGGCTCGCCCAGGTGAATGTGGGATTTTGCATCCATCAGACACCGTGCAGACCTCTGTGCGCAAGCACGAGCTCTTCCTGGGGACTGCCACCATGGACTGCAGCTGGGAAGTGTCCCAGTTTCCCTATGTGCCATCTGTGTTCTGCTGCTTCTGGGTTGCTCAGGAACTGGGACTGCCTGGGCGAAGGTACCTACAGCCTGCAAGCAGGGACCTAATAAACCACGGACAAGCCATAAATTGAGATCGGTTTTATTGCCGCTGACATCCAGACAGGTTCTGGAGTGCCCTTGTGTAACCCAACACCCCCCTTCCAGACCTATCTCCCTCTTCTCACCTGTATAACTTATATTTTTTAGTATAATTGTATTATTGGTAATCCTAGAGTTTAACCGTGTCTCTGTAAAGGCTAATATATCAGGTGTGTAAGAATTTACACGAACAGCTAAACCATAAACAGCAAATGCCCATAAGCTTCTGCTATAAATATGAGCAATTTTTAAACAGAGTGAAACCAAACCAGATTTTCAAGCCATGTCTTTTAAGCCCTTGGGTAGGTGCACAGAGTCAGTGGTGCTGGAGAGGAAGCGTAAGATCCCAAATTGGCCAGATGAGGAGCAGAAATGCCAAAACCCGGGTCAGATGTGAGGGGCTGACCCACTGCTGTCCGGGGGAGTGGGCTGCGGGCTGCACTTCACAGCACTGAAACCTTGCTGGAGTGTGTGTTATAACCCTGAATACTTCTTTCCTCCCCTGCAAGTTTATAGACATGCAGTTATTTACTGGGCTTGATTGCTCTTGCTCTAGGCAGATTTATTGCACTGCACTCCTGGTGGATGTGAGCTCTTTTCCCGTGGAGAAATCAAAGAAAAGGAAGGCAAGTCTGCAATCCATCGGAAAAGCAGACTGCAATGAGGTTTGCTCATATGCCACTGTGTAAAGGTTGTTGCCTCTTTAGATGTTTGCCTGGTTGTGCCTGGTGGGACTGGAAGGGCTGGAGGGCAAGGGCTGCTTGTTCATGGCATTATGGGATGGGCTGAACAGGGATGCTGCTAGGAGCTATTGCAGAGAAAGAACAAGGAATCGTGTTGGGCGCTTTGGGTTGGGGTTGCAGCTCGGAGGCTCACGGGCTTGTCCCACCTGGTCTGCATCGTGCAGATGCTCCCAATCCATCCCATTTGCTTGTTCATCAAATTACACCACTTCTCATCGGCATGGGGTTTGTTCCTGCTGGAAAATAGGCTGCACCTTCCCATCTGATAAGTAAATGACATCAGCTTTTTTGTTTGAAGGGGTTTTAAAAAGACAGACAAAATGGTGGTCACAGACTACAGAAATCAAATTAATTTTCCTTAAATGGGGAATCGGGAAGAGGGGATAGGAAAGCAAAAACTACCGGGGAAGCTGTAACTGAATCTGTAGGGTTTGGCCAATGGATTTATAAACAGAAGGATGCTTACAAGCTTCCAAACTGATTCAATGCATTTCCCTTCCCCATACAGGACCACACTGAGGTTGATTGGGCTCTCAGCATGCAGCCAAAATGTGCCTTAAAATGATGGTAATAACAGAGCATGGAAGAAAATAAAGTACCAAGGGTCGAATGAAGCAGTGTTTGGAGGGTGGAGGAATATCTCTCATTAGGCCAACTGCTATGGCCGGAGGGGAGAAGCAGGTAAACTTTCAGGCTTGCAAGTTCTTTGTAGGGGATTTTCAAGCATTATCGGGATTGACGCTTTTCTCCCTGCATCTCGCTCTAACATCAAAACGCCCAAGCACAGTAGCTGATCATCCTCAGGCTGCGCTCTCCCAGGCTGATTACATCTAGCCTGAATTTCTTCCTGCATGTTTCACATCTTCCAGTAAAAGGTAGTCATGCTTCGAATTTATGATCAGTCCCCACTTTTATTCCTGGATGTTATTCAGATGCATTTTCATATCACTTCGGATTCTCTTCTTTGGAAAGTCCCCATGGAAGTATCGGCCAAAATGAATAACAACCGGAAACAATAAAATGGAGAAAGATAAAATCAGGGAGAGTAAGCTTTGTTTATAGATGTGAACAGCTTTTCCAGTAAACCACCAAATAATGAGTTTCTTCAAATTTGGAAAGTCTGAAAATGGGGCAGTTGGGAAAGCAACTGGGCTCAGAGAAGCTTTGGATTGTGAAATTTAAAAAAAAAAAAAAAGAAATAAGGAGTGAATCAAAATGTGTGCGTCGCAGATACGGCATCATCACCCGTGCCTGAAGCCAGAGGGGAAAACGGTTGATGCTCCGCAGAGGCAAAAGTGTGCTTTCAGAATGCTGCTCTTTGCCTCCTTTTTAGCTCATAATTGCATTTATATAAGAAGATGAGCAAACACTGTGGGATAAAAAAAGCAAAAAGCAACAGAGGTGGCTGCTATAAAAGCAAAATGTATTTGAATCTGTGTTTTTAACAAGAAAATAAAGGATAAAGAAAGGCATGAGTTACGGCAAACTAAGCACCATGACCAACTCTGCTCACACAGAGAAAATTAATATTAATTACCCAATCTTTCAAGTAATTCCTATTTAATTTACAAAGACAGACCATGAGTTGTGAAAGGAGAAATACCAAGTATAATACCTAACGGCTTCTTTCAGTGTTGTCGCTTGCCTGGCATTTATATGAGTTCCCCAGTTACCCTGCCTCTGGTGTCTCACCTCGAGGTCTTCTCAGTGAGTGGAAGGAGAGGAGGGAGCAGCTTTTCAGCAAGCTCAATTTTTGACATGAAGAGAGCCAGCCCAGTTATTTTTCCTTCATTTTTAGAGTTATGGCGATGTCTGCAGACACCTGTCTGTCCCTGGTGCCAGGAGTGGCTTTGCCTCTCCTCAGCATTCGGAGCCAGGGCTCTACTCTGAGCTGGTGGTCACTCAACTTCCCTGTGGTGTGGGAAAAGGGAAGATGCTCCAGGACAAGCAACATTTTACTGTGAGGGATGGACCTGGGAATGGGATGGGACCCAGGAGAAGATCTGGGAGGGTCCCCCTGCAATGTTCAAGGAGCTTACTTCCAGCCCTTCCTCAACCCTCCATGGCCACCAGCTCCCAGCCTGCAGGATGTCACTGGGGAATTCTGCTGCCCTGCTAGGACTTCCCATGAAAAGCCAATGTGAAAGATATTTTCTTGCTGCTTCCCAGATAGGTTTTTAGATGCTGCTTCATCCTCAAAAAAAACCCCAACAAACCAAACCAAAAAACAAAGTAGAGTTTGTGGCCAAAAGCAGGAGGATGTAGGCTGAATTTCTGGGGTAGGAAGCAAACCTCTCCTAACATCGTCTGGATAAGCACAAGAGGCACTGAGGCTCCAGCAAGGTGGTGGGAGCATGCATAACTATAAACAGTTAATATTTTGGGGTGGCTGCTTTCCCCAGCCCCCAGAAAGCAGAGCTAGATGGCTCCACACCGTGGGATAGCTGTCCCCTTTGGTCCCACTGCACGGTGGTGTGTGCTCCTTGCTGACAGAAGGAAGAGAGCTGGAGATGACGGGGAGCTTTGTGCTGCCAAAAAGGAAGAGAGTGGAAGATGGAGGAGAGTTATACAGTGCCAAGGAACGTGACTGGAGGGCCGATGGTGGTGCTGATAGGTTTGACGTGAACATAGCTTGGTGGGTATCCAGCTGAACACTGTAGTAAATGTGTGTGTCTCCATGGGTGCAGGTAGCTATGGAATAAGCTCCTTTTCCTTAGAGGAAGGGGTTCCATGGCTGGTGTTGGCTGGGAATATCATCAGGGTGCTTTGCAGAGGGAAACCCGCAGCGAAAGGTGAAGAGGTCTTTGCTATGGGGAATGCACCAGGATTTTCTCCATCCGAAGTTACTAGAAGGAGCTCGCCCTGGCATGCTCTCACTAAATACATTTTATTGCAGTTCTTTGAGTTCAAGAACAACTAAGTAGGTCATCTCTTAAGTAGTGACTGAGCATCACAAGCACAAACCTCTTGGACTCCATTTGCTGGACAGGGCTCGTAGTTTGTGTTCTGCACTCCTTTGCAGCGTGTTGGCTCACTTCTGCTTCTAATCTAAGATGCCTTGTTTTCCCGACATCATTTAATCAAACTTAGATCTGATCAGTGCCAGAGCACTATTAAGTGTGAGCCTCCGCAATCCTAAGCAGCCATGTAAAATGCTGGCTAGAGTAATTTTTCCTGTTGGTCTTTCTGCATCAGGTCCCGAAATCCCCCAATTAAGTTTTGTACCAAGAAATGAGTAATGTTCATTGCAAACTCATGTTCACGGGACACTTCCAAGGTCTTGCCTCCCACTCTTCTGATGCATTAAGCATGTGGGAAATACAGCAAAGCCCACGTGCAGAAGGACCACAGAGCCTCTGGATTCAGGAGTCACCACTCTGACTCCCATGTGCCTCCTCATCTGCAGCCACAGGTGACTTACAGCCTTGAGGCTACTTTCCTATTGACCCTGAAAAGGTAGAATTAATAAAATAATTAATAAAATTAATAAGGACCTCACATTTTGAATTCCTTTTTTTCTTTTTAAGTCCGTTAAACCAGACACTGAGTGATAGGCACCAGGAGAATGGTTTTCTTTGTGGGCAGGTAATTCCATCTGCAGATGCAGCAAAGCTTTCCTGTCACATCCTGGGAAGCATCTGGTACTGGCTACTGTCAGGGACAGATACAGGATTACACAGGACATTTATCTGGCTGAGGAATTTATATGATCCTAACTTCATCCTGTTAGCAGCATCTTAGGAGCTAAGCCTGAATAAACACTTTGACCAACTCTTTATCAAACTAATAGGGAACAGAGTGAGAGCAGGAGGGAGAAAATTATTATTTTTCTTCAAGTGTCCAAGCACCTGTGCTTTAAAAAAAAATAGTGGTTTTACATTAAACGGGAGTGGATTGTTAGGAGGTATAAACTTGCATAGCAAGACTCCAGCTGAGCAAGGCACCTATGGCAGCAGCAAAGCAGGTTTGCATTGCCTTAAAATGATTGTAAACCCTGTCAGGACAGCAGCAGAAACTCACTGGCGTGACCGTGGGGTCCGCACACAAGGGATGCAACACCCACCGCAACAGGGGTTGGGTTTTTTTTCAGGTTTGGGGTGTTGCCATAACACAAATGGGGACAAGAAATAATTAGGACTCGAAGGTGGCTGCTGAAGTCTTGCATCCCTCCATTGAATTCCTCCTCCTGCCCGGCATGAGCTGCATTTCGATCTGACCCTCATCTCTGCCTGTTTCTGTGCCAACAGCTTACTGGTGTTTCGCTTATCTTTGCCAGGAAAATGCAATTTCTGTAGGAAATCTGATGCTGCAGCCGCTTTCTGGTGTCCTTGGCTGCATTCATCGTGTGTCAGATTTTCAAAGGGGCCTGAGGACTCCCAGTGCTCTGCCTGCCTCGGCCCAGTAGCCTGAACTCCTACAACCCAGCCCCTAAGTGTTCAAGGGTTTGTTGTTGCTTTTTGTTATTATTAATATTATTAGTGTGCTTGTTCTGGCACAAACCCCCTTTTCTATTCTCTTTCCCTACTTAGAATTTTGGTCAAAGTTTAATTAAATTTAGAGGAGCTGGAAAAACCACATAATTCAAAAGTAAATCAAAGCAGTGGCTATTGCCGGGGGTGGCAGCCCTCAGTGTCATCCCCAGTCACAGCGCCACAGGCAGCCTGCCTGGCCCCGGGGACACAGGGGGACCCGGGTGATGCCAGGGGGGGCCAAGCTGCTGCAGTCTGGCACTGGAATACCTTTGGGAATGCAGATTTCCCTTTGCTGGAGGAGCAGGAAGGGGGCAAAGGGCTCCCTGTGGGCTGCGTTTGGAGGATGCTAGAAGGTGTCCAGGCGGGAGGTGGGGAGCCGCTGCGGCCCAGCAAAACGAAGCCCTTGTTCGTCCCTGCCCGTGCGGTCAGGCGCTGTGGGTGGGAGCGGGGGGATCTGTTTTCCCAGGCTCCCTGCCATCAGGAATTACTGAGCTGCCATGAAATGGGAGGAAATATTTCATTATAGGCACATGCGCTTCAATTTCACATGATGGAAACTTCAGGATCAGCTTTCCTCCAGCCCTCCCTCCCTCTTTCCCCGCATGTGCCTCATCCCTACTGCAGCGGTGGGGCATCCCCAGCGTGGTCTTCCTCAGCCCATGCTCCCAGGGGGGCCAGGGCACCCTCCTTGCAGCAGGATTTGCCCCGCTGCCTGGGGTGCAGCCCCATTTTACAGTCCCACTGCACCCCAGCGGGGAGCAAAGTGGGCAGATGCCAAGTGCAGACCCCAGCCCTAAGGGGAAAAAAAAAAAGAAAAAAAAAAAGGTATGCAAGATCTAGAAGAAATGTGTCTGAGGGAGCGGAGGGTGGAGGGGAGACCCCACTGCCCCCATCTCGCCAGGGCCTGGTGCCTGGTGAGCAGC
This sequence comes from Ibycter americanus, assembly GCA_035590275.1. Taxonomy (NCBI): domain Eukaryota; kingdom Metazoa; phylum Chordata; class Aves; order Falconiformes; family Falconidae; genus Ibycter; species Ibycter americanus. Next base: position 20,233,424 of record JAVJGI010000036.1, on the reverse strand, counting down.
CTGGTGCAGGGAGGCACACAGGCACTGCTGCCCCCAGCAAGAAGCTATCCCTACAGGCTCTTTTTTTGTAAAAAAAAGTATTTTTTGTAAAAAGTTCAGTATTTTGGAGCGGCATCTCTCAGGGCTTTCTGTGGCCCAGCACAGGAACCCCCACTGGGACCCCCTGTGCCACCCCCCTCACAACTGCTTCAGACCCCCCCCCGCGCCAGGTGGGGGCTTTTCCCCCCGCTGTGACAGTTTTCTGGCGCCAAACTCCCCCTTCTCCGCCATTTAACCAACTCCGTAACTCCTGTAAATTGTAGCCAAAGCAGGAGTGAAGCTGTAGGAGAGGGGGCGAAGGGGAGAAGCTGGGGGGCTGTGAGCCCCCAGGGCTGCCAGGGCAGCTCCCGGGGGGGCCAGGGGCTGCACCCCCTGCCCGGGGCAGGCCGGCGGGGCCGGGCCGG